>BTPG01000005.1:176466077-176538577 GCA_036245525.1 Semisulcospira habei | reverse complement strand
AGTGACGCCACAGTGGCGGGGCTCGCAAGAACTTCAAGTGACGCCACAGTGGCGGGGCTCATGTAGACATATGTCTCTTGCCGACGCCGTTTTATATTCACGTGTCTTGGATAAAATGCAGATCAAAATGGTGACTGCCAGGCGTGTAAAATGCAGAGAAGACCACAACGGAGAAAGAAACACGCTTAGAAATGTCAGTTACAACACAATTGTGTTGTAATTGTCATTTCTAAGCGTGTTTTTTTTTCTCCGTTTCTTTCTCCGTTCGATTTTACTGTGTGTGTTTTGGACGGTTGGGGGGTCCTTGGCGTTACAATTTACAGACATACATCCTGCCTCCGCTGATAACTAAGAGGGTGACACTAAGGTCGAAACAAAAACAGAAAAGTAAAAAGAAATATATCTTTAAAAAATAAAATAAAAAAGAAAAAAAGAAAATCCTGTGAAGATTACACATCAACTCAAGGAGATATATTGAGCATTATAGTTCAAGGGTAGAGGCTCTACACTTGAAGTTTTATGGTCCAACAGACTCCCTAATTTCAAAGCTGAGCTGTTTTGAAGTGACAAGCACATTCTATTCTGGACAACATAAAAGGAACGGATCTTTTTTGTGTGTTTTTTTAAAAAAAAATTATTTAAAAAATAATAATTTATACTACTGGAAAGACTTGGGAATTAAAATAACTCTCACGTACAAAAATAAAGGATAAAAAAAGCGCTGGGTGCTTAATTTTGGAGCTTACGGTGTGCAGCTTCACGATTCAAAATCACAGACGAGCAAAGATCACAAATCATTATAAGCCTTGGATGTTTGTAAAGCTGCCAACACGCAGACACATCAGTGTTCTATTCCTGTACTATTTTTTAACCCCTTAGGTGCCAGCTAACGCGAAATGCGCGTCTAAACTCACAGCGCACAGTCAGACATTTGCGTGAAGAACACAATGTAAAGGGGACCAAAACTAGGCATAAGGACACATAGACTAACAAGAGACATAAATCCTCATGAGCCCCCGCGACTGCGGGGGCTCAGGAGGGTTTATGTCTCTTGCAGATGGGTAGCATTTCCCTGGTAGTTAATGGGTTAAACATGAGGCGTAGTAACGAGCCCCCCCGCAGTAAGACTGCAAGGCTTATGAGTATCTACGTGTTTTCTTTTAGACGCAATTTGTCTTTCTCTCAAGAGGATCACAAGAGAAAACAGCTTACATCAGGACGCCTACCTACCGACAGACTTCTAATTATCTTTCAGCCTAAACGGTTTGACGAATGGTATTGTTTTTGTCTTCATTGAAAAACAAGGTTTATGTAACTGGCTGAAAATATACACGTACTTTGTGTAAAAGTACGCATGTTTATCTGCGGGAGTAAACCTAACTCGTTCAGCCCGACGCACGTATTTTCGGCCCAAATTTTGAAGGCGTCATCTAACGACTATGCACCTGTTGCAGGAGATGGACCGACCATGATAATTCAAGGGTAGTGCCAGATTTGCTTGGCGCCGACATGGTCGACCCATCTCCTGCTGTAGGGCGTCAGGGCTTGATGAGTTAAGGCAATCCCGATATAAATAAAGTTGACCTGATCACCTTTCATAGAGACGAGAATTTGAATTCAGTTTGCCAGCTCAGGTAGAACGATTTAGTGCCGAACAGCAATAACAGCAACAAAGGTTTCTTGACGGGACGTAATAATAATAATAATAATAATAATAATAATAATAATAATAATAATAATAATAATAATAATAATAATAATACCGGTCATTATTCAGGCGCATTACCCAATCGGCCAATCGGCTCAAAGCGCCGCGAACTGAACACAACGCTCACGTGAAACACACGCATTCACTCTGAAGACAAACACAGAACAAGACAAACACAGGACATTCAGGTGGTGCGAAGGGTCAGCTCAGTTATTAAGGTTTCGGAAATTTTAATCGCTTGTATTTGAAATTATAAAGTGGAATGAAACCGGTACCAAAGTGGAGGGGGAGTACCCGGACATGACATCACACTTCAGTCTTGAAAGATTGACTCGAATTATTTTTACTTACAATTTTTGTAAGCTTAGCCCATTTAATCCCAACGCCCTACAGCAGGAGATGGATCGACCATGATAATTCAAGGACAGTGCCAGATAAGAAAGACGAGATGAGTGGTAGCGGTCCAGGCTCCAAAAAGTAAAACAAAGGAATAAAAACTCCACATTTTATTTCTTTTCCTTTTCTTTTCTTTTCTTTTCTTTTATTTATTTTTATTTTTTTATTTTTATTTTATTTTATTTATTTTATTATTATTATTTATTATTTTATTATTATTTTATTTATTTATTTTATATTATTATTATTATTATTATTATTATTATTTTTTTTTTTTTTTGGGGGGGGGATGGGGGAGGGAGGGAGGGGGCGCCGGCTGGAGATACTCTGCACTCCCCGCCATTTTTAGGGGAAGGCGGCACGCCCTCCCAGCCGGCTCAGTTCCTACGCCACTGGTTATGCGGAGAGGATCGCGGGAAGTAAGTAACAAGTGTGCAGTCATAAATATCAAATAGAATTACAAGATGAAATTCACACAATTTGTTTTACGACTTAACAAAAGTCACTGCCGATACAAACTTAACACGATCTAACTGCAAGACACAAAGATCCTCATGAGCTTGAAGAAAAAGAAGTTCTATGCAATCCAGCTTGTGCATTTATTTTCCAGATTGGTCAGATTCTACGTACACATCTTTCAACTATAATTTTACTGGCACCGAACATCAGTGACTGTGAGGCGCAAATGTAATCAGGAACTACCATTAAAATATCATAATTAACGTTCCAGTAAACCAGACTGAGATAACTGAGTTTCTGAAGTGCATTTGCACTGCAGAAACATTTTCAAAAGTTTAACCCTTAATCTGCGAGTGATCACGAATGTCGCGTCTGAAACGACTGCACACTAACCGACTACACGCACGAAGAAAGGAGACGAAAAAATGGACATACAGGCATTAGGCATACATAACATAGGACTTACAAGAGAAATAAATCCTCATGAGCCCCCTCTGTCGCGGGGGCTCATGAAGATTTATGTCTCTTGCAGCTGAGTAGGTTCGCCTTGCCCCGGCAGTTAAGGGGGTTAACTGACGGCACACAGCACAAGCTGTTTATTCCTAGCCTTTCGCTGGTTGTCCTCTAGACAATGGATCATCTGCAGCATTGCGCATTCTTCTTGCTGTTGTCACAGAAGCCGCGTAGGTGCCGGTGCCACAGACATTCCGCCAGATTTGCGTCGAAAACTTTATTTGCTGTACGTTCAAGACTGTTCTTTTAGCTCAACCTTGGGGCGAAACCTGGATAGGTTACAAAATCACAGAAATCAATTTATGGAGAGGAAATTAAAGACACGATCAAATTAGTCACTTCACTGTCAGTGATTTTTGTTTCTGAAATCCTTGTTAATGCCACGCCTAAAAGCTTTAGCCGCCCAAGGAACATGGATTCAACGCAATGTCAGCAATAGGCTTAGATCTTCATGAGCCACCGCAAATGCGGGGGCACATGAGGATCTATGTCTCTTACAGTTGGATCGTGGCGGTGCTGAATTTTCTCTGCAGTGAGGACTTTCAAGATTCTTAACTTATTCAGCCCGACGGCCGTATTTCCCAAATCTAATGACAAAGCACCAGTTGCAGGAAATGGATCGACCATGATAATTCAAGGGCAGTGTCAGATAAGTTTGGCGCCGACAGGCGCCAAGCTAATCTGGCACTACCCTTGAATTATCATGGTCGACCCATCTCCTGCTATAGTGCGTCAGGACTGAATGGGTTAAAATAGAGTATACATAACCACTCAGTTTTGTGCGTCACTTCCGTGAGTTTTCAAAGCCAGACTCTTGTCCAATGATAAAACTCAAATGCAAGTGGGCCCAGCACGAAGCATAGATATTAATGGTTAGCCGCAATGCATGCAAGAGCCTCTTGAAAATCTGTGCCCTTTCAGATGGGCGGTGTTTGTCACATAAATGGTCACTCAGTAAGGGAAGCCGATAAACAGACTAGACACCTGCCACAGTAAAGGACGAGAACTCTTTCATTCTGGCTGTCTCGGGTATCCTCGAGACAAATCTACTTCCGGGCCCGCCATTTTTCACTTTGATAGTTCGCACTCGAAGACATTCTGCTGATACAGACAATGTGAAAATGAACCATCCTTGTCCTGTGGTTGTCTACAGCCTTCAGGGAGTGGGCAATAATTTATGATTGCCGGCTGGTCCGTGATTGCAAATCATGCTTACAGCTTTGAGTCCGCGTAAGTTTCAAAATGACAGACCGTCACACACGTGTACTGTATTCTGATACGTTTCGCATTTTTGTTTAAGTTTGATTTTGCAAATGTTGCTTAATTTTTATTTGTTATTGCCACGCAACTTAGAAGGGGTGGCAGGTTCAATACAACGTGTCTGCAAAGTAACTCTGTAGACTTGCCATGATTACAGGTCTTAAACGGTTGTCTCCCTCGATTCGCTACCTCTCATCAGGGCAGGCCATTACACGTCAAGACGATTTAAAGCACTGCATTTGATTCCCACCCCCCCCCCCCCACCCCCCCACACCCCCCCCAAAACAAAAAAAAAAATTATGTATTTACTTTTTCTGTCCATGTTTGACACTTTCACAGTGACAAAAGACACTTCAGAGACCCCTTCACTGCCCAGAAAGAAACAGAACACAATCCAACTACAAGAGACATAGATCCTCATGAGCCTCCGCAATTGTTGGGGCTCATGAGGATCTATGCCTCTTGCTGAAACCACTTTGTTTCCATGATCCTGTTTGAAGGCTGGTGACCTTGGAGGTTGAATTTACAACGATAAAAAAAAATAAAGCAAAGAAGGCAAGAACAAGAAAGCACTAATATTCTGTGAGACTGACTGACAATCATGAAACAAAGCTGCCCGTCATTCAGTCACGGAGCGCGAAGGCTCGCTTGAAAAACCGTAATAATGTTTTGCCTTAAAAGTGAACACGATCCAACTGCAAGAAACACAGTTCCTCAGGAGCCCCCGCGCCAGCGGGGGCTCACGAGGATTTATGCCTCTTCCTGAGACCAATTTGTATCCATGTTTCTTGGACTTTGTTGGCTTTTGGACGTTGAATCAACCAAGATTTCTTTTCTGATTGACCATTGAGTTGTGTAATTTGCAGGATTGTTCTGGAAATCTATGATAGTATAAAAGAGAGGGTTAGAAAGTATGTGCATGCATTGTAAGAGGCAGTATATAAAAATGAGCATGCATTGTGAGAGATAGTGCATCAAAGTGTGGATGCATTGTGCTGAGAGTGCATCGTGAGAATAGTGTACTGTTGGAATTGTTACTCCAGTGTAGTCTACTACCTTGTGCTACGTGTGACGAGTTGCAACTGAGTGAGGTTTTTCAAGAACCCTACGTGAGTGTGTCTGGTGTGATTGCATGATACCACGACCACTCCACGTAACAAATAAACAAGTGCGATTACGCGTGAGCTTTTCCCTGCGTGTCCCAACTGTTGTTCATTAGCTGTGTCGACAAGGCATAATAAACACAAATGGTGCTGAAATGTGTCTTCAAATTTACGCGTAATGGTACTTGGGGGCGGTCCGTGGCGCAGTGGTTAAGGCGCCTGCCACCAATGCCAAAGGTGCGAGATTCGAAAACGGGTTCCGGCGTCAGACTTTTCTCCTCTGGTAAGTGTCACCGTTAATTCGGGCGGACCGTCGGGGGTTCTTTCTCCAGGTACTCCGGTTCTTCCACCCCCCCCCCCCACTCCCCACCCCACCCCCACCCCCGCACACTTTGGTACCGGTTTCAGGCCACTTTACAAATTTCAAATACAAGCGATCAAAAATCTCTGTAACTTCAGTAGCTGAACTGGCCCTTCGTCTGTCTTGTACTGTGTTTGTCTTAAATGGCGTAAATCCGTGTCTGTTACGTGAGTGTGCGTGTTGGGTTTCAGTTCGCGGCGCTTTGAGTCGATTTGTCCAAAAATTGAGAAAAAGCGCCTATATAATAACATTATTATTATTATTATTATTATTATTATTACCTAATGAACTTTAACAGCAGTTTGGACACTGAGGCAGCAACAGCACATGCGTAATCGCTCTTATTTATTCTGTTCAGTTGTTAGCGTTTCAAACTTTTTTTTTTAAAGCTGTTTCCTGTACTGATAGCACTGTATTTATAGAACGGAGTGGAGACATTGTCAGGTTACTTGATATTAAGACGACATGTGCTGAACTGGATTCTCCTGTGTCTAAATGAACCATAACTAGACCTGTGTGTAGCGTTTCGTAACCGTTTGATAATACAGAAGTGTATCTTTGAACAGTTACGGCGGTAGTTGGCCCGTTTAACTCATTCAGCCCGGCGCACATATTTCCCAAATTTTGGAGGCGTCATCTAACGACTATGCACCTGTTGTAGGAGATGGATCGACCATGATAATTCAAGGGCAGTGCCAGATTAGCTTTAGCGCCGACAGGCGCCAAGCTAATCAGGCACTACCCTTGAATTATCATGGTCGACCCGTCTCCTGCTGTAGTGCGTCAGGGCTGAATGGGTTAATGCATGATTTAAAGTGATCTGATCCATGGCCTACTTTGATTGCTAAATTCGGCCCACGTACCAGAGCTTTTCCACTGCCTTTTGAGTGAAAGGGAAGGAACTCACCTGTGTACATCATCTCGCGTACATGATCCTCGATGCTGGCCGTCACACTGGTTATCTCCCATGCTGCGCTACCACTGATCAGCGGTGACGAATCGAGGTAGACAACCAGTGCTGATGGCCATTCACTACTGTAAATGTACTCTTGCTGTAAATTTCATCTGGAAAACGTCAGTCTGTCCATTTTTGAGAAAGGAGAGTTTTATTGTTTTGCATTGTCGAGAATAGCACGAAAGTGACGCTTCTCCCACCAGACAATAACCCCTTCATTTTAATCATCACCCTGAAGCTCTTGGGGACCTAGAGATCACGCTAGCCTGGACCACCAGCCCCATGTAGATCTGTGTTCCTGAAAAACAGATGGGGCGGTGAAGTTAATTATCGGTTATCTTTCTCTCACACACAGCCGAAGAGGACTGCGCTCCAAATGACTACTTTAGATTATGCCCTTGGGTGGAAATATGGCCGATCGTCCCCATTAACCCCTGAGAACAACTGGACGCAAGAGACATAGATCTTCATGAGCCCCCGCATTTGCGGGGGCTCATGATGATCTATGCCTCTTGGTGACACCACTTTTGTGTCCACGTTTCTTGGACGGCTGCGGCTCACGAACACAGAATCCAGAAACGCGATCTGCGACCACTGTCAGGGACGTAGAGACTAAGAGGCACAGACTCTATGCCTCTTGCAGATAGAATGGGTTGACTGAGAGGATTGCGCAGACCTTTGGGAGAGAGCTAATTAGCGGATACTGTCATCTGCAGACTCTGAGTGCTGTCCCTCGAGCATTTCTATAGCCTATAGTATAGTACACCAGAAAGAATCGTAATGATCTTCACCGCCCGTTTTGCGCACACACACACACGCACGCACTCACGCGTATACACACACACACACACACACACACACACACACACACACACACACACACACACACACACACACACACACACACACACACACACATATATATATATATATATATATATATATATATATATATATATATATATATATATATATATATATATATATATATATATATATATATATATATATATATATATATATATATATATGTAAGCTTTTGGCAGACGGAGAGGTTTCGCCGTCTTGCTTGTCGTGGGCACCTCGCGGACAGTTGCTGTTATTGTACATGTACTCTGTGGGAGGAACTGCGAGTTCAGAGAGTTTAAATTGATTGGTTGGTTGTACATTGCTTAACCTCCCGACAGCAACATGACTTTCTCAGGACGTGCCTGCACTGCTTGTGAAAAAACAACAACTGAACAGAATATTGAATGTATGTCGCCAGCGGCCGGTCTAATACGCTAAATATACCTAAGACCATTTAGCAACACGCATCCAATAATTATCAAGAGCTACAGAAAGCGCAGACATTAGGGAGAGTTTAAAAAAAGAAAATACAGGTGAATGTACCAAGGGTAGACGGACTCACATGCACCAGAATAGAGGGCAAAACCCACCCTGTGGGGCTGACCAGGGCGACCCTGGGGCCTAAAAAGAGAGAGCGGAGAGTTTAAATTGAGATCTCTGCACAGTGCAAAAATCCACATAAGATCCATCCTATCTTTCAACATCTCCTACAGTTCCCTTTTGATATTAACTCATTAAGCCCCGATACACTACACAAGGATGTCGATTGACCACAATAGTTCAAGGGTGGTGCCAGAACAGCTCGGCGCCTCTTGGCCTCTTTCAACATCTCCTACAGTTCCCTTTTGATATTAACTCATTAAGCCCCGATACACTACACAAGGATGTCGATTGACCACAATAGTTCAAGGGTGGTGCCAGAACAGCTCGGCGCCTCTTGGCCTCTTTCAACATCTCCTACAGTTCCCTTTTGATATTAACTCATTAAGCCCCGATACACTACACAAGGATGTCGATTGACCACAATAGTTCTCTTGGCGCCGAGCTGTTCTGGCACCACCCTTGAACAATCATGGTCGATCTATCTCATGAACTGGCATGCAGTTTTCAGAGGACATCTTGCGAGTTATTGAGCATAGGGCTTATAGGGCTTAGTGGGTTAATGGTGCAACAAAGTTGTTCTGGTTAATCCATTCAGCTACAAGGCCGCATTTCCCAAAATTCGGAGGTGTCACCTACCGGCTGTGTACTAGATGCAGGAGATGGATCGATCATTATCGATCATAATAATTCAAGGGTAGTGCCAGATTAGCTTGGCCCCAAGCTAATCTGGCACTACCCTTGAATTGTCATGGTCGGTCCATCTCCTGCTGTAGAGCGTCGTGGCCGTTAAATGGTCTAATAAACAGTGGTCCTCTCATATGTACCACGACCTCATTCTACATACTTACTCGGACAGTTTGGGGGTGGGAAAATGGGAGAACCCAGGAGTTGGAGGGTGGAAGGGGGGATTACGAAGGCGAGGGAGGGGAATGAGAGAGGGGGTGGGGTGGGGGTGGGGGTAGTGGAGCTGAAGCAAAGCTTTTAACCCGTTCAGTGCCAGCTGACGCAGACTGTGTTTCTGCAATCTTCAAAATTCAAGACCAAAAACCCCGAGATGTCCCAGGATCATGGATTTAAAGTGATGTCAGCAAGAGGCATAGATCCTCATGAGCCCCCGCAACTGAGAGAGAGAGAGAGAGAGAGAGAGAGAGAGAGAGAGAGAGAGAGAGAGAGAGAGAGAGAGAGAGAGAGAGAGAGAGAGAGAATGAATGAATGAATGAATGAATGAATGAATGAATGAAACTTTATTTTCCAAGGATAAAAGAATAGTGCGCAGACCTGTTTTTATTATTGTCCTTGCTACACACTACAAAACAAAATAAGGTACATAAATCTCTCTCTTACCCACACACACACGCGCGCCCGTGTGCAATTGCCGCGTGCACAGGTTTGTGCCAGATTAGCTTGTAGTCTACAGGCGCCAAACCAAGCCTGCACAATCCTACACACACACACACACACACACACACACACACACACACACACACACACACACACACACACACACACACACACACACACACACACACACACGCACACGCACACACACTCGCACACACACAGACAAACACACACACACACATGAGATAGCCTCCCCGCGCCAAAACCGCGCAGATTGCAATAAAAGTAATCTTACAGTGACCTATAGCACTGCCACGCGGCGCGAGCGTTTATGTCCGTCTCAGCTGTGTCTATCGACGGCATCCCGTCTGGCCAGCGGAGTTCATGGGGTCATGGATATTACATAATGCGGTTTGCTGGAATGCCAGCGGTATATTGCACGCGTTCATAAATGCTACAAGAGAATGCAGACTATCTGTGAAATGCCGCACAAGGCATGGAGTGCTACATGTTAAAAAAAACAAAAAACTTTTGTCTAGATGTTTCAGCAGCTTGGTCTTGTAAGTTTTAAGCGATGGCGCGGCTCTAACATCCGCAGGAATAGAGTTCCATAACTTTGCACCAGAATAGGACAATGACGAGCTATAAACGTCCAGCCGAGGCCGAGGCATCGGTACTACGAGAGAGAGAGAGAGAGAGAGAGAGAGAGAGAGAGAGAGAGAGAGAGAGAGAGAGAGAGAGAGAGAGAGAGAGAGAGAGAGAGAGAGAGAGAGAGAGAGAGAGAGAGAGAGAGAGAGAGAGAGAGAGAGAGAGAGAGAGAGAGAGAGAGAGAGAGAGAGAAAAAAAAAAAACCAGACAGACAGACAGACAGACAAACAGACGTTTGAAGAGAAACGAATATGCAGACAAGAGTAAATAAAGTCATTAAAATGCATGCACGTCATATTGTCATTGTCTCTAGGGGAAGAAATTTTGTAGTTAGGCAAATCTCATTTCGTAGTGAGGTAACATCTTCACCAGCCCTGAAGAGCCCTGCGAATAAAATGTATTAAACTAATTTTGTACTGTCTACACTTGATAAATTCTCCTAGAAACCGAATCTTTCGTTTTCAGAGCAGGAAATATATTCCTTTCTAAAGCTCGAATTCGATTTTTCACTTCCAGAATTACTCAACCCTGCTACTATATTTCGCACTAACAGCTGGCGTATTTGCTGTCACAGAATGTCTGTTACTGTAGAGGTTCCTCGATGGCCCCAATTTCTTGCAAATACTAGTTTCTTGTACACACATGTGTATACTGACGAGCGAAAGAAATGTGACATAATTGGAATCATTGGAAACATTTGAGTGTTCCCAATGATTCCAGTTATGTCGCATTTGTTTTGCTTGTCCGTATATTATGTCCATCAGACAGAAAACTCGAAAATCGAAGGATGATATTGATGGTGTTTTTACGTACGCAGCTAATCCAATAGGTTATGTACATATCCCTTACAAATACACCAGCATTACCCTCTTCATCGTCGGGTCACAGTGACCACCGCTCAAATGCAAGAGGCATAGATCCTCATGAACCGCCGCGGATGCCGGGGTTCATGAGGCTCTATGCCTCTTGCCTGCCTCATTTATATCTATTTTTTCTCACGCAGTCTGAAATAGTTTCAGCGGTACCCCTCATTCCCGCTGGCGCTGACACTGCTTGTCCTGTACTTTCAAATAATCGAAACGTCCAATTTCCAATCCCAATCAAAGATGATGACAGCGCAATTTTCTTGCCAGCGGCTAGAAATTAATTTTGTTGCGAAATCCTCGCAGCCTGAGCGCCAGGTGGCCGACCGTCGCCTGAGGAACACAGGAGTACAAGTACAGCGAGAGGCGGTCATAGACGCACTCGGTCATTCTTGCCTCTGGGCGCTGGTGCAGCTCTGTCCTGCTTTTTTTAAAACCCGTCTACTGCCAGCGGTCGCAGATTACGTTTCTAAAACCTTTGGTAGTTCAGCCCCATCTGTCAAAGAAATGTAGATATAAATTGGTGCTTGCAAGAGGCATAGATCCCCATGAGCCCCCGCAACTGCGGGGGCTCATGAGGATCTATCCATCTTGAATTTGGGTGACGTTCAATTTTTTTCTCGGCAGCGAAGGTTTCAAGATGACGAAAAACGGGTTAAAGAGAAAGGCAGGCAGCTGCTTTACAGACGCAAGCAATTACGTGGGCTCTTAATTGGAGCAGGCGCAGACAGTCGCTATACGTCATAAAGTTGCGTCACACGCAGTGAAGAACGATGTGTATGATGTCACGTTATGACGTGCCTCAGCAGCCTAAGTATTAAATACCTTCAATAGAGTACCAGATTAACTCTTTGTGATAACTGATAAACACGTCTGTCATACGAACGGAGAAGAAACCAACAGAGAAAGAAACGCGCTTAGAAAAGAGTCTTTCCTAAGAGTGTTTTTTTTTCCTCCGTTGGATTCTTCTCTGCATTTTACACGCTTGGCAGTCATCATTTTGTTAGTTGGTTAGCTATTTGGGTTTAACGCCGAGCAAAGTCACCTATGTCATACGAACGTCTTTTTCATCATCAACCTAACCCTTTCGGTGTCGGTAGCGTTTATTGTCGAGGATTTATCCATCTTGAATTTGTGTGACGTTCAATTTTTTTCTCGGCAGCGAAGGGGTTAATGGTTTCAAGATGACGAAAAACGGGTTAAAGACAAAGAGAAAGGCAGGCAGCTGCTTTACAGACGCAAGCAATTACGTGGGCTCTTAATTGGTGCAGGCGCAGACAGTCGCTATACGTCATAAAGTTGCGACACACGCCGCAGTGAAGAACGATGTGTATGATGTCACGTTATGACGTGCCTCAGCAGCCTAAGTATTAAATACCTTCAGATTAACTCTTTGTGATAACTGATACACGTCTGTCATACGAACGGAGAAGAAACCAACAGAGAAAGAAACACGCTTAGAAAAGAGTCTTTCCTAAGAGTGTTTTTTTTTTCTCCGTTGGATTCTTCTCTGCATTTTACGCGCTTGGCAGTCATCATTTTGTTAGTTGATTAGTTATTTGGGTTTAACGCCGAGCAAAGTCACCTATGTCATACGAACGTCTTTTTCATCATCAACCTAACGCTTTCGGTGTCGGTAGCGTTTATTGTCGAGGTGATCACCTCGACAAAAGGCGCTACCGATTCCAAAATAGCAAAGGCACGTACAGGCAACATTTGCTCATATGCATATGGCGACATAAAATGTTTGCATAAGTTTACCGTATTGTTTAGAGCTCAGATGCGTTTATCTGTTAGAAACATTCAGAGTTGTTCATATTTTTAGGCTTATCATAATGCTGATCAAATCCCTCCTCTCTAAGCCAACCTCTGATCAACACACACGTCGGCGCACACAAAAAAAGACGGACGGACACACGGCGCTTCCCGCCATTAGTACGCTCTGTGGGCTCGTGTAGCGACAGGAATCCCATCTCCTTCTACTCTAACCCACCCTCTGATCCACACACACTGGTACACAAAAATAAAGACGGACACACGGCGTTTCCCGCCATTTGTAAGCTCTGTGATATGGCGTAGCATAGCTATTCTGTAAAAGAATAATAGCACGAGCAGCGAAATGCCGTCACTTCAAGCTTCTGACGATGGCATCATTATTCCCACGACGCCGTGTTCATAGTGACGGCTCAATGTTATACGTCACTCATCACAGTACTAACATTTGACGTCAGTATCAGAGGATCCATTGCAAACTTTTTGTCTTTTTATACCACGACCTAATAATAACCGTTTCGCTGTCGGTAGCATTTTTTTTTTTTTGTCGAGGTGATTGTTATGTCTAGGAACGGAATGTAAACGAATTCTTTTCAAGCCACTATGAGATACGGCTTTGTATCCTTTTATACGACTTACGTAAAAGAACTTTTGACTTATTAGAGTTCTTAGGAAAGGCCCATTAGTCAGGCTCAACATAAAACACCTTGTTGATGTCTGCAGATGTATTAACATTAGCCCTAGTTTTAATCCTGAAGCGACATAAATAAAAAGTTTCTTTTCCGATTCAGATTTTGTTTTAATTCATTCGAGACGTGCCGCCTCCGGGTACGCGGCATAAGCCGCGTATCCAGAGGCGGCACTTCTCGAATGAGTTAATGATTCGTTATCGTGACACTGCAGTCCTAACTCAGTGTGTCTTTTTGCATGATTTGATGACATTGTGTCGGGAATTTCTACTTTTCCCTTGACGTCGTTCGTCTCGAACGAGTTAAAAACAAACAGCTAATGGTTTGCTCATAAAACTTAAAACGACCTTAAAAAAAAATAAATAAAAAAAGAAGACAGAATTTAAAAAATAAAATCTGTAAGCGTTTGCAATTTAATTTTCAATCACGATCTGAAAAATGTTACCTAAGCCCTGTTCTGTAGTTGTGTTCATGTTTTTCTTGTTTAATCTAGCTGATCAGCCATAAAATTAGCCATTGTTTGCCTCCCCCCCCCCCCCCCGCCCCACTTCCCCCTACGCTTCAACACGTCATAGCTCTGCTTCTGGTGATAACAGCGCAGTACTGATACGGTGTACATTATACGGATGCAGAGATATTATACATTTTATGACATATTTCTTCATCATCATCATACATCTTGATCACAGCCAGACATACATACATCGTCTTAGCTGTAGGAGATGCGAAGTTCTCTGACAGCCGTCCTAATGTAGTTGTCGTATTTATATACTCAGTTACGAGAAAAAGAAACGCGACATTTTGGGGTTATGGGAAACACCGATGATTCCAATAAGTGTCGCGTTTCTTTGTTCGTGAGTATAAATTACATCTAGCAGATGCCACGCCGTCTGCCGCAGCTATCCATTTCTAGTTACGGAACACAAGAAACAACACCCTTGCACATGCAAGAGGCATAGACCTTCATGAGCCCCCGCAATTTGCGGGGATTCATGAGGATCTATGCCTCTTGCTGGCCCATGTATATCCGCGTGCCTTGAGCTGACGAGGTCATCTGGCAAAGGAATCTACGAATGTTTTAAAAAGCGCTGAACATACTGTTAACTTTACCCGAAAAAACTGACCTCTAAACCCTCAATTTTTCCGCGAGAGGACAAAATTCATCAAAAAAATGATTTAGTTACCGCGGTGGCTCTTGTGTCCATACGACGGGAAACCGAGGGCTGGGCTCATTGCAAGTTCAGATTTCCCAGGTAAAATTTAAAATATTTTCGGCCCGATTTAACCCCTTCACTTTCACTAGCCGAGAAAAAGTGAACACAATCCAATACAATACAATACAACTTTATTGTCTGTTCGAGTCCAGGCACGACAGAAATTTGCCTTTCGGCTCGTCATGAAACAACAATATAAGACATTAACAAACGCTGCAAAAGCGTATCATGAAAAATTATCATTGCAGCAATCTATCACAAGCAATCTGTCACAAGATGGGAGGTAATGTTAAGTAGATCATACTTATCGCGGCGTTATAAACGAGAGTTCAAAATCGAGACAGCAGTTGGAATAAAAGACTTCTTAAAAACATTCCTTTTGGCAAGTGGCATGTTGAAACGTCTGCCTGATGGTAGCATTTGAAACTGATCAGAGAGTGGGTGACTAGGATCATTGACAATGCTAGCAGCTATCCTTCGGACAGCTCTATGGTAAGATCATCTACTGGATCCCACAATCCAACTTGCAAGAGACATAGATCCTCATGAGCGCCCGCGACTGCAGGGACTCATGTGGATATATGCCCCTTGCTGAGATCGATTTGCATCGATGTTTCTTGGACGGTTTTGGTTTTTGGTCGTCAGTTGAATGAACAAAGATTTCAGAAACAAAACTGTACGAACAGTAGCAGGGAAGGGGGTTAAGGGACATCATTTCCAGTTGCTGACAGTAAAGGGGTTAATGCCCTTTCAGGGGGAAGGGTAGTTAGGAAGATTGAGAGTGTATTAGGTGTTTTTTTTTTTTTTTAAGACTGACGTCATCCGACATCTTTGTGTTGTTTCCCCTTTACATCGTGAGTCACGATTTGACATCGACTTGACACGTAATACCATAGACCATAAATAACCGGACCGCTCTCTCTCCTGCTTCCGGTCTCTGCACTCGTCGCGCAACTATTCTTGCGCATCAGTCAACTCATTATTCCGGTTCAGTACATCGGAGAGCTTTTCACGTGGATTGTTTCTATGATTTGGGTTAGTGGTGCAGTTTGTAAAGTGTCTTTTGTCTTGCATTATGCCTGGTGCAAGTTGTACGATTGTGGGCTGTGGTGCATGCAACGGAAAGCACAAGGGGCTGTCGTTTTTCTCCATTCGCCAACCAAAGGACTTGAAGTGGGAGAGAGAGCTTGTTCACGCCGTGAATCGTGCAGACAGCAATTTTAACAAAGACACTGCAAAGATTTGTTCTAGACACTTTCGACAGGAATGCGTGAAGTTGGGTAAGTATTATTTACCTAGAATATAAGCTCGTTCTAATCATATTAAGTTCAATTCACTATACAAAAGTTTTATCCTGCGATTTATTCGGGACTCTTGCATGATGTTAATATCGTAAGCAAAAGTAGCAGTACTCCCCAGTAGCACACGTGTGTACTTTCACTTTCAGTAAGTATTCAGTTCTGAGTCTTATTCGGTTTGCTACTTCATGCAGAGGAACGATAGAACGGAATAGAAATCACAGGAGTATAATTAACTGTCAATTTTGTTTATGGTTGATCACTATATAATTTGTGTCTTTGCAAATTTCTTATTTTTCTGGTATTATGTTGCTGTAGGTCCTGGTGGGAAAAAACGGTATCTTCTACCCGGGAGCCTTCCAACAGAGTGTATACTTTTCAAGTCCATTGTCACAAGGCAACCTCCTCCAAGAAAAGAACCTGTAAGTGTCTATTTATCTTATAAAATCCTGTTGACAGTGTTGTATGACATTTGATAACATCCCATGGAGCAGTAGATCCATATCCGATGAACAGTTGTGCACTTGCCCATGCAGTTATGTCGATTTTGTACTTTAGACTTGGGCATTCATTTCTCCATTGTGGCATAAATCTGGTTTTGCCTTTGGCATTGATTTCTCCAGGGTTTATGATCAAATTGCAATAAAATTAATTTATGACTATATTAAGAGGATAGTCCTGTAACTTTCCCAGGGCATGTGCAGTGCGCATAACTCTGTTTAAAGGGGTCACACAATTACATGGAAATGTCACATGTTTATATAAAATATATTTCCATTGGATTGAGGTCAAATTTAAAATTTGGTGTATAGTGACCTTATGAGGTGGTATTGTCAGTGCAATAATTCAGACTAGGCCAGTAGGGGCTAAACTGTTTAACAAAAGTGTGCTCATATCCTCAGTGCTTTTGGACCGATTTCATGGACATTTCACTTGAAGTGGCCACGACAACGTTTGTCACCCAGGTCATGGCCACAGGGTCAAGATGACTGAATTTCTTTGTACTGTCACATGAAGGCAAATTTGTTTTATTGGCAGTACACTTTTCGCAGACAGCAATTATGTCTCTTGTGCATAAAAGGATGCTATGGGGTGGGGATGTAATTTTTGTTTATTGGCAAAACCTGTTATAATAATAATAATGATATAATAGAATATTATTGTTATCTATTTGGTAACATTATGCATCATAATACAACTTCACACTTTTTAAAGGGATTACTCTGATACCTGAATTTCTTTGTGTGTATTTCAGGTAGCACGTGAACCACCTCTGGTGCCTGTCAAGGTTGTCTACAATAACTTCAGTGATGTTAGAAAAGCTGCATCAAAATTGCAAGCTCCATGGTGTGTAGTTCTGCACTCCGATGCCCAAGTTGTAGCTGTTTCACTAACGCCAACTGGTATTGGACATCTGCAAGTTAGCATCACCCCAGATCTATCCGCAGTGGTTTCTGTTTTTGGACTGCAAGCACCCCACCTGACGGCCAATATTGAATCAACTCACCTCTCTAAACATCTAACAGCTTTGATTGGTCTGCATGTATGTCCAGGTGTAGTGGACCATGCCCTGCAGAAATTTGCCGAGCTCCCAACTGGACAGGATCTATATTACAGACATGTACTCTATGTCTCAGAGACTTCTTCTATAACACATTCTTCTACTGCTCGATCAAGTACCTGTCATTTGCTGGTGAAAGAATCCTCCAAGATCTGTAACGACTGCCTTGAAGTAAAGAACTTACTACTGCGAAAACAGGCAAGAGCACATGCAAACGAAAAGACGCCAATTCTAAACAACAATCCATTGGTGTCAGTGTCACACAAAAAGCTGAAGCAAGCGTTCAAGACCATTCGCAAGCAAGCTGCTACGCTGAAACTACAACTGGAAAACTTCAAAAAATCTCTGAAGACGGACTCCGTTATAGTGAGCGACACCTTGCATGAGTCTTTGATCAGTGCCATAAGTTGAATTTGAGCAACCATGACGTTTTTTGATTTCTTATCAAACATCAAAAGAATTACTCATTTTTTTGCCATTCCAAAACAAAGGGAAGTAATGAAGTATGAATTATAAATAAAATAATAAACCGACCAACGCTTCTTATTTTTTGAGGGGGAGGGGTGGTCATGTCACCCTTAATACAATATTTTGTTTTTATTTGGCCTAACAGTGAAAGCATTTGTGTCATTTGTCGCACAGTAAGCAGACTGCTAATTATTTAGACCACAAGCACTTTTCAGTGAAAATCAGAGGTATATTATTTGCTTTTATGTTCATATAACTTATAATTTTTTTGGGTGGTAAAAGTTTCGGTTCTCTTAATTAAAATTGACTAAAGCGAACTGTTCTGGCTCTAATACTGCACGTTCATATTTAGATTCATTGTGTGTTAACAATAGTTTATGTTGTAGCTATGTTGTAAACTTGTATGTTACAGTTGGAATGGTGTTGGAAGAATACATTATATATATTTTAATTCTGTCTTTCATTTTGGTGTGTTGTTCCTCTAATGTTCTCTGCTTAACTCATTCTACCCCGGACACACCACAGCAAGATAAAGATCGACCATGATAGTTCAAGGGTGATGCCAGAATAGCTTGGCGCCTATGGGCGCCAAGCTATTCTGGCATCACCCTTGAACTATCATGGTCGATCTGTGTCCTGCGCTACGCTAGAGTCTTCAGAAGACAACAGCAAAATGTGGGGATTTCGGTGTTGGGGTAGAATGGGTTAACATGCACTAATACACCATAAAACAAGAGCACCCAATACGAGACATATTCAAACGAGTCATGCTTTCTAACACTGGTGGGACAGGTACTAGAAACATTTATTGTATAAATATCAATACATTGTAGAAATACAATACAATATAACTTTATTGTCTGATGTTCATCACATACAGAAATTTGTCTTTGGCTCGTCGTTCGCAAGAAGCATGCAATAATGCCAATAATTATATCCTTTTTATATACACAATCAGCAGAGACACATTCATTTCTAATGACACAGCAGCAACCCTAAATTCCAATCGAATACATTCATAATCTAAACCCCACATCAATAATAACTAATAATTTTACATTCATGCAGAAAAAGCACACGCACACACACCCACACACAACATAATCTAATAACAGCACAAGTTAAGTGTTGTCTTAAACTATACATATCACGGCCTATACATGATTATAATGGCAGTGCTTAAAAGGTAGAGGCATGACTAGAACATTCTACATTTACCTATACATAGACAGTCAACAAGCAATTACATAATACAGTGCAGTAACAACATTCTTAAAACATTAGTAATAAAAAACACAGCAAAGACACAACTGAGCCTTTCTCATAACTAGATTAAATTTAAGAGTACCATAACAATGGTTAGGATCATTAAAATAACAAGATACATGTTATGTGACTAGAACAAGTTCATTCAATCTACTAATTAAGAATGTCATAGCTCAGCAAATTACATCCAAGCATTCGTGACAATTATGATGTTAAGTAAAATGAATATATATATATGTCATACTGCTATACAACATTCACCCATTACCCCATCGCTTACCCCCCACTCCCACCCACACAGTCTACATTGGCACACCCTATGGATGCAGCACATACAAAAGCAACGCTGCACGTTCACGCCTATAATAATAATAAATTCATGGAAAGCATCAAAAACACTAAAACTTAGGTATGCTCAATGCAGCGCACAAAAGCAAGGCAATAATGCACTCACATGATTGAGAAAAAATTCTGTTGCGAAGATGATTGGTTGAGTAAAATTGTTAAAACACCTAAAAGCTGTTGGGGGAAAAAAAAAGGTCGGAATAATGGTTCCTGATGGATTTGGGGGAACTACTTAAGCTGTTTACGGATACCCTTTGCTTTTTTTGTTGTCTTAGTTCTTCGCCTAAACGAGTCCATGATTGTCTTGCATTTGTGATACATCCTCACCTTGAAATAGAGGTGAACAACATCTTCCAAGATCTTTTCTTTCGTACTGTCTGACACATCAGTCTTGCATAAAATATCATACAAGCAAGTAGACACAGACTCTGACTGACTGCATCTTTCAAGATATGTTTTAAATGAAGCATTCACACTTGATGCATCTCCAAACAACTCCCTGAAACACATTTCAAGACCCAGAAAAATCTGAACGCTATTTGGTTTCAGTTGGATCAAACCACCTCTGTCGAGAATGCTTGTCAGTGTCTTTCTGGTACCTGCAGTAGCATCAATTCCAGTTTTAGTAGTACTGTCACCATCACTGCATGTTAGTTTTTCCAGGCACTTGATGATCCTTGCCCCAACATCTTTATCTTGGAGTCTTCTTGCCTTTTGTCTGAGTTTTTGGATTACAAAACCACCAATGTACTCGACAATGTCATGCTCAGTGTCAAGAAGGGGCATGCTTATTTCAGAACACACTTGTTCAGGTTCATATTGAAGCTGAATTAACAGCTCAAATGTTTTCAGACACAACCATGGGGCTACAATTTCTGATGATCTTTCTGCAACAGTGGACATGTTTTCTGTGCACATTTGATGAAACTTGGTGTAGGCACGTTCCTTTGCTGTATTTTTAAATTTGTGTCGTGGTACCAAGCAGTTGTTCAGGAACTGGAGAACAGGCAGCATCACACTGCCTAAAAAAAAACCAACAACAACATCGTATTAGAGAACAGGTTGACATTCACTTTGCAGCAACAGTAAAACCAATTTCTTGTTCCTTTTATAATGTAAGCTCTTGCTCAAATAGAAAGATATTAAAATAATGCCTGTTTCTATTAGAATCAAAATGCTTTTTGGATACCACACAGGAATCAATTGATAATTAATTAAAATAGACAGCAATAGCACTGTCACATGGCTAAAATGTAAAAAGACATCCTGATCACACACAATTCATACACCTACACCACATTTACAATAACATTTTAATAAATATATACTGCACAATATTATGTATCCACACTAATATAATTATCAAGTACTAAAACTCATTCAGACAAATTACAGCAAGCACATTCACTTCGATTTTCATTAAATAAAATAAAAAATGCAACAGTCAAAAAGGGATTATAAGAGTCATCACAGAACACATCTCACTACAGAACAATGAAAAATGGTAACAAAAATAAAAACAATGCTTGCACTACTCACACTCACATTGTGCATGTGAGTGTGAGTACTGCAAGCATTGTTTTTATTTAATGCTTTGTGAACCAGTACATCCACACCAATAGTAGATATTTAGATGTGCATTTTGTGTCATCCCACTGATTTCTGAACACTGTAGAAAGGTGAAAGGCAGGGATAATGGGGGAACATATGATGGTACGTACTGTCTAAGTTTTTGCAGATTTCACGAACGCTCTCTGGCATACAGTCATCTCTTTGCAGCTCTCCGCAAGCCTGGTTAACAATATTCACCGTCAGCTAGGAAAAAAAAAGGTTAACAGCGCCATTAATACATTAGGCAATTAAAGAGAATGCGACATGTATACCCATTGATTAAAAAACAGGCACAGACTAAGTTAAACCAAGAACAATTAAAATGTTAGCCTTCATGCTCCCTGACAATTTATTTAGTTCTTTTGTGTTGTATAGTTATTTTATTTTTTTGTTGAGGGGGAAGGGAGGAGGAACGTACGTGTTACTTTAACCAAAAGTTTGTCACTTTCCCTCAACCCTTACTGTTGTACACGTGAGAGATTAAAAATCAGTTCTTTGTAATGGTACAAATATTATTGATTAATACTTTTTGCACTAATATGTACCTTGACAACGTTGGAAGTGGCGGGTAACGCCGAACTGGCAGCATGCAGACACTCTCCAACATCTTGGTCCTGATCGAATTCCTGGTTTAGATATTATAAGAATGTTAATACAGCTCGGCAGAATTATAGTGGAAAGAATAATTACAGATCTGTCTAGATAGAAGCTACAGACTAATTTATGACAGATTTACAATACAGTCAATTATATTTCAACAGTTTCCATCTCGTGTAAACGTGAAACTAATACTAGAACACTTCACTTGATCTACTCCAGCAGCCTATCACGTGTGACACAAATAAACGATAGAATGCACAAAGGAAGACTTCAATCGAAATATAAACCGTCAAAAAACAAAAAAAGGCTACCATGTATGCCCCTATTTATTGAATAAGTGTTCAAGGTAGAAAATCTTGGGAATGTTTGCTCCTCTTTACCTGCAAAACAGTGTCGATCTCCATCTGTTGTTGTGTGTGGAAACAAAAGCGGATGCGTAGGATGACTAAATCAATTGACGCATGCGCGACGGGAGTTCGGCCTGCGGTTCGTCTGTTTCTCGGCAAAGAGATGCTTGTCCGGTTATTGTGGTCTATGGTAATACACACGAAACTGTCGTTAGAAGAAAGACACCAGGATAAAACGTGAGAATTACATTGTTATTTTCTTTTCTTTGTCTTTAATTGTGTGGCGTGATTCGCGTTTCATCAACTCAATCAGCCCCGATACACCACAGCAAGACATGTATCGAGCATGATAGTTCAAGGGTGATGCCAGAATAGCTTGCCGCCCATAGGCGCCAAGCTATTCTGGCACAACCCTTGAACCATCATGCTCGATCTGTCTCTAGAATTGCAATACAGTCCTTCAACTTCAAAATTTGGGGAGTTCGGTCCTGGGGCAGAATGCGTTACCGGTAATTGTATCGCCGTGACAGCACCCCGCCATTCCTATCCACCCATCCTCTTCCTCTCCTGTTGAATATCCCATTTCCATCAGTCCCCCCTCCCTCACACCCCCTACTTAGTTTCTCGTAATATGTTGACCCCTTCCCTGCCACCGAGCATAGACTGTGTTTGCGAAAGCCATCCAGGAAACATGGATTCACAGTGGTGTCCACAAGAGGCATAGAGTCCCCTTCTTGCAGATGGACCGCACGCACACACACACGGCGCTTTGGCGCCCAAAAGACGTTCTCTGGCAAGGTTTGCGTAGTTAGACGTGACGTCATTTTTATATGTTACTTCTTTGCCATAATTTCTTTCCCGCACGCTAAAAACGTCATGTGCACGTTCCCGAATGCGCTCCGACCAACCCCATTTTCAATACGGTAGACAACAACGTCGCAGACTGTGGTCAGAACTCAAAAATGTCAAACGGGCAATACATTTTTTGCTGTCTGAACGGCAGCTGCTCATAAAGTCAATAAGCATTAAAAACACACACACACACACACACACACACACACACACACACACACACACACACACACACACACACACACACTCACACACACACACAGACACACACACACACACACACACACACACACACACACACACACAGGCACACACACACACACACACACGCTCACACACACAAACACACAAAACACCAAAAAGCCCAACAAACAAACAAAACAAACATTTCAGTCCTTGTCATCTTTATTGTGGCCGTTTTGAAAATAGTGTCGCAATTGAGCGACCTTTTCATCAATGACAAGGCACCAGCAAAGAAACCGTCAACGTCTGTTTCAACAACTTGTCTGCCCAGCAAAAATGAACAACTCACATCTGCAAGAGGTATAGATCCTCATGAGCCCCCTTGTGAGGATCTATGCCTCTTGCAGAGACCACTTTGAAACCATGTTCGTTTGACGGTTGGGGATCTTTGACGTTGAATTAACTCATTCAGCCCCGACGCAGTACAGCAGAAGATATATCGACCATAATTCAAGGGTAGTGCCAGATTAGCTGGTGCATAGTCGTTAGACAAGGGTGCTTGCTCTCACCTACTCTTTTCAACATCATCACGTCCTGAGAAAGCCTTGTTGCTGTCGGGACGCTAAGCAATGTACAATCAATCTTTTCAACATCTTCCTGGAAAGAATCATGACAGACGCTCTTAAAGATCATGAAGGATCTGCAGGATTGGAGGCAGAACAATCACGAACTTGTGCTTTGCGGACGACATTGATGGCCTTGCAGGAACTGAGAAGGAACTAGCTCAGCTGGTTTAAAAGCTGGACAGTACAGTCATTGCGTACGGGATGGAAATCAGTGCAGAGAAGACCAAACTGATGACCAATAACACCAGTTGTATTGGCACTGACATCATGATTGAAAGCCAAACACCAGAAACCTTTAATAAATTCAAATTCTTAGGAGCCATTGTGACAGATGAGGGATCAAAACCAGAAATACTGTCCAGAATTGCGCACACAACAACAGCACTGACAAGATTGAAGACCATATGGAAGGACAGAAACATCACACTCTGCTCCAAGACCAGACTGATGCGCTCCTTAATCATCTCAGTGTTTTTGTATGCCTGCGAGTCATGGACCTTCACAACAGACCTTGAAAGGAGGATACAAGCCACTGAAATGAGATATTTTTGAAGGCTGCTTGGCATTTCATACAGAGATCACGTCACAAACGTGGAAGTGGGAAGCAGAATCAGGCAAGCCATCGGGTAATATGAAGACCTATTAGCCATTCTGAAAAAAACGCAAACTGAAGTGGTATGGGCATGTCACGCGTTCAGCAGGGCTTGCCAAAACAATCCTGCAAGGCACTGTGCAAGGAGGACGAAGGAGAGGAAGGCAGAGGAAAAGATGGGAGGACAATATCTCAGAGTGGACAGGACTGAAGCTGCGCGATACGCTAAGAATGGCAGAGAACAGAGAGGAATGGAGGGAGCTGGTTGCCAAGTCATTAGTGGTGCCCCAACGGTCGGCAAGACTACGGGATATAGATAGATAGATAGATAGATAGATAGATAGATAGATAGATAGATAGATAGATAGATAGATAGATAGATAGATAGATAGATAGATAGATAGATAGATAGATAGATAGATAGATAGATAGATAGATAGATAGATAGATAGATAGATAGATAGATAGATAGATAGATAGATAGATAGATAGATAGATAGATAGATAGATAGATAGATAGATAGATAGATAGATAGATAGATAGATAGATAGATAGATAGATAGATAGATAGATAGATAGATAGATAGATAGATAGATAGATAGATAGATAGATAGATAGATAGATAGATAGATAGATAGATAGATAGATAGATAGATAGATAGATAGATAGATAGATAGATAGATAGATAGATAGATAGATAGATAGATAGATAGATAGATAGATAGATAGATAGATAGATAGATAGATAGATAGATAGATAGATAGATAGATAGATAGATAGATAGATAGATAGATAGATAGATAGATAGATAGATAGATAGATAGTCGTTAGATCACTCCTCCGAAATTTGGGAAATACCGCGGTTGGGGTTGAATGAGTAAACAATGTTTTCAAAAACACAGCTTGCGTCCTCTTGCAGTGAAAGATTTAAAGGGGCTCTTTGTATTTTTTTTTTCAGCACGGAACTGCAAAACCCTCAAGGATTATGTACGCGACAGATTAGCATAATCTCTTTAACCCTCTGTGACTTAGGAGCCTGAAAATAGCTCCTTTGTTCTTCAGCCGGAAGAAAAAAACACCCCAGTTTCTTCAAGACTTACCAGAGATTTAGGAAGGAATTACAACCGGAGAAAGAGAAGCAATACATTCGCTTTCACCATTTCATACCGTGTGGCGGCCTTTTTGATTCTTTCCCGTTCACTTTCGTGAAAAATTGAACACCACCCAACTGCAAGAGGTATAGATCCTCATGAGCCCCCGCAGTTGCGGGGGCTCATGAGGATCTATACCTCTTGCTGCAACCACGTTGTATCCATGTTCTTTTGACGGCTGATGATCTTGGACATTGAATACGATTTTTTTTTCAGAAGCACAATCTGCGTCCACCGGCGGGGAAGGGGTCAACTTTTCGGCTGTCGGTACGTGTAGCACTTTTTGTCGAGGTGATTCTTGCAGGAATCACGACGACAGAAAGGCGGCTACCGACAGGCAAATGGTGAAACAAAGATGCATCATGGTGCGGGCCATCACCCTTTCATACCAAATAATGTCTTTTTTTCCCAGTTCCGGAGGCGTCTGCAAAGAACGGTACCAGCCGCGGTTGACAGATTTCGCATGATAGTTACAGAGTAGTGCCGGATTAGCGCGGCCTCGGACGTCAGATGAATCTGGCACTACCCTTGAACTGTCATGGTCAGTCTATCTAATGCTGTGGTGTCCTAAAAACAAAGCGTGTTAACCCCTTCACGGATGAGGAAAGATGCGCACGATTCAACTGCTAGAGACATAGAGATCTTCATGTTCTCCTCAGTTGCGGGGGAGGGGGGGGGGAAGGGGGAAGGGGGGAGGGGGAGGAGGGGGAGGAGGGGGAGGAGGGGGAGGGGGGTTCATGAGGATCTATGCCTCTTGCTAACATCACTGTGTACCCAAGTTCGTGAACGGCCGGGACACTTTGGCGTTGAATTGACACAGTTTACGTCCACTGGCACTGAAGGGGTTAAATGAATACTTTCACTTTAGGAAGAATTACAAACCGGAGAAAGAGAAGCAATACACTCTTTCACCATCATATGTTATGATATATATTAATTAGTTTTACACCAGACTGTGATCACTAAATTAGTGACATATTTACTCTATGATATTCTGTTTTCATTTTAAACGATATACCTTTAATTAATTTAGACTTCTTAGATTAAAAGGCGCGTGTGTTGTGTGTGTGTGGGGTAGATGAGCGTGGGTGTGTGAACGGGTACGTATTGGTTTGTAAGATTAGTTGTTTAGTTTTAAAGTTTTCGGACAGTGTGTGTAGAGCATTGGATTTGTGTGATAGAGTATTAATTATTTTTTTTATTGTTGACTGTGATGTTTGTAATTGTAACGACACTCAACACACATTCCTATGCTTTATGTTCTTAAGGCAAATGGCAATAAACATTATTATTATTATTATTATTATTATTATTATTATTATTATTATTATTATTATTATTATTATTATTATTATTATTATTATTATTATTATTATTATTATTATTATTATTATTATTATTAAACTCCCAGAACTAAATGACTTCCATTCGAGAATGGAAGTCATTTAGTTCTGGGAGTTTAATAGTTAAGCGTCCTGTTTCAGGACAGGCTTTAGTTGCTAAGAAGTGCCAATACCAAGGGCTCCCGTTGTTGTCTTGTAAAACTTTTTTTTTTAAAAATCACAATCCATGTGAGTATTCACACGTAACAGATTTTCTACTGCCTTGCCTCCAGTCACTGGCACTCTCCTATGCACAAAGGAGAAAAAGAGCAGAAACGTCCTTCAATCTATAACTCACACTTTTATAAATTGTGAAGCATAATTGTACAACATACCAAGAACATTATGTCAAGTATTAACCGTTTTTTGTGACCCGCATGGTGTCAGTAGAGCTCTCTGTCGAGGTGGTCACTGCAGGAATCAGCTCGACAAAAAAGCGCTACCGACAGTCAAACGGTTGAAATAGCACACGACACTTCAGAATCGTTCTGCAAAGCACTAAGCACAGATCGCCAGAAACTCTTCCAGAATGACGTCATGGTCGCAGGTAGTGCGCAATACGCTTGACTTCTGGTGGATACACCAACAGAGATGCTTGATTTTGCAAAGCGAGGAAGACGGTCCATTGCGAAAGCTCAGTGGCGCCAAGCGAATCAGGCATACCACTGAGCGGTCACAACCGACCGTCTTCCTCGCTGCGTGTTGGAACAGAAAACGACAAGGTGTCCGGATTTGAATGATGAGTTTTTTTTCCCCCTCGAACAAGACGGTGCAAAGCAATGATAAGCTGACTTGTCGGCAGGACACGTTTAGTCGGCCATTTTGTGTGCTGGCCTACGGTTTTGGACCTTAGGGCCTAGAGGCGTAAGGTCTAAATTCACAGCCCAGCCCACAATTTACGACCTATCGAGCGTCTGCAGTGAATTGATTTGCCCTCGGTGCCCCTCATGAAAAGAACGTTTGTGCTTTAAAAGTGTCCGTTGTCGCGTAAATTTTCATTTTTATTTTTTATTATTTTTACTTTTTTTAATATTGTATTTTTTATACAGTTTTTCACTGCCCAGAAAAAGTTAAAGAAACTCCCCAAAAGGAAATTCGAAACTGAGAAAACTTGAACAACACACATCTACAAGAGCTACAGAGTCTATTGAGTCCATGTTTCCGTGAGGACTGGAGATCGTTGAATTTACGATGGTTTCAAAAACACAGTCTGCGTTCACTTGGCACTGAAACGGTTAACTCTTTCGAGACGTGCCGCATCTGGATTCGCGGCTTTACGCCGCGAATCCGGATGCGGCACGTCTCGAAAGAGTTAATCCTACAGCTCCTTTAACCCTTTCACTGCCGTTGGACGCAGACCGTGTTTTTGAAACCACTGTAAATTTCACGTCAAAAATCCTCAGACGTCGAAGGAACACGGAAATAAGGTGGTTTCAGCAAGAGGCGCAGATCCTTGCCCAATGCGCAAAAGCCTCTTGCAGTTTTTGTGGTGTTCACCTTCTCTCGGGAGTAAAGGGGTGAAATCCGGACGCGCAAACACTATGCAGCAGCTCATGGGCCGACCGTGATAGTTTCAGGGTGGTGCACAAATACCTGTGGGCATTGTATCGTTTTCAGTTTTAACTCATTCAGTCCCGACACACCACAGCAAGACATGGGTCGAACATAATAGTTCAAGGGTGGTGCTAGAATAGCTTGGCGCCCATAGGCGCCAAGCTATTCTGCACCATCCTCGAACTATCATGCTCGATCTGTCTCTAGAATTGTAATACAGTCATTGGGAGGGCACCTTCAAAATTTGGAGATTTCGGTCCTGGGGTAGAATGTGTTAAGACAGACTGAGGAAGACGGCCGTCGCATGTGGACGCTCAGTGATGTGCCTGATTGGCTTGGCGCTTGGCTGGAAAAGGTTCCAAGGGACTCAACCATCACTGTTGGTGCATACCCTAGAAGTCAAGCATCTCAGGCACTACCGGTGACAATTCATGCTCGACCTGTTTCTGGCGAGCTGTACTTCATGATTTTCAGACGATTTTGACGTGTGCCATTTCAACCCTTTGGCTGCTGGCGGCGCTTTTTGTCGAGGTGATAACCGCAGAAATCATCTCCACAAAAGTGCTACCGACAGCCCGTGGGTTTAGTGACTGGAGGTTAAAAGAACCTGCTCCAGGCAATACAGTGTTAATAGTTTACAATGCCTCTTTCATTCTGAGCGCCTAGCTGTACTTTAAAAAAAAAAAAGGTTTTAGCGACCGCTTTTGAAATATTTTAAAAAATTATTATTTGTTTGTAAGAGAGCTAATCCCGACCAGTACCAATTCACCTTAGACGTATTACAGTAGAACATGGTTTGATAGACACCCAGTGCGCAAAGGCCATCGGGCCGACGTCGGCCGATGGCCTTTTAAGCATTGGGAAGCTGAACAATGTCGTCGCGATTGCTTGTTAATTATCATTTCTTTTGCGAGGGAGCTGAAGCCGACTAAACCATTCAGCATGGACTACGTAGACCTCGGGTTGATATATAGTTCAAAGATGGTGCCAGAACAGCCTTGCGCATGGAGGCGCCACGCTGTTTTGGCACTTCCCTAGAATTAGCATGGTCGACCTAACTTTGAAACCTCCGGGCGGGGATGAGGGAGGGGGGTGGGGGAGGGGGGAGGGGTGGGGTGGGGGGAGGGGTGGGGGAGGGGGTGGGGTGGGGGGGAGGGAGGGGGTGGGGGAGGGGTGGGGGGTGGAGGAGGTGTGTGTGTGTGTGTGTGTGTGTGTGTGTGTGTGTGTGTGAAAAACTGCTGTGGTCGATCTAACTTTAATTCATTCAAGACGAACTGCGTCCGGATACGCGGCTGAAGCCGCGTATCCGGACGCAGTTCGTCTCGAATGAGTTAAAAATTCCTGGCGGTCTATTCCAGTCTACAGTCTATCTGGCGGTCTATCTGTTCCAGAAACATCTCGGCTATGGACCTCTGTTAGTGGACGTAGATTGGTTTTTTTTTTTTTTTTTTTTTTTTTTTTTTTTTTTTTTTTAAGGTTGTATACTATACCTACATTTTTTAATTGAAAACTGCCGCTTATAGGGTTTTTTGAGAGCCTTATTGAGTCTGGAGGCTATTGCCACCCTGAAAGACCCATGGTCCCGGGCATATTTGTAAGTTTGAGCCTTTTGCGTGACCTACCCCATAAGCAAAAACACGCAATGATTTCAGAACACAATAAAAATTTATCGAATAGTGTGTTAAAATGATAAAGAAACATTTCGGTCACTTCATAAAGTATGTTAGTATTTTCTCGTAAAAAAAGTGTGCTCTGATAATTGGAATTCTAAGTGCAATCGAGAAAAGTGTATGTTGTAAATTCGCAAAGTGCCCGGATGTTATCAATAACATTACAAGTGTTTGCAATGTTGGGCAATTGCTCAGGCCCTTTTTATTCGATAAAGTCGTACTTTAGATCATATCACACACATTATTTATGAAAAAATGAGGGGGTCCTGCGCAAAAATTGGCACTTTGGGTCGTTTGCGAGTGCGTTTTCAAAAAGGGATACAAGCGATGTCTGACTTCCGGCAGATCATATCTCCGCCGTAGCCAGTCCCAAGCCCGCATGAGAAAGGAGGAAATCAACGACGCCAAACCAACAAGTATAACCTACGCCCAAACTGTTGCAAACTACTAGTCTTCGATCACTATTGGTGACAGTGGGAAAGTACACTGGAACAAACAACAACGGCAGATACGGGATGAATAGGTTTATCTATAAGTAATTAAATGCACCCATTATCCCTTAGTAGTTGAATTAGTGCCGTGGTAAAATACTTTTTTTGCCACGCAGGTAACCAGGGTTCAATCCCCGTAGATGGATATTTTTTTCCCTGCTCAAAAATTTGAAACCATACAGTTTCTACTTCGCTAAATGAAACAAACGCACACACAAAAAAAAAAAAAAACAAAGCCAAAAAAAAAAAAAAAAAATTTTTTTTTTTTTTTAAATTTAAAATATGCGATTATCATCACTGTTGTAATGTGAATGTTAAACCATGAACCAACCAACAAACCACTTTCAGTCTTGGATAAAAATGCATACTGGTTACCTCGGTACATTTGTTCATTCATTTTTTTTTTCAGCCAGGCATTGTGAGCATGTTTACATTACATGTTTACATTCATTCAATCATTCACAGATTCACTGATGAAAAAGCACACCAAAGAGTGTCGTCACAGAGTGTTTTTTTTTAAATTTTTTCCTGGCATCATCTACAAACATTAATTAATGAATAATGTGAATTTGTTTTAATATACCTGCTGCAAGCAATGCTACATGCTCCTTTGGTGTATCCGTGAAAGCAGGTCAGTGAACATCTCTGGTTGAAAGATGTTTGTGAACAGATAGGTAGTGGATGTACCTATCTCTCCAGCTGAATCTCAGTTTCCCAGCAGTTTTTGGTTACAAATTATAAGGAAACAAAACAAACGTCACATGTTTCAATATGCCCCGTTATGTTTACACATGATCATTGTGAGTAAAGAATAATATCTGTTTATTTTCACAAGAAATGCTGTATTTGCAGACATTCATTTAAAGTATACATGTACAGTCAAGTATGTTGAAAGCATATTAGGCTACAATGCACATAGGCACCCATACAAAAGTAACTACCTCAAATACAAAATGTTAAATGTTTAGGGCTCAACATCTTTTGTCCATAAAAGGTGATTTCAAAGATGGGTCACAGAAATAGGGTCTGAACAAATTTTGACCCAAGCTGTATTCGAACCCAGGACCTTTGGGATGAGAGTCAAACACACTACCACCGAGCCACCCAGCTCCCCCTCAAATGCCTATGATAAGTTATCACCCAACCACTGAAATCTGCTGCGACAGATGGAGGGTAATGCAAGAACTACATGGTCAACTCACTCTTTAGAAGTATTGCGATTTTCATTGCGCAAGTCCACATTTGGTATATTTTGAGCAGAGGGTTTAATGACATATGTATATATATACTACATACCTACCCCCCCCCTCCCCCCCCCCCCCGGGCTGCATTTCTATATTTTGGCACACCCCCTCTTCAGAAAGGACCCATGGGTGTTATACTCTGAGGCCAATGACCATTTTCAGAATGTATATCATTTATAATCATGCAAAGCGGAGCAGTGATAAGTTTTCTCCTTGTTTCACACCGACGCTGCAAAAAAATCTATCTGTACCACTGTTTCCTAACCCATAAGAGTCAGCTGTGGAGTACATATTTTGAATGATTGATGTATGCCAGTATTTCGGAACTTGTCACAAACAAGACCTGTTTATATGCTGAAATGTCTTCGAAAAATGAACACATTGGCAGTAAAGGGGTTTTCCTTGGATAATCAAAAACTAATACATATTAAGCTGCATTTCCAAATCGCGACATGACAGGAGAGTGACAAAAAGTAACTTTTCTGAGGGGGGGTCATCCAAATAAATATGCATAGGAAGGTCTTACCATCAGGTATCTCTTTACCAAGTTTAGGGTTACAGTTAGGAATACTTGAGAAAAAAACATCTTTGGGCTATGGCTATCTTGTACCTATTTCCCGATTTCTTGTGACCCTTGACCTTTCTGACCTTTCATGCATACGAAATTAGTATGCATGAAAAGTTCTTACCACCTTGTACCAAGTCTGGGTTTGAAGTTGTGTATACTTGAGAAAACATCTTTTTGGTCAAAATACAGATATTTTTCACCTTTTTACTGCACTACAAATTACAACATGGGTGTCAAATCGCTTTGTCACATTGTTATATGAAAACACAAAAAGCACACCCCCATCACTGTACAATAGCCCCTGAACTGCTCGACTGCATGTTACAATTTTGTCGCCCCGCTGCTTCTATGTCAGGCTTATGGAAACACTCCCTCTTTATTTTTATTTTCTCGAGTTTTGTCATTGTCACTTTGTTGTCACTGCCCCACTACTGTTGTGTCTGCAGTTGAATAGCCAGGCCTAAAGCCTGCTTTCCCTTCTCCTAGTATATGGCTATGCATCAGCTCAGGCAGTAAGGCACAGGCTTTTGCTGCATTGTGAATGATGTGACTGTCTGAAACCTTGACATTGTGGCCAGCCTGGTGAATGGACATCAAAATAACAGGATGTCTGCCCTCCTACACAGGACAATCAGTTCACTTCCTTTGCCTTCTCGTCGGTTGGCCATCGCGGAGAGATGTACCCGCTGAACTCTTCTTCCCTCATCTTTCGCAACCTGCAAAAGATAATTTTGTATCAAAAAAAGTTCTGACATGCACATATTGCGTGCATAATATATGTTTGCAAGTATTTATACAAAGTACATACATGCATAATATGACATTAGTCAGAACATGAACAAGAAAGGCAATGTCCTTATGGTTCATGTGTATGACCAATCCACATAATATGTCTGTCCTTTTTGACCTTGGCTTGACTTCTCCAACAGGTCTCTGAAAATGTCTAAACATAAGTATAGGGCTGGATTTTGTACCAGTGAAACCTGAGTATTTTTCCAAATCCCTTCATTTTTCACACATTTGTCAACCCTCTGTGACCCTTGACCTCTGTGAGGGGCTGATTACATTAGTAGCACAGAAAAGTGTTATCATCATGCCAAATTTTATTGAAAAGTTTGCAAAAACATTGATAAAAACTACAACTCTACCCGAAACTAACTTTTGTCACCCTTATCATGTGGTATCTCCATAGCAAGTTTGAGTTTGAAGTTGAAAATACTACTTGCGATGACCTTTGAAAGGTCACAGAAATTGGTATGTTTAGAATTATTTTACCACAAAATACCCTTGTGCCAAGTTTGAAGTCTGAGGCTTGCATAGTCTTCGAGGAAATGCCAATGTTAAAGTTGCCCACAGGTAACAGACAGTTGACGGACGACCCATTACAAACACTTACTTTTGCTATCACACGTGCGCCAAAAATTAGACGCCATTGAGCTTGAAATGACCACAAAGGGTGTATACATATATCTAGAATCAGCATCAATATTCAAAGTGTGACTTGCAGAAATTGTTTCAAACAGGACACAACGCATTGCTGTTTAGCAACAGCACACACTGGACCAAATGGGTAGTATTCAGATTTTTCTAGTCCTTTTGTATGCACTAAGTGCTTATTAAAGAAAACGACAGTATTTGGAGACTTGCCCAACCCTCTAGTTTTCAAATCAAATGCAATATGGTGCCACTTGTTGACAGCAAGTGATTTTAGCATTCGGTGTTGTTGAGAATGCTGGTACTACTACTACACCATCTTCAAAATGAAAGAAAGCATTACAGTGTGATGTGTTTCAACCAGTTGTGTTTTGTTATGAACCTGATTCTATTCACAAATCAATCGGTATGCTTTACCTCGAGTCCAGGACAATAAGTGTCGCCTTCGCTCACTTTAGTTGATCCGCTGGAACTGAAATTGCCTGCTTTTAGCTGTGGCCTTCTCCTTTGAGCAAACATGACCTGACTAGCTCTTGCCTCTTCTTGGTGTAGGCGTCATACTTCTGTGCTTGTTTGCAAGTATACCCTCTGGGCGTGACTCTGTAGTGAGACGTCAACAGCAGCACTGACCTGAAATGAAATACATGTTTATTATCGTGTTATTCGGCAGCATGGCAATTTCACTTCTGATCTTATTTCAGGGTGGGTCGCTTCCAAACTCCACAAACAGGGACTTTGTTATAGCATTATGAACAATTCGGGGCCAGTGGGGGGAGTCCCCCCCACCCACCCACCCACCCACCCAATTCGTCCCTACATTTAGTTTACACATTACTACCTTCAAACTAATGTGAAATAAACTGTGAACACCACAAACACGAATGGTGAAGCCTGGATCCCTCGTGTGCATTTAAAACTGATCATTTTCTTAATCTGAACTGTGTGACCTTTCCAAAAGGTGACTGAAATTTAAGTGCCATGAGTCTAAGCATACGTAAAGGGCTGGCTTATGTACAGTTGTGAATAGTATTGGAGAAAAAATATCTTTTGTCAAATATGGCTATTTTTTTAAAAAACTATTTCTTGATTTCTCATGACCCTTGGCCTGAACGCAAACTGGTAGGCTAAGAGTAAGAAAGGTCTTGCCACAAAGTATCCTTCAGCTACGTTTGAAGACTGTGGTTTGAATGGTCTCCGAGAAAATGCCAACATTAAAGTTTACCATGGACGACCAATGGCCCAGAACATAGCCTTACACTTGCTTCGCACATGAGCCAATGAAAGAAGGCATTACAGTATGATGTGTTCATTCACACCATAGTTGTGTTGTGTTCTGCACCTGATTCTCATCACAGATCTACTGGTATGACTTACCTTGAGTCCAGGAGAATACGTGTCACCTTCCCTCACTTCACTTGAGCTGTGAGTGTGACCTTGGTCAGTTGGTGTAGACGTCATACTTCTGCGCTTGTTTGCAAGTATGTACTCTGGGTGAAAGTACTGAGACTCCACAGCGAGAGGTCAACAGCAGTATTAGCCTGAAATGAAATACATGATTATTACTGTGTTGTTCGGCAGCATGACAATTTCACTTTGCGTGAACTAAATGCAGGGGCAGATTATTACTTTCAAAATAAATGCGACAAAAACTGTGTTAACCGCAAAGAACAAACAACAATGGCAAAGTCACGTCTGTACGCCTCATGTGCATAACTGATTCACAACCTGTGTGACCTTTCCAAAAGGTAGCTGAAATAAGTGTCACGAGTCTCAACATAAAGGCTTGCTTTTGTACTAGTCAAATTTGTATTTTTCACACATTCTACGGTATCCAAAATGGTAGTCAACAAATATTAGGGTTTCAGTCAAAGTAGCGTTTTACTAGGTAACCCTTTTAATCCTGATACACCCACTGCTTGAAATAAATGTAACTATGATAGTTCAAGGGTGGTGCCAGAATAGATTGGCGTCTCATCCGCCAAGTTATTCTGGCACCATCCTTGAACTAAAAAAATGCTGGACCTATCTCCTAATCTGTAATATAGCCTTCATAAGACAGAGAATGGATGAGAAAACTAAGCTACGAAGTACTGAAAGCAGTTACTGAGTTAGTAATGCAAAATTCTCCCTTAGCAGGACTTTTTACTACACACAGTACGTTTTCCTAAATAATAAGCACTGGCACTGGTTTAATATCACTACAATGTGGACTACATTCCTTCCACCGTATTAGTAAAGGCTCTCTGAGAATGTATGGAAATGTTCTACTTCTAGGAGGTGACTGACATACATGGAATGCATGCCCCTGTCAACCCACAATAAAATGTAGTCTTCTTCATTGTAGGTAGGCTGTAAATTTCCATGCATAAAAGGACAGTTAGCTATTGGGGTTTTACGCCGTGCAGGTGACAGGCCACACAGGGCAATTAGGTTACGCCCCCTTTTCACACACTGTTATCTGTTAGCCTCTTGCAGCATAAAACTATGAACGAAGAACTTTTCTGCCAAAACAAAAAATCCACGCGGAGCACATCACAGGAGAAGCTATTTCAGCAATTCTTAAAAAAATTAAGAGTTAGCGTTTTTCACAACACTCAAATGCATTAAGTACCCCATGACAAAAACTGTCGTCTGCAAGCCTGCATACAACCGTGCAAATGCCCCAATTAGGCTCCCATGAACACACTAGGTCGACTAAAATTACCCAGATTTTGCTCTTTTTCACACCACCTGTCATGCCTTTTGTTGCTCAAAACGCCAAAAAAGGCATACAATTGAAGTTTTACACCCTAAAAAAATGGCAAAAAGGGAGGAAATTTTTTGAACTATTTCTGGCGGAAAAGTTACTACATGCACCGGAAGCAATTGCCCTGTGTGGCCACATCTCACGGCGGTGCATACAACTTTTTTTTTTTTAGAGTTGGAAAACCAGTCAGATATGCCACTTACGTACGACATTTTTCTGTCATTACTAGTAACTCGTGTTCTAGTCACTTAGCAAACACCACCAACCTCTTTTTATACTTTAGTTTACCTTTTCCTTGCTGAAGAGATTTTGTTGTGTTTCTGGCTGCCACGTATATTGCTTCTCGTTCGGTTGGCCCGTTCATTTTTTTTTTCTTCTTCTGAGAAATGGTTATGCGTTACTACTGACGCTCGATGACTTGTCGCAACTTATGCAAAGGTATCTTATTTCTGAGGAAACACAACATTTTATGCATAGAAACAGTCAGCTTACACACCTATTTCAGACAGTATATATCTTTTGTCAATTATCGATAAATTGAGCTTGTTTGCAATACGACTTGCCGTACGGCGGTTTTTTTTCGGTGACCTCTAGTCTCAGGTCACGGCAGACGCAAGATAGCGGTATCTAAATGCGCAGAAAAGATGCGCGAAAGAGGTGTGTCCTACAACCTTAAACAATCACTGTAAATACAACGTCAAAGAGCTCCAGCCGTCAAAGAGACACGGATACAAAGTGGTTTCGGCAAGAGGCATAGATCCTCATGAGCCCCCGCAAGTGCGGGGGCTCATGAGGATCTATACCTCTTGCAACTGGGGTGGTGTTAAGGGTTATTTGGACATTTGTGTGTGTGATGCATCACTTTTTAAATTTTTAAAAATTTCAAGCTTGTTGTTCCTCTAGGGGCCATTTATGGCCGCCATTTTTGTGGACGTTATTTTTGTCCGTACAGATGCACTACGCCGCGCAACCCGACATGCTCAATTTTTTAAAAACTTATTTTACCCCTGACACACCACAGCAAAATAAAAATCGACCATGATAGTTCAAGGGTGATGCCAGAATAGCTTGGCGCCTATGGGCGCCAAGCTATTCTGGCATCACCCTTGAACTATCGTGGTCGATCTGTGTCCTGCCCTGCAACGCGGTCTTCAGAAGACGACTTCAACATTTGGGGATTCCGGTCTTGGGGTAAAATGAGTTAAATAAATAAAAATGCCTTTTTTTTTCGTCATTAATTTTCACAGCTCTGTGTATTCTTTCCATGATCATAAATAATTTGTGTAGTTTGTAAAAGACAGATACGATTTAGACGACCCAATCCCTTACGGGCGGGCGGTCAAAAACTGTATCTATTTATTTTATTTAATTTTCTTTCTTTATTTATTTTTATGTTGTTAATAATGATGTTTAAGTTTCATAATGTTTTAGTAATTGTATTAGTTAAGTTTATGTGATCTTCATAGAATTTAGAATGTTTTAGTATTGAATAATATTTATTAATGTTTTTGTGTCTAGAGTTTTAATATGTCTTAAATCTTAGTATTATAAGTCTTACATATTTAGTATATTAATAGCATATTCAAATGTGATATTAGAATTTCTTGATATTAATTAATGTTTATTGAATGATTTTATTTTTGTTTCCCCCCGTCCACAAAACTATAATTGCCCTTTAAGAGATAAATAAAGTTTTTTTTAATTGAAATGAATTAAATTACGGACATGGAGAAAATAGGCAGATTACAGAAACTCTGCCTTTTTTTCTGCAAGGAAGAGGGCCATTTGAAAATATTAAAAACCACAACAACAACAACATCAACAACAACAACAACAACAACAACAACAACAACAACAACAACAACAACAACAACAACAACAACAACAAGAAAACACCCTAGTTACAGACATTCCTTGACCAGAACTTGGCACCATCAAGAAAATCAGCATGGAAATCTTACAGTAAACCCAGCCAATCTGCAGCAGGCACAGATACTCATGAGTTCCTGTAATTGCGGAGACTCATGAGAATCTATGCCTCCTGCAGAGGCAATTTTGGCCCAGCGATTCCTTAAATCAAGTGTCATTCTGTCTTCACTGCCCAGAAAAATATGAACAAAACCCAACTGCAAGAGGTATAGATCATTGCGGGGGTTCATGAGGATCTATACCTCTTGCTGAAATCATTTTGAATCCGTGTTCCTTAGACGGCTGGGGTTCTTTGGCATTGTTGCGTTCTCTGACAGGCAAAGGGCTTGACTAAGCGTGCGGCTGAGCTGTGGAGCGACTCCCACAAGTCCCAATCAACTTTAGTTACACCTCGGTAAATGTACAGCAAGAGGCCGGCCCAGGAGGACACATCACACCCGCAGCGGGAAAAGCAATTTCTTGGTGTGCCATTCATCGCGCTCATTGCCCGGAACATCTGACACAACGAAGGCCCCCGTTTTGTATTTTTAGCTGATTGTTTCTTGTTTTTTTATGTGGACGCTCCACTCTCCCCGCCCTCCTCCACCCACCCCAGAGAGAGAGAGAGAGAGAGAGAGAGAGAGAGAGAGAGAGAGAGAGAGAGAGAGAGAGAGAGAGAGAGAGAGAGAGAGAGAGAGAGAGAGAGAGAGAGAGAGAGAGAGAGAGAGATGAAACTTTATTACATAACGGTAGAAGTTTTGACAGATACAAATACGTCATTTTTCAAACTTGCTGTTGCTAACATACTACAACATGAAATATACCGAATACAAGCAAAAAAATATTTAACGCAAGCAAAGATCATAACTAAATAAGTACAGACACACGCAGTACAGAACAGAAAATGATACTAAGATAACAATAAACAAATACAAAAAAGGAAATAACACTCCTCAGCACAAATTACATAGGGAAAAAAACAACAACATATCACAGCACAGCAAAAACAAGCACAAAGTACCAAGAATCAAACATACATACACACACGTTTACAGCCGTGTAAATGCACGCACTAACATATATACATTTACATAACCTTTCATCAGAATGACAGGATAAAAAAATAATATATCTAAGCAGTTTCCATCAGGTATATGTGTAGTTTTGTTTTAAAGGAGGCAAGGTGGGTTAGTGTTTTTAAATGTTGGGGAAGGGAATTCCATAAAAGTGGTCCCGAAAAGGCTAGGTTTGATTTGAATAAGTCAATGCGAGGTAGTGGTAATGGAAGAGTACTGTTCCTCGAGGACCTTTCACACTGTCGTTGTGGAGTAAATTTAGCTGTTAGATACTGTGGAGCTTTCTTGTGGAGAATTTTAAACATAAGTATGCACTTGTTGTAAACGAGTTGTTGACGAAGGCCAAGAAGTTTGAGACTTTGCAGTTTTTCAGCGGTAGGAATGGGTCTTATATCTACATTTTTAATGGTAGAGAGAGAGAGAGAGAGAGAGAGAGAGAGAGAGAGAGAGAGAGAGAGAGAGAGAGAGAGAGAGAGAGAGAGAGAGAGAGAGAGAGAGAGTACAAAAAAAAAAAAACCCAGGGAGAGAGAGAATTACATTTTTCCAGGATAAAGCATTAGGCACAAAGGCCTGTTTTAGATCATGTCCTTGCACACACACACACACACACACACACACACACACACACACACACACACACACACACACACACACACACACACACACACACACACACACACACACACACGCACGCACGCACGCACGCACACGCACACGCACGCACGCCAGAATAAACTCACACGCACAACTAAATTCACGAACGCAGTAAACTTTGCACGGACGCATGGATGTACGCACGCACGCACGCATACACACACACAAACACACACACACGCGCGCACACACACACACACACACACACACACACGCGCGCGCACAATACATGCACATGTACACACGTATGCACTCTCTCTCTCTCTCTCTCTCTCTCTCTCTCTCTCTCTCTCTCTCTCTCTCTCTCTCTTTTCCAAGACACCCCTTCGCCCCCCCCCCCTCCCCGCCCCCTCCATCTCTCACGATTCAGTCCAAAGGATCATAATGAGTCACCAAAATACATATGAAAAACACGTGTCGCGCTAGTCGGTGACTGCGCAAAAGACTGGAAGATAATATTCAGCCCCTTCTGTCATGTCCCCACCCAAGCTTTACGTACCCTACGGCCTGGAGTGTTGATAGCATACGAGGGTCCTTTTAGATATTTTGATACTCAATAAGGCTTTGACAGTATTGTCACAACTAAGATTTATACTCTGGTGGAGCTGACAGAACCATTCTCTCTCTCTCAACCACCCCCACCCCCCATTACCGCCACACACTTGTTTAGTCGTTCTATTCACTTCAGAAATATTCCAAAGAAGTCGTTGTGGGGAGTCGATAAAAGACACTGGAAAATGGCAATTCCAAGGGTTGACAATCGGAATAGCTTGGCGCCCATGCATTTGTTTAGAATCTGTTCCGCTCAGCAAATACAGAGTATGTGTTGTTTTTGTTATTGATGGTGTCTCCTGTCTTGTACGGTACTTGTAGAAAAGCTCCTTCATTATCGAATAAGACTTTGTGTACAACTTTTTGTATTTAAAGTGTCTTCTTGCAATTTGAAGGTCTTTTGTGCACTCTAGCCTTATTCTGGACCTTTCTGCGAGGCTTGAAATCATACATCCCAAACTAATTGCATGTAACTTAAAGCATTAAAGCGTTTTGGGTCAAGGTGTTTATACTTTTGTAGGCGAGTATTGGCACAACACATCCTACCCTCCTGTTGTCAATTGCCAAAATATGGGGAACCCAACGTGTGCAGACCTTCCTGTATCTATGTACTTTTGTCAAGGCTCTGTAGACCGATGACAAATGTACAGCAACATGTTCAGCAATCTCTGTAAGGCTAAATCTTGGGTCTGCGTCGACAACTGTCTGGACACGAAGAGTTAACTTGTTATTTCTATTTTCTTCTTTTTGCACTTTCCTCCTTGCTCACTTAGAAGCCAGAATTTCCTGAAGAAAAATGTTTTATACACATACCAACTGTTGCTTTAGATGGAGCAGAGGCATAGATTTAACTCATTCGAGACTTGCCGCCTTAGGATACGCCGCATAAGCCGCGTATCCGGAGGTGGCAAGTCTCGAATGAGTTAACAGTATGCCACTCGGCTAGTACCTGTGAAGCCGATGTTCAGAGTGCTACACTTTCCATTACAACAGCTAAAAAATTCAGATATGGAAAACGTCAAATTTTGGGTCATGTTTTGAGGCTGTGTCCAAAAGTGACGTTCGGAAAATGCTTTCTATCGAAAACCGCTGAATAAAAATTTACGATTCTTGCCATGACTTACATGATATGTTTGCCTTAATGTGACATAACATATTTTCTTGTTCAATTTGGTCGGCATGCAAGAAAACATTTGGTCTCAATTTATCTGAAAAGCCTCTCGTGCATGTATTGTAGGTGGCTTCAGAAAGACCTGTAACTCGTGAGTAAATTGTCTTGGGTCAATGCGCCCTGTGTCACTGAACCTGCTGGACGTTCCCTTCTGCAGGAGATGTCTCACACTTGCAAGAGGCATAGATCCTCATGAGCCCCGCAATTTGCGGGGGCTCATGAGGATCTATGCCTCTTGCGTGTTATTGATGGGGATCCATATCTTTACAGGAGAGATAATATAGCGTCCAAAGAGTCACTGTAGAGTAAACATCCGGGCCTTATTGTTCACACAATCTAGCTGCCCGGTAGGCAAAAGGCTATCGGGCTGAAGTCGACCGCGGGCCCACTGCGACCGACTTCGGCCGTATGCTCCATGCGCAATTATGGGTGGTACTTACACTGCTAGTTATGAGGAGCCATGCTTCGTGATTATCCAACTTACGGTAGATAGCTTGTCCGAAGAGAAGCTTCATTGATATTTGGCATTTCGTCGACAACGAGACCCGTTTCACTTGTATCGCGATTTGCACCCTGAAAGTTTCTTTTAACAGGTTCAGTGCCTGTTCTGTTGACGCAGACTGTGTCACTTTCTGTGATTTTCGTTAATTCAACATCGAAAAACCAGAAGTCCCAGAAGTACCCAACGGAGAAAGGAACACACTTAGCAAATACAGTTATAACACAATTTATTAAATTTAAGTCTCTGTCGTCTATATCAAATCTGACTGTTCTTAAAACCTTCCGAAGTCTGTAGAGATGTCCGATTGACCTGTGTGACTTTTTCAGCCAAGAATACTTTTAAATTGTATTTACATCATGCTTTAAGACCTTTCTCTTAGTCTGGCTGACCAGACTTTTACTTTTCCCGCCGTGAGATGGCTTTAGTCGCCTACTTGGCGTTAAACCCCAATAACTAACTAACAATTTATTAATATTTATTCAAAATAGACAAACAAACTAATCTCTATACTTGTTTGTCTATTTTGAAAAATATTAATAAATTGTGTTGTAACTGCCTTTTCTAAGCGTGTTTCTTTCTCCGTTGGGTTCTTCTCTGCATTTTACACGCTTGACAGTCATCTTTTGTTGGTCTGGATCATAGAAGTCTCAGGATCATGGAGTCAAAGCAGTTTCAGCAAGAGGCATAGATCCTCATGAGCCCCCGCACTGCGGGGGCTCATGAGTATCTATGCCTCTTGCGGTTGGGTAGTGTTTTAATTTTCTTGGCACTGAACGGGTTAAGTCTTCGCTGCTGGAAAAATGCAAGCACCACCCGACTGCAAGAAGGAATTAAGAACATGACGATGTTTTTGGTCTCGTGCTGTCCCTATTATACACTATAAACTCATTCTGCCCGCGACACACCACAGCAAGATATAGCTCGACCATGATAGTTCAGGGGTGGTGGCAGAATAGCTTGGCGCCTATAGACGCCAAGCTATTCTGCCACCACCCTTGAACTATCATGGTCGATCTGTCTCCTGAATTTTAATGCAGTTCTCAGAGGGTAACCCCAAAACGTGGGTATTTCGTACCTCGGGCACAATGAGTTAATGTACGTGCCCCTTAGATTGATGGGATTATTCGGTGTTTATTGCCTTGCCTTCAGACATTATTTTGCGTTCACTGGTAATAAAGGGTTTAATTGTACATGAAAACAACAACAACAGCTGTGACAACATCAACAACACCATTTTGTGGCTGTTGTGCTGCAAGTCTTGCGCTCTTTGAGTGTTGTAGTGGTGTACGTGTTTGTGAGCGCGTCAGATCTTTTTGTAGAAGCTGACGTCATAGACAGTGCTGGCCCCAATGGCGTGGGAACTGGCAGAGTTGTTCCCCCTGACAACATTGTACCACATGACTATTCTCACGGTGAGATTGTGCCGACAACTTGAAAGATAGTACTGTTGGTTGCTTGAATTCAAGTTTTGCTTGCTAAATAGCTATTACCAGTGCACGTACTCTATAGGCTACATAAAAAAGTCTTCTTCACTTATTACAAGGCTGGATATAAGAAAAGTCGAATATAGCAGCACTTTTTCAACTGAAGGTCCCAGTAGCAATAAATTATTTCGCTTACAACAAACATCGGATGTAACAACAAAAAAAGTTGGGTCCCCTGGCGATTTTGTTGCATCCGGATTTTAGTGTATTTTTTCCCCCTCCCCAGACCGCTGTTGGTGAAGGAGCTGATGCAGCAGCCGAAGAATAAATAATACAGTCTGTGTGCCCTTTGGTTGTTTAATTGTTTAACTCATTCAGCCCCACGGCCGTATTTCCCAAATTTTGGCGGCGTCATCTAACGACTATACACCAGTTGCAGGAGATGGATCGACCATGATGTCGGCGCCAAGCCAATCTGGCACTAACCTTGAATTATCATGGTCAACCCATCTCCTGTTGTAGGGCGTCGGGGCTGAATGGGTTAAGGGATCTTAATTAGCGGATCTCGGCGCGGCCTGCGTCCTGGGTTACTTTGTTCTACTTCACTCTCAGGAACCCAGGTCGTCGGGCCAACGTCGACCGCAGTTGGCCCGCCCGCGGCTGTGCGCACTCGGTAGGTGTAAACTCTAGTTGTTAACAAAGTTTAGAAACTTAAGATTAAGTGAAATTAGCTGCGATGTTGCATTTAGACCGACAAAAAGGTTTTATCTCGCTGTCGGCGAGGTTTCTTTGGTCTTTACACATGTCTTTTTTTTTTTTTGCATGGTAGATAACTTAAATATATTTTGTGTCTCCTGTGTCTCAGATGACGTCAAAAGTTTTTTATCGTGTTCCGCAACCATGCCCTGGCGTATGTAACCGTATCCTCAGACCAGGGCCTCACTGGACGTATATTCAGGCACAGCACAGCAGCTGAACTCAGAAGAACATTGGTGATGTCACAGTTGAACTCGACGCTCCCTCCACCCCCCCCCCTCCCCGAACCCTCCCCCCCCCCACCCAAAAAAAAAAATTAATTAAAATTAAAAAAAAAAAAGGAAAAAAAAGTAACAAAGTACATTATATGAGGACATAGTTGGAGCACTTCGTGTTATGGAGGCCCTTACAGGGTTATTAAAGAAAAAAAACCAAAGTAAGTAAAATTCTTGTGTAGGCTCTATCAAGTAAATCCTTGACATGACACAGGGATCACACGACAGTGGGATACATAAGCTAAACCATGGCTGCTGATGATTTACGAACCTCGACTTGCTTTTGACACACAGTTCTGGCTCCTCGGCAGAGTCTCGGAGCCAGAACTTGTATGTCAAAAGAAAGTCTCTCCTCGTAAATCATCTCTACTCATGGTTTAACATATACCTCTCCCTACTTTCACACTATGGATGGATCGTAAAATTATGGGGAGAGGGGGGGGGGGGAGAGCAAGGGTGGGGAGGAACATGCTCATATTTAATTTTTGACTGGAAACAGGATCTGTGTCTCTTGCTGAGGCCACTTTGAGTCCACGTTCCATGGACGCCGGGCTGTGGCTGTTTGGCGTGGATTTCAGGATGATTGTAGAATCATGTAATGTGCGTCAGCGGCCAGTGAAGTTACATGTATTTTGAGTTTGTTTTTTTAAATTTTTAGTTGTTTTAATGTTTTTATTATTTTTTTATTGTTAAGTTTTTAACCTTTGTATTTTTTTCAATTCATTATTTTTTTCTTAAATTTTAATATTTTAACTTTTAAAATTAATTATTATTTAATATTTTTACAAAATATTTTAAACATATATAAATGCATTTTTCCATTTTAATTTTTTTACTTTTTTTTAAGTTTTATTTTTCTTTTATTTTTAAAATTTTATTTATTTATTGTTTTAGCGCCTAGAACCGACGTCTCTGAAACAGCCATAGATTCACCGCTTGACACCTGCGTGTACCTCCTGCATTTGGGTGTTGCTAATTCTGTTCTGGCAGTGGAGGGGTTAACCCTTATTATTCGGGAATACACCAGTGTTTGAAATAAGTTTGACTAAAATAGTTCAAGGGTGGTGCCAGATTAGCTTGGCACCACCCTTGGACTAAAGCAAGTACCAGAATGTAGCGTGCACATGGCAGTGTACAAATTTGAAGCTTTTAGCCTCAGTATGATATGGGTTAAGCAGAATTGGGCATGCTATCAACCGTAGCTTGCGGCGGAGTGATATACTGATAAATGACGGCGTCAAAGTTTCACACATAAATCCTGGTTTAACCCCCTTAGCTGCCGAAGAAAAGCTAACACGATCCGACTGCGAGAGACATAGATCCTCATGAGCCCCCGCAGTCGCGGGGGCTCATGAGGATCTATGCCTCTCGCTGACGCCACTTTGTGTCCATGTTCACTGGGTTAAAAGATTTCAGACACACAATCTGCGTCCACTGGCAGTGAAAGGGTTTAAAACTCTTTATCTTCAAATAACAGCCAGCTAAGAACGGCATAGATCCTCACGAGCACCAGCAGCCTAGCTAGGGCCCATGTGGATTATATAACTCTTGCGGGCACGATTGCTATCAGTCTTCGCGGGCCTGCTGGAATTAGGTTTTCAGTCGTGAAGATGGCCAGTGGAAAAAATCGACTCAGAAAAAATTGTCCAACTTAACAGTCACTAGATATATGACAAAATAAACAAGAGACAAGAAACTGGAGGAAATGTTTTCCGCCAAAATGGGAAAGGTTTATTGGATTCCTCGCCTCACATAGAAAAACAAAAACAAAACCTAGCTTCTTGCTGTTAGATGTAGTTGATTGTCTGAAGACCTTTGCCGCCAAAATCAATTCAGAAAAAATATCTTCGAGGACTGAACGCCTAAGGCATTTTTGACTGTCGGAACTCGATTGTAAATGAGGTCAACAAGAGGAATAGATTCTCATGAGCCCCTGCAGGTTTCGGGGGCTTCTGAGGATCTATGTCTCTTCCAGATTTTTTATTTAACACTTTGGCGCGTCGGCAGCGCTTTTTCGTCGCGATGATTCCGTAAACAGCCAAAGGGTTAGGGAGAAAATAGCAGCATCTAGAGACCAGCAACGTAAAAGCCCCACGTTTCGTGGGGCGGTCATCAGTATATGATGATAGGATTTTTATTCCCACTTTTGTGCCCGTCAATACCTGATTGTTTAGTGCCTTGATGTCGCTAGAGCAAATTTGTCAGTTTATCAGAATGGTGAGTTGAGCTGGCAGGAATCACAAATTCCCATTGCGCAAAAGGCCATCGGGTCGAGTTCTTTTTTATTCATGTAAGGAATTTGATGTCACCATCGCAAATGTCATAAAACGCTACCACCACCACCACCATCATCGTCGTCGTCATCATCATCATCACCACCACCATCACGGCCTTCATCATCATCATCATAGACAAACAAATCTAAACATTTAGGGATTGACGTCTTTTGTGTACCACGACGGTGATTTCAAAGACGAAGTATCAAATACGGTCTGAACAAATATTGAATTGGATTCGAACTCGGGACCTTTCTAACGAGAGTCGATCACTTTACCACGTGAGCTACACAGCTCGCCAACTTCATAGGCAGCAGCATTTCCGTTATTTTGAAAAAGCCAGAATGTCCATTTTGCACAATAGCGAGATTGTCATGGTCTAACAATGAAAATCTGTCTTTTCTATAAAAAGTGACCTACTGTCTTTTGCCAAAAAACTAACGGCAGAGCAGCAGTAAAAAGCAACAATTGCTGGAACGACCGACATTATTTTAGCATGACATGCCATTCTGACGTACACACTTTTGAATCTTCACACGGGTCTTATGCTGTCAAAAAATGGAACTCATTTTGGGCGGCATCGATTTATTATTAATCGGAATCGGCTCAGCAGAAAATTAGGATGTCAGTCGGACAAGAGTTGGGATGATGGGAATTTGGACAAAAAGAATGCGTATTACAAATGTGTGTGCTGGCTTGGGAAACAGATAAAATATAAGTATGACAAATGTGTCTGCTGGCTTGCGATTTTGGACCTTACGGCTCGAGGTCTTAAGGTTTAAAATCACATACTGGCACATGTGCAGAAATAAGGAATTGACGTCACTGTGAAGTTGATGTCCTTGGCGCTTTTACAGATAATGTCTAATTTCACCCCAAACCGCGGGCAGAAAAACTGACCAGGGAAGTGTCTGATTGGCCATACGAAGGAACAGTCGGAAAAAATAAATAAAAAGAAAGTGGGCACACAATTTCCCACTTGGAATTTTAGATATTAAACCCGTAGGAACCACAGTAATCCGCGATTACATGCACGATTACAAAGGAGAGACATCAAAGAAGTAAGAAAAAAGACTGAGGATGGACTAAACTGTAGGAAAATGGAAAGACGCCAAAAGGCAAACAAGAATTCGGGCATGCACAAAGAAGACCACACACGCGCACGCACGCACATACACGAGCTTACATGCGCTCACTGAGGCATTAACACACACACACACACACACACACACACACACACACACACACACACACACACACACACACACACACACACACAGAGGCGAGAGTATCCGACAAGTTTTACCACAAGTAAAGCTTTACTATTTCATTTTGCACAAATTCACAAATTCTGACAATTTCAATGATGGTGCCTGATTAACTTGGTGATAAATTAGTCGGTCAGCCGGGCACTACCTACGAGTTGTCTTAGTCGAGCCACATCCCGCAGTTCGAGCACGCTTCATCCCTATGACACGACGTCTTTCGCTACAAAGCCTATATAACGGACTGACTTTTCGATGCGTGAGGGGATAAAAGCAGATCAACAAATTTAGTGTTTTTTTTTTTTTTATGTAGACCGACAGGCTGCAATATGAAACTGTCAGTGTCAGGAGACAGTGTTTTCCCAGCAAGCAAAAGGTCCTCGGGCCGACGTCAGCCGCAGTTGGCCCGCGCACGTCCGTGCGCGGGCCAACTGCGGGCTGTCGTCGGTCCGAGGACCTTTTGCGCACTGGGTTGGGCGCAGAGACTGCTGGACTTCACGTCCGATTCTCCGCCAACCCGGCCTTTACACAGAAATGCAAAGAGGCCTACATCTTCAGGGATCTGCAACAGCGACGAATGTGCAAGCAAGCAACAGGCATTGTATGATCTTTGCGTAATCCACCATCTCTATTACACGGGTAGTAGGGAATAGTAGTAGGATTAAGCAACGACAATCATATGCCTGTGGGGGAGGACTTTTTTTTAAAAAAAGTAGCTATAACTCATTACATCCTGAGTATAAAATTATAATATTTTTAAATGTCCTTTGAGGTCTTCATCACAATTTGGGAGACAGAGCGATCATGATAGTTCAAGGGTGGCTTCAGATTAGCTTGGCGCCTACAGGCGCCAAGCTATTCTGACACCACCGTTGAACTATCATGGTCGATCCACATCCTGTTGTAGCATGCCAGGAGTTTAAGGGTTATATCGTCCATATTGTGTGAGTGGGCGCATGAGGATGACCATCTCTTGAAGAAGTAATCCACTTTCTTTTGGACAGACTTGTATAGCAGGTATATAAAAATAAAAATAATTAAAAAAAAAAATCTTGTTAAAACAAGGCCCTCACGCCTTCGTTGCCACGAGCAAGTGATTAAAAAAAATTGTGAACAAGATGGGGAGGTAAGGTCTGAAGAGACCGCCTTCCTCCAGCACACGGAACGAGTTCAAAGCGAACTATTCTTTAACCCCGTTACTGCTACTGTCAAAACTGGAGCTCAAGAAGATTTAATTATAACTACCTTGTGAAGAAAACAACGGATCATCTATTCTGACCAAACTTAAAACGTTTTCTCTCACGCGGGGCCAACGGATGAGCAGTTCAGATGTGGTGAAAAACCTGAGAAATACAAAATCCAGACCAAAAAGGTGACTGCCAAGCGTGTACAATGCAAAAAAAAAAAAAAAAAAAAAAAAAAACCAACGGAGAAAGAAACACGCTTTGAAAAGACAGTTGCAACACAATTCATCACTATTTTAAAAATAGATAAACAATCAAGTATACAAATCGTTACTTATCTTGACAGCGAGAAAGCGGCCAAGTGACCACCGAATTGTACATTCTTGCTTCTTTGTCTATTTTGAAATGTTGTTTCTTTGTCTATTTTGAAAAGTGTGTGTGTGTGTATGTGTGTGTGTGTGTGTGTGTGTGTGTGTGTGTGTGCGTGAGTGTGTGTTTGGTTTTTTTAAATTTATTTTTTAACACGAAATATCAATTAATTGTATTGTAACTGTCTTTTTTAAGCGTGTTTCTTTCTCCATTGGGTTCTTCTCTCCAAACAAAACATTTCCAGGAACAGGAACAGGACCAAGGGCACCACATCCTGTTCCACAGGGCCTAGAACTCCTCCGTCAAACGACGGAGGAGTTCTAGGCCCTGTGGAACAGGATGAGGGCGCCACACATTATTGATCACCCCTACAGTAGAGGTGTGAAGAAATGCATTGGACTCTGGACGGACTTGAGGGGACGTGAGAGATCCACAGTGAACCAGACGAATATTGGCACGATGCCGCAGTGAACTCCAGGAAGACTTCTAACGGGTGAGGTGGAGCGCGTTTGGACCTATCCGAGCGCAGAGATTTCACCTTGAATGAACTGAACTGAATCTTTAAAACGTGTTGTTGTAGTTATGAATAAACCCTTTCACAACCGAGAGCTCGATCCAACCGCAAGAGGCATAGATCCTCATGAGCCCCTGCAATTGCGAGGGCTCATGAAGATCTATGTCTCTTGCAGAGACCAATTTGTATCCATGTTTCTTGGACGGTGGCAGGGAAGGGGTTAAATTGCGTGCGGACACTATCGATTTGCTATCTCCCAATACAGTAGAGGCAGTGGGAGGTAAGTCTTCAACTGAAGAGACAAGCACATAAAAGAGCAGACTTTGCATGCCAAAAGCAGTTTGGGCGATGCTCCCTATCAACTTAATGTCACATTTTCTTTCTTTTGCGCCTAAAGCTCTTCTCATTATACGAGAGAATCTTCAACCCCAAACACCCTAACCCAGACGGTGTCTTCGTCTTGAGGATTTTAGAAGTTCCAGACTGTCAGCAAGAGGCATATATTCTCATGAGCCCCTGCGGATGCAGGGGCTCATGAGAATCTAGTCTTCTTGCAGGTGGGGCATTTAGCCAAGAGGATGTATACACACTCTTGCACGAGATAATTTTCTGTCTTAAACCCAGGCGGCGGATGATGGTGTCTTCGTTCTGAGGATTTTAGAAGTGCCAGACAAACAGCAAGACTCGTAGACTGTCATGAGCCCCTGTGGGTGCAGGAGCTTATGAGAATCTACGCCTCTTGCGGATGGAACTATGGAGGATGTAAGTGCAAACTTGTGGGAGGAGAGGATGGTTTGTAAGCGTATATCATAGCAGGAGGCGTCCCACGTGTTTGAGATGTGAAGAATGCACGTGTCAAATGCACGATGTTCAAAGCGCAGTGTGTGCATCATGTCACCTGTAGGAGCAAATCTGCGTGAAAAGTTGGCGTCACCAATTGCAGGTGCCACCTCCAAAGGACATCCAAAGAAATGAATAATGACCGTGACACAAAAAGCAATATTTAGCAACCATCAAACAATTTGGACAGTCGGGCTATGAGTTACAAAAGAGTTAATACAGATACGCTGTGAATCAAGCAAGAGAACTAAAACGGGCCCGAAAGTCAACACATACTGTTCAGAATAAGCCGAATGACATACAGCACACGATAACATCACCCTCATGTCAAATCTTAAGTCATGGTTAACCTTCTCGCACATGCAGTTACCGTTACTGTATACAGTACCGGTGGTTGCATGCACAAGTAGGTCAATGTTATGTACAGTTATTCCGGTGAAGTTATGTGGCCAAACAGGGCAATTAGGTTACGCCCCCTTTTCACACACTGTTCTCTATTAGCCTCTTGCAACACAAGTTAGTTAGTTATTTGGGTTTAACGCCGAGTAGGCGACTAAGGCCATCTCACGGCGGCTCTTGCAACACAAAGCTATGAACGAAGAACCTTTCTGCCAAAACAAAACATCCATGCGGAGCATATCACAGGAGAAACATTTTCAGCAATTCTTTAAAAAAATATCTGTTAGCGTTTTCCACAACACTCTAATACACTAAGTACCCCATGACAAAACTGTCGTCTGCAAACCTGCATACAACCGTGCACATGCCCCAATAAAGCTATCTTGAACACACTAGGTCGATTAAAATTACCCAGATTTTGCTCTTTTTCACACCACCTATCATGCCTTTTGTTGCTCAAAACACCCAAAAAAGGCAAAAAATTAATGAAAAGTTACTAAATGCACCGGAAGCAATTGCCCCGTGTGGCCTATACAGTTATTCCGGCACCGTCATGTTAAGTCACCCGGAACGCGCCGCATACGGACATGCGGCACGCCTCAGGTGAGTTTGGGCACACAATCGGATATTCCTATTATGCGCGGGGCCTCATGGAGTAATTGATCTGTGCAATTTGTCGCACCACGTGATCTGGAAGTTGAAAGTTGTCATGACTCGCTGTGCCTGCGCGGTTCCAGGCGTTAGCAGGCGATGGCTGGGCCGTTGGAGCAGGAGATCCCGGTCCCGGAGGAGTCAGAGGCGGGAAATCAGCCTGTTGAAACCTTGCTGGCTGAGGTCCCGCGAGACCATGCTTGGGACACGTGGGGGCGGACACTACGTTGCCCTGGGGCTGGCTCATGGTGGACTGCACCACTTGTCGAGGTGCGGCATGGCTGTGGTGGGCTGACATCTCCAACTGGCATGGTCGTGACTGAGGTAGCGACCACGCCCATCTGACCTGTCAGACTGGCGGCGCGGCTGCCGGTTTCGATGGTCGTTCACTTCCCTGAAAGTTGCCGGAAAATCCTGGCCACGTGGTGGTGGTGGAGGAGGCCGGTATTCCCCGTATCGAATGTCATTAATTTTGAGGGCCAGACGCTTGGTGCTCTAAGCGCAGGGAGAGAGAGAGAGAGAGAGAGAGAGAGAGAGAGAGAGAGAGAGAGAGAGAGAGAGAGAGAGAGAGAGAGAGAGAGAGAGAGAGAGAGAGAGAGAGAGAGAGAGAGAGAGAGAGAGAGAGAGAGAGAGAGAGAGAAGGAAATGAAACTTTATTTTTCAACGGAAGAAGCAAGAGAGAAATGAAATGAAATGAAACTTTATTCAAGGATAAATGATTAGGTACATAGACCTGTTTTCGATCATGTCCTTGCGCGCGCACACACACACACACACACACACACACACACACACACACACACACACACACACACACACACACACACACACACACACACACACACACACACACATACACACACACAAAAAAACAAACACACACACACACATACACACAAACATACACACAAACATCACACGCACGCACATACGCACGCACGCAAGCACTCACACAGGCACACACACACAACACACACAAACACACACACACACACACACAAACACACACACACACACACACACACACACACACACACACACACACACACACACACTGCCTGGAAGAGAAAAAAAAAGAAGAAGAAAAGTAGTTAACCTCATCCAAGTCTCCATGGCAGACCCGGGTGGATAATACATTTACAAGAAGAAAAAAATGTGTAAACTGAAACCAATGTTTGCATGCATACATATGTGTATCGCGCATTTACAAGAAATTACATGGTAAAAAAAATGGTAAAAAGAGAAAACAATGATATAGCTGTGGATGGAAAATAGGCGCTTACAAGAAGAGCTTTAACAAGTCTACTCTATGTACGTATTGAAGGTTTACTACACCAACTTCAGAAACGAAAAGCCATATTTACGTGAGAAACGAAAAGCCATAGTCACGTGGTTTACTCTTAACAGCATTTCAAGTATTACTGAGATACTTCAGCAGCTGGGTTTTAAATGTTCTAACCGATGGCGCTGCTCTAATATCTGCCGGAACAGAATTCCATAATTTGGCTCCAGAATAGGACAAAGATGACTTGTAATATCCAAGCGGGGCATTGGTACTAGAATATTGTTTCCTGGTGTGCGGCTGGACCTATGGGCAAAACGGAATATATTTGTGAGATAAACAGAGATTCTGAGCTGGTGATTTTGCTCATGAATACCAGTTTATTATAAATAAAAAGTGTGTGAAGAGGTAAGACAGCTAGCAACTTGAATTTGTCATCTGTACTAATACTTTCTGTGGGTCTGTCAACAATTAGTTTAATGGACCTTCTGTGGAGCGAGTTGAGAATTTTTAAAGTTAGCATCACTACCTCCGTCCCAGATAGTAGAAGCATAATCCAAATGTGACTGAATATGAGCACAATAGAATTTGTTTCTGGTGGATTCGTCAGTGAAAAATCTCAGTTTGAAAGTAGGTATAAATTTTTAAATATTGTTTTACAAACATTTGCAATATCATTCCAGCGCAGCTTGACGTCTATGGTGATTCCAAGCACGCGCTGCTCCCTGACTTGCTCAACAGACTGGCCATTAAATGCGAGTTTTAATAGAGGGCGGGGGGGGGGGGGGGGGGGGGGGGGGAGTTCAGCTGGTGTTTTTGTCTAGTGGTAATCAGCATACATTTAGTTTTGGAAGGATTCGGTACCATGGAATTATTTTGACACCACTGTGAAACATCATTCAAACTACTCTGAAGAGATCTAATTATACAATATATATCTGATGATGAAACGTCAAGAGTTCCGTCGTCAGCAAAGAGATTTCAGTTTACGCTGGAGTCAGATATATGTAGTGGAAGATCGTTGATATAGACAGAAAACAATAATGGAGTAAGGATAGATCCTTGTGGTACTCCTTGCGCTATCCCCCCCTCACGTGAGTTTGTCCCATTTACATGGACATAATTATTGTGTGCGCTCGTGCAGGTATGACATAAGGAACGCAAGAGTGGCAGCACTTAACCGACAGACAGCAAGCATCTGAATTAAACTCTCATGATAAACGAGGTCAAAAGCTTTCGAGAGGTCCTAATAGACAGCCCCAGTCATTTGACCGCTATTCATCGCGGTCAGCCATCTATCAACTAAATGTGTTAGTGTTGTGTGACAAGAGTGCTTTAAACGAAAGCCCGATTGCAGTGAATAAATGAGTTTGTGTTTTTCGAGATAATGCTGCAAATGCGTGTGGATGTGCCTTTCAATCGGTTTAGACAAAGATGATAGCAGGGAAATAGGTCTAAACTTGTTTGGGTCAGTGAGGTCTTTTGTTTTAGGTAATGATGTCACCTTTGCTGTCTTTTTGAAGGAAATTTACCTTGCAGTATGCAAAGGTTGTAAACGTACGTTAACGAATCTATGATATACGGCAGAACCAGTTTAAGAACAGTGCTGCTAATACCATCATGGCCAGACGTACATTTATTTATTTTTTTTAATGCCGAGATGGATTTTCCCACGTCATGAACCGTTAATAACGGAATATGAAATGATGTATCGGGAGTCAACCTTTCATTACAGAACCTTCTTAATTGTTCTGACACCACAGATGGCTGTTCGGGAGATGTGGTCTGGAGTAGTGTACTGGCGGCAGCAAAGAAAATGCTGCTTAAATATATCAGCTGGGATGTAAGTCGGTGAAAGAGGACCCTCTGAGCCTTTCTCACTAAAGGCTTTATATAATTTGTTTGTTTTCGAAAGGCTGCAAAATCTTTATTTCTTGTATATTCATTTCGAATTTGCATGGCACCCTTGATTTCGTTATTTAACCAGGCGGGCAACTGGGGATTTTTGACACGTTTCTCTCTGAATGGGGCATGTGTGTCAAGAACACAAAGAAACAATCTGTACCATTCAGATAGAGCCTCGTTAGGATCACTATGGTGGTAGACCGTATCGAATGGCGTATTACTTAAATCGTTTAGAAATACATCCCTGTTAAAGGGTTTAAGCGATCTATATCTAATGGTTGTGTGCCGATGCTTACGGAAAGAATTATCCACTTTTAAGGTCCAGCAGCAGCACACAGGATAGTGATCACTAATCCCTACCTAGGGCACTTCTACTCCCACCACCCTTGACTTACTGGTAGTGTATATTATGGTCAATTAGAGTGGAGGAAGTAGGACTAACACGGGTTGCTGTGCTAACCAGTTGTTTTAACCCAGACACAGAGATAGTGCACTCCCAAGCAGGATTACTAAAAAAACATGTTGATATTGAAATCACCCAGAATCATTATTTCAGAGCTTGACTTTCTCACTTTATCCATCATAGGAGAAAACTCGTCAAACCATTGAAACGCTGATGCTGGGTTTCTGTACTGGAATCCGATCAGCACGAGTCTGGATTTGTCTGCACTCAACTCAACCCAAACACATTCAACTGTCTGTGACTCCAGTTCCTTACGCCTGCGGGTAATACCGCTGACCGAACTGTGAATGTATACTGCAATACCCGTCTGACCCGGGTAATCGGCATCGCGGCGCAAGACAGTGAAGTCCTGGATAGAAACGGCCTCATCACTGATATTAGAGTTGAGGCGCGATTCTGTGACACCGAACAAATGAAAGGGCCTGGGTTGAGTTAGGAGCACACAAAGATCGGGAATTTTGTTGGCTAAATAATACACATTTAAGTCCCAATGTGTATCTGGCGATCATATGCCATAAACGTGAGAAAATATTCTGGTTGCACACACAAATGTACTGAAATTGAAAAAGTCTCCGCTGAGCGCAGATTATACAAGAGGGATGTTCAAATCAACCAAGTACACTTGTCGGCGAAAGCTAAAAGAAATAAGTGAAAAGTTTGATGAAGAAGGGTTCACGGATGGGCCTCATCATCATCATCAGTCCCTTGCCCGAAATGGGCGTTGGGGGGACTGAAAGGCAGCAGCAACAGACAGTGCTCTCCACTGAGTTCTATTTTGGGCGGTGGCAAGCAAGTCTGGCATCTCGAGTTCGGTCCATTCTTTTATGTTTGCGACCCAACTCTTTCTCTGACGACCTCGCCGACGACTTCCTTCGAGAGTGCCTTGGAGGATAGTCTTGGACAAGGTGTTGTGTCGGGTCACGTGGCCAAACCAAGCAAGCTTGCGCCGTTTCACGGTTGCCAGAAGGGGTTCATGTGGGCCCACCAGGGAAGTGACGATGCTCCGTACATATTCGTTGGTTTTGTGCTCGCGGTACGAGATGCGGAGCAACTTCCTCAGGCACTTGTTCTCAAAGGCCTGGATTTTCTTTTCTGAGTCTGCAAGCAGTGTCCAAGTCTCACAGCCGTAGAGTAGAATAGACACTACGAGGGACTTGTAAAGCCTGTACTTGATGGTGAAGCTGATGGAGTTACTTCGCCATATCCTGTCCAGCCTGGCCATTGCGGATGTTGCTGTACCTATCCTGATACGGATCTCTGCTATGCAACTACCGTCTTTGGACAGGGTGGCTCCCAAGTACTTGAAGCTATTGACCTCTTCTAGCTTCTGGCCGTTCATGTGAATGTTGCTGCTGCTGTCGCTTGTGGTGTTGATCATCACTTTGCTTTTATCCGTACTGATCTCCATGCCATAAGACCCTGCGCTACTTGAAAGTTTGTCTGTCAGGTTTTGGAGCTCACTATTGCTGCCTGCCATGAGGTCAATGTCGTCTGCGAATCGAAGATTGCACAGGGATCTGCCACCAATAGAGATTGAAGTATGGTGGTCGTGGAGGGTTTCCTGCATGATCTTCTCCAGGAATATGTTGAAAAGGACAGGAGAGAGCAGGCATCCTTGACGGACACCGATCGTCGTCCTGAAGAACTCGCCTGACTGATTGTTAAGTAGAACCGCGCTGCAGGCGTTCTTGTAAAGCGCTTCTATCATTTGGATCAGTCCCTCCTCTATGTTGAACGATCTCATGACTTGCCAGAGTCCGTCGTGCCAGACGCGATCAAATGCTTTCCTGAAATCAATGAAGTTGTGGTAGAGTTCGCGCTGATGCTGCAGATGTTTCTCGATCAGGACGCGGCAGTTGAAAATCTGCTCTACAGTGCTTCTTCCAACTCTGAAGCCAGCCTGTTCTTCTGCCAGCAGTTCCTCGGCGAAAGTTTTGAGGCGGTTGAGAATGATTCTAAGCATTACTTTGCTAGGGTGACTTATCAGACTGATAGTTCTGTAGTTCTGGCACTGTTTCACGGCACGGATGGGCCTACCGACCAGTAAATAAGACACAGCGGTCACTTAGCGGGACTAATCCGCTCCTCACACTGTACACAGTCACGGCTGAACAATCCCGCTGCGTGGCAGGGGAAGTAAGTCCGTCAGCACTATGTAGAGGCACACGGAGATAAGTTCTGAAATGTGTCCGGGATACCTGATACTCAGATATATAAGCTAAAGAGGCAAATGTTTTGTGCCTCGAAGCACTAGTCAGACGAGTAACACACGCGGCAGAATGAATGATGTACACTCACACCGCAATACTGAAAATACACTGCTGTAAAAAGTCAGCAGCCAACCTAAATAAATCAGTCCTACAACAACGTGCAGAATGCAACACAATGAACTTGAAAGTGAAAGTCATATCATTTGTAAAGGAAATAGAACTGGTGTCGATGATCTGCTAGAAGCTAATGAAATCTGGCCGCATTCTGTTGTCGAGCCCAATAGTCAATGTTACCCCATGGCGTGAAAAAGGGGTGGTCATCATGACCGGGTATATAGTGCTGGGAATATCTGGTTCGTGCCATGTCTGGATTGTTAAAGGTGTGCGAAGTGTAGCCAGTCTGGCTGAAAGTACGTACATTGCATGGCTGGATTGTTAAAGGTGTGCGGAGTGTAGCCAGTCTGTGGCTGAAAGTACGTACATTGCATGGCTGGATTGTTAAAGGTGTGCGGAGTGTAGCCAGTCTGTGGCTGAAAGTACGTACATTGCATGGCTGGATTGTTAAAGGTGTGCGGAGTGTAGCCAGTCTGTGGCTGAAAGTACGTACACTGCATGGCTGAAGTCGGGAAAGGCGCGGCTAGCACGAAAGACTGGTTTCCAGTCCCACTATGTGTGTCCCTTGCACTAAAGGCGCAAGTAGCCCGAGTGTTCGTTTCTAAGGCCGCCGGGCGCTCTTGCCCGGCAACCACACTGGAGTAGAACTGCTTGTGCTCCGTTTTGTCTGGACACACACTGGTTGCCTCCCTTGATTCACTACGCATAGTGAATTGAGGGAGAGAACCTGTGTGGTTTCGGTACTCATTATCACTATCCTCGGCTCTGATGGGCTGGGGAAGCAGGCGGCCACCACGCTTGATTGTAGGGCGAGACTGATGACGCCCTGCATGCTGGTGTGTAAGCGGTCCTGCTTCCTGTACCTATAACGCCTTGCGGGGAGCGCCGGATGGTGCAGTGAAGATTGCCTTGTCGTCGATGTAGGTAATCCCCACTTCACTGCACATCCGCTAGAGGCTGGCGTTTGACCCGCTGGATCACGTCATTATAGGGGACGTCATCTTTGGCGGGGATGAGGCCTGTATGTAGGCATGTGGAAAGACGCACTTGGTCAGGTCAAGAAGAGCTTTCCACATGTGGGGTGTGACTTCGTGCCCGCCTTTGTAGTCATTGACCCCAGTGTGGAAGGCGACAAGGCGCACACTGGGGGGCTACTGGCTGTCCGGCAAGCCAGTTACACAGGTGGGCTGTCTGCAGGACTGACACAGACATCACCTGCACCTTGTCGTTGGGGGCGGTAGCCATCTTGTCCTCACGGATGTACTTGAGGACGGAGTCGCCGACTATCACGGTAGTGGTGTCAGGTCGCACGGCGTGTTACATCACCACCTCAGCGGGGTCAGTAGTCGCGCTGCCACGCCCACGTGCATTGCCTTGTCCGCTAGCTGTGTGGACGCTGGCACTGTCCCGACTCGCTCCGCCACGCCCACGTGCATTGCCTTGTCCGCTAGCTGTGTGGACGCTGGCACTGTCCTGACTCGCGCCGCCACGCCCACGTGCATTGCCGTGTCCGCTAGCTGTGTAGACGCTGGCACTGTCCTGACTCGCGCCGCCACGCCCACGTGCATTGCCGTGTCCGCTAGCTGTGTAGACGCTGGCACTGTCCTGACTCGCGCCGCCACGCCCACGTGCATTGTCGTGTCCGCTAGCTGTGTAGACGCTGGCACTGTCCTGACTTGCGCCGCCACGCCCACGTGCATTGTCGTGTCCGCTAGCTGTGTGGACGCTGGCACTGTCCCGACTCGCGCTGCCGCTACGTCGCCGCCGCACGTTGACCTGTCCTCTGGCTGTGTGGACGCTGGCACTGTCCGTGGCGGAGACGAGGACGGGGATGGGGGCGGCGACGGAAGGAGAGTTGTGGCCTTGGGGGCCACGCGGGTTAACACCATCCTGCTTGTTGCCACGGGCAGCGGCTTGTGATGGCTTGGCAACGGTAGCTTTGACTGCCTGAGGTCCACTGGGGTCGTTGTTTGTACGTGGATTTGCTGACGTGACCCGGACAGCAATCCTCTGGCAGTCAGTACTTGCGGCCTGGGGCGCTACTGGTGGTTGGGGTGAGGATAGGGGTGGTAGGAGGGTTATTGGGGTGGTGAGATGGCGGATGGCGGTAGGTGTGAGGAGGGAGTGGGCGGTACAGCAAGCTGTGTGTTCATCTTTTTCTGCATCTCCCGGATTAGATGGCCCTGGCTTTGTCGGGCAGAAGACAGTCTGTCCACTTTGTCGTCAGTGGCATGCTGTAGTGTCTCCATGCCGGCTAGCCTCTCCTCCAGGTTACCCAACTTGCTGCACAGGCACTGCTCTGACGCCTTCAGGTCGCGTGCCCTTTTCATGGCCTCGTCACGCAGCAGGCTGTCGAGCTGGTTGATTCTGGCCATGGCTGCTGACAGACCTGCAGACAGTGTGGTGATGTCCTGGCGAAGGCGCGTAACCGAAGGCGCTTGGAGCCGCGCTAGAGACCGCAGTGCTGGCAAGGCCTCCAACTGGCGGAGAGGCAGGACGGTCTGGAGCGCTGGGATAATTGTTGGCTCCGGGTCTGGGGTGATACTTGGCTCCTGTTCCTGGTCTGAATTAGTAGCGGGACCGTTGCTGCTTGTAACCTCAGGCGGACACGCAGAAAGAGGAGATTTGGCCACGTTTGACTGAGGGCGTGGCCTGCTGGTGGACGGGAGAGGGTGGGAGACTAGGTGTGTTACTGGTGGGGGAAAGGTGGACGGTAAAGGGTGGGGGAATTGTCATATCACGGGTGGATGGAGGGTGGACGGGAGAGAGTGAGGGGTAAGACGTATCACGTATCGAGGGAGGGTGGGCGGAAGATGTGCTAGCCACATTAGGGGTTCCGTTGGTCAATTCCTCACACGACGTAACATTAATCTCAGTCGAGTGGTCAGTCCGAGGGATGAGTGGCGAGGAGGCTGGCTGGCGGAGAACAGGGGTGGCCGGAGCCTCTCCCACACACCCCGCCTCAGGATCAGTAGCATGGGATGTGCGGGGCTCCCGGGCTGAAAGAAGGGCCAGGCGAAGACGTATAGGCGTGGTTTGACCGCTAGTCGCCTGGTCAGCATCCCATTCGTCGCTGGGCAGAGAGAGAGAGAGAGAGAGAGAGAGAGAGAGAGAGAGAGAGAGAGAGAGAGAGAGAGAGAGAGAGAGGAGAGAGAGAGAGGGAGAGGAGAGAGAGAGAGAGAGAGAGAGAGAGAGAGAGAGAGACAGACAGACAGACAGACAGACAGACAGACAGACAGAGAGGGTTTTATTTACAATCTGTGTCTTCAAACAAACAAGCAAAGAAATAAACAAACAAACAACATGCACGCACGCGTATACTGAGCAGGCAGGCAAGCGAGCAACAAACATGCAAACAAACAAACAAACAAACAAACAAACAAACAAACAAACAAACAAACAAACAAACAAACAAACAACATGCACGCACTCACACAAGCTAGCAAGCACACGAACAAGCAAACAAGCAATCATATGAACAAGCAAGCTCAAGAAACAAAGAAACAAACAAACGAATAAACGAACGAAAGAACGAACGAACCAGCCAACCAACAAACCAATGAACCAACGAAACGAACAAACGAACGAACGAACCAGCCAAGCAACCAAGCAAAAGCAAGCAAGCAAGCAAGCAAGCAACCATCCAACCATCCAACCAACCAACCAACCAACCAACCAACCAACCAACCAACCAACCAACCAACCAACCAACCAACCAACAAACTAACCAACCAATAAATAAATAAACCGATGTCAGGGGTGGTTAAATCATGAGGAAAAAAAAAAGAGAATAAAAAACAACAATAAGAGTCGAGAGAAAACCAGGCTGTTCCACTACTTCACAGACCTACACAATATGTGGCAACAAACTTCGAGACCTAGCCGAATCGTCCAGCTCATTTCCGGACTTACATCTGTCGGATGCTTGAGCCTGCGTCTCTCTATCAAAAACTAATACATTATTCATCTACTGGATATTAAATTATATCACTTGTCCTGCAAGCATTCCATGCACCCCATCCATCTCCAAGAGACATAGATCTTCAAGAGCCCCCCCCCCCCCTACACACACACCCCTCCCCGTGAATTTCGGGGATTAGTGAGGTTTCGTTTGTAACGAACGAGTCCCCAAAACGAACGAGAGCGAAGTGACGGCGGATAGCCAGCTTGTACCGTAAGCGTTGACAACGCTTCAAACATCTCCAAGAGGCATAGATCCTCATGAGCCCGTAGGAGTGTTGTCTATGCTTATGGTACAAGTTTTGTTTTTGCTCTAGTTCGTTGCTGGGAGTCGTTCGATGCAAAACGAAACCTCACTATTGATGAAGGTACATAACTCCTGCCGGTCAAATTTATAAATTTCTTACTCATTTGAAGAATGCAGTCTAACCTTTCGTCGAAGTAATTCCTTCCAACCCGTTGGCTGTCGTTAGCACATTTTGTCGAGGTGATTCCTGCAGAAATCGCCTCGACAAAATGGCAACGTAGCGGCAAAAGAGTTTAAGACGTTTCGCCCGCATTATTTTGTCGGAAGTAAAATATTCCAACCTGAGAAATGCTAATTAATGTTATTTTATTTTTTTAAATTTCAGCAGTTCTCAGTTTTAGTTCTAGTTTCTTAATTACTACCTCCTGCCTCTGGTGACTTCCTGCTTCCTAACCCCTTCACTGTCGAGAAAAAAGTGTCAACGTGATCCAGCTGCAAGAGACATAGATCCTTATGAGCCCCCGCGACTGCGGGGGCTCATGAGGATCTATGCCTCTTGCTGAGACCAATGTGCATTGCGCGGTATTGGCTTTTGGTCTCCTGAATGAACCAAGGTTTAAGAAACAAATCATCGTACACGCAGAGGCAGGGAAGGGGATAATCACGTAGGAGGCACAACTTCTCTCACTATTTTAGGGGTTGCAAACCTGCACCTCCGTCTGAGACGTTAAGAAGTGATGCCTCTCACAGGGGCGACTCAATCTAGACGTGTAAAAGTGTGCCCCTGACTTATGCTTAACTCATTCAACCCCACGCGCGTATTTCCCACATTTTGGAGGCGTCATCTAACGACTATGCACCTGTTGCAGGAGATGGATCGACCATGATAATTCAAGGGTAGTGCCAGATTAGCTTGGCGCCGACAGGCGCCAAGCTAATCTGGCACTACCCTTGAATTATCATGGTCGATCCATCTCCTCCTATAGTGCGTCAGGGCTGTATGGGTTAAAGCGTCATATCACGTTCGTGTTGGACAAAAGACGTTAAGCCCTAAACGTTTAACATTTAACTTTTATTTCTCTTCAAAGCGTCATTAAAATGGACTCTCCGGGGTGTGGTCAGTGTAGCCCAATCGTCCGCGCTCACATCCTATAATGTACGCCCAGCGAACACAAAATGAATGTTGGGGGAATTTGACCTATGACCCGCAAGTCAAAGACTAGCTCCACCTACCCCCCCCCCCCACCCCCCCACCCCCAAACATTAGTCTCGAATGAAGTTATTATGAATATGTTTTTTTTTAATTATTATTTTTCAATTATTATGGGCTTAGTTTGTGACAGTTTTTCTATTCTTAAGGAAAACATTCTATAGTCACACGTGTTATTCTTTTTCGCTGTACAAGCTCTGTGCCTGCTCTAATTATCGTGGAATTACCCTGCTGTCCATTGCCGAAAAAATTCTCGCAAGGTTGCTCCTGAATCGGCTGGTACCTGCCATCGCTGAAGACCACCTCCCAGAGGGCCAGTGTGGCTTCAGAGCCAACAGGAGTACCACCGACATGGTCTTTGTGCTGAGACAGCTTCAGGAGAAGTGCCGCGAGTAGAACAAAGGGCTGTACGTAACGTTTGTCGACCTAACAAAAGCGTTTGACACTGTGAGCAGGCAAGGTATGTGGCAGATCCTGGAGCGACTAGGTTGTCCCCCAAAGTTCCTCAACATGATCGTCCAAGTCCACGAGGACCAGCAAGTCCAGGTCAGACTAAACAGTGACCTCTCAGAACCATTCCCCATTCGCAAAGGCGTGAAGCAAAGCTGCGTGCTGGCACCGACCCTCTTCACCATCTTCTTCAGCATGATGTTGAAGCAGGCCACAGTGGACCTCGACGATGACGACGCAGTGTACATCAGGTATCGTCTCGATGGCAGCCTGTTCAACCTCAGACGACTGCAGGCCCACACGAAAACCCTAGACCAACTGATTCGTGAGCTGCTCTTTGCTGATGACGCTGCCCTCGTTGCACACACAGAGAGAGCCTTGCAGCGCATTACGTCCTGCTTCGCAGATGCCGCCCAGCTCTTTGGACTTGAGGTCAGTCTGAAAAAGACAGAGGTCCTTCATCAGCCGGCACCCAAGGAAGAGCATCGCCCTCCCCACATCACCATCGGCGAGTCCGAACTGAAGTCTGTACACCAGTTTACCTACCTTGGCTGCATCATCTCGTCAGACGCCAAGCTGGACAAGAAGCTGGACAACAGGCTGGCAAAAGCGAACAGTGCTTTCGGGCGACTATTCAAGCGGGTGTGGCACAATCAACAGCTGAAAAAGGCACCAAGATCAGCGTGTACAGAGCTGTCGTCCTCACCACCCTGCTGTACGGTTCCGAGTCCTGGGCCCTCTACCGCAGCCAACTACGACTCCTCGAACGCTTTCATCAGCGCTGCCTGCGTACCATCCTCAGCATTCACTGGAGTGACTATGTCACCAACGTCGAGGTCCTTGAACAGGCGGAAACTGTGAGCATCGAGGCTTTGCTGCTGCGGACACAGCTTCGCTGGGCGGGGCACGTCTCCAGGATGGAGGATCATCGCCTACCCAAGATCACTCTGTTCGGCGAGCTCGCCACTGGACACCGAGACAGAGGGGCACCAAAGAAGAGATACAAAGACGGTCTCAAGAAGTCACTTAGTGCCTGCCAAATCGACCACCGCCAGTGGTCTTCGCTTGCTGCGGACCGTGACACCTGGCGCTCCACCATTCACAAGGCAGCCGTCTCCTTTGAGGACTCTCGCAGAGCTAACCTTAAGGACAAGCGGCTCAGAAGAAAAAACAGAGTTGTCGTAACTCAGAACCCTGACCAGACCTTCCCCTGCAGCCACTGCGGTCGAACCTGCCTGTCTCGGATTGGCATCATCAGCCACGAAAATGCCTGCAGACGACGTGGGCAAGCCCTATAAGAATCTTCGTTCGCGAAGTCAAGCCAAGAGAGAGACAACCCAAAGGCCGTGTCGTATTTAGTGTATTGATAATATTTGTATAGCGATTCGAATTTCCAAAAACTTCAGTAGCTCGCTTGAGCTTGCCCTTAGCACCACGTAAGAATGTTCTGTGTTTATGTACAGTGTGTGAATGAATGCGAGTGATTCACGTGAGCGTGCTTGTTGGGTTCAGTTCGCGGCGGCGCTTTGAGCCGATATTCAATTGGGTAAAGCGTCTATTTAATGTGCTATTTATTATTATTATTATTATTATTATTATTATTATTATTATTATTATTATTATTATTATTATTATTATTATTATTATTATTATTATTATTAATATTATTATTAAAACAACCGCAGCATTCTTTTCAATCGCTGAGGAGTTTGGAAGCATGATGCAATTTGGTCATGTAATTTCTGGTCACGCAGACCCGAAATGTGAGTGGTCTGCGATAGAGACTTTTATCAGTGGCACATAACACATAACTCATGTATGTAGATTTCCTTGCCCTTGTGTGTCGATCAGTACCAGCGAGAAGCAAAGATTCTCAGGAGCCCCTGTAACTGCAGGGGTTCAGGAGGCGCTGTGCCTCTTGCAGACTGGGGAATTGTGGAGGCACAAGACAGTGTGTCCATTTTTTGAACAGCGAGATTTCCATTGTAATTCAATGAAAATCGAGCTTTTGACGAAAATGGTCTAACAGTCTTTTTTGTTTTCATGGGGCAGTATTTGCTTAACCCCTTAACTGCCGGGGGCTAGGTGAACGCTACCCATCTACAAGAGACATAAATCCTCATGAGCCCCATCAGTCGCGGGGGCACATGAGGATTTATGTCTCTTGTTAGTCCTAAGTTGCTCGTGCCCATTATTTGTGGTCTCATTTCATTTGTGTAATCCGTGATCACTGGCAGCGAAGGGATTAAGGCCATCGAAGTGACTGCTCTCTCCATTAACACATTCTGCCCCAGGACCGAAATCCGCAAATTTTGAAGTGGCCCCCTGAAGACTGTATTACGCTTCTGGAAACAGATCGAGTCCAAGGGTTGTGCCAGAATAGCTTGGCGCCTGTGGGAGCCAAGCTATTCTGGCACAACCCTTGAACTATCTCGCTCGATCCGTGTCTCGCCGGTGGCGTGTCGGAGTTGAATGAGTTAATGAAGCGCACGATCCATACACTGTAGATATTCGCGTGACCTTATCTAAGCAACACTCGACCATTGTTAAGGCCAGTGTTGGTAGTTTTCTTTGATAAATACCACTGACCGAATAACTCAGATGTAAATAAGGAATATCCTTGCCGAAAGGATTTTAAGAATAAGAGTACTTTATTATCTCGAAAAGAGAAATTCGGTAAAGAAATTCAGAAATTTTCAAAACGTCATCTGTTCCTGCAGTCTTTACCAGCTCCCGGTGGGAACAGAAAAATCTAAGCCTGTTGCAGCAAGACCCGATTGGCTGGCGGGTCGTAATAGCGAAGACAATACATTATAAATAATGTACTGTCTTTGGTAATAGTAATGCTGGGAAAGTGTGAAGAACCGGTAATAATGTATAGTTTATGTACACATGGTGATACTTTCCGCGTTATTGGGTGGGGAGGATATTTCACAAACAGGCAATTATGGAAAATAGTAATTGTCAACACTGAAAAGAAAGAAAGAAAGAAAGAAACAAGCAAACAAATCAACAAACAAACAAGCAAGGAAGCAAGCAAGCAAGCAAACAAACAAACAAACAAACAAGGATACAAACAAAGAAACAAACAAGGATATGAAACAAATAAACAAGCAAACAAACATGGATTAAAAAAACAACCCAAACACCCCCCCCCCCCACACACACACACACTAAAAACAAAAAAAAACCCAAACCCCCCAACAAAACAAACAAACAAACCCCCCCCCCCAAAAAAAAAAAACCCACAAACAAACAAACAAAAAAAAAAAAACAAGATGGGATGAACTTACTTACTTACTTACTTACGCCTGTCACCCCTCCCCGGGAATAGGCCGTCGACGAGAGACCTCCAGCGACTCCTGTCCTGTGCTTCTCCTTCGATTTTACTCCAGGTGGTTCCCAGTCTCTTGATGTCTGCTTGGAGGTCTCGACGCCAGGGGTTTCTCGGCCTGCCACTTTTCCTCTTTCCCTGGGGGTTCCATGCCAATGCCTGCCTAGTGATACTGGAAGCTGGCTTTCTCAGATTGTGACCAATCCATCCCCATCTTCTTCGCCCAATTTCATTCTCTGCTGTTATCTGCCCTGTTCTCTCCCAGAGTCTGACGTTGCTGATCTTCTCTGGCCAGTGGATTTTCAAGATTCTTCTAAGGCAACTGTTTATGAAGATCTGTACTCTGTTGACTGTGGTTTTTGTCAATATCCAAGTCTCTGCTCCATACAGGAGAGCTGCTGTTACGTTGGAGTTGAAAATCCGGACTTTGGTGTGTTGTGACAGCTCTCTGGAACTCCACACTTTCTTCAACTGGAGAAAGGCTGCTCTGGCTTTACCGATTCGTGCTCTGACATCTGCATCAGTGCCGCCTTTTTTGTCGATGATGCTCCCGAGATAGGTGAAGGACTCCACCTCCTCCAACGGGGTGCCAGCAAGCAAGATTGGTTCTTCCCTGGTTGCGTTCAGCCTCATTGTCTTTGTTTTCTGTTTGTGGACAGTGAGGCTCACTTGGGATGAGATGTCAGCAAGCCTCGTGGTCTTGTCCTGCATTTGTTGATGAGTGTGGGACAGTAAAGCCAAGTCGTCTGCAAAATCGAGGTCGTCAAGCTGTGTCCACAGTGTCCACTGTATTCCACTTCGTCTGTGTTCTGTGGTCCTCTTCATGACCCAGTCTATGGCCAGTAGGAAGAGGAACGGAGACAGCAAACACCCCTGCCTGACACCGGTTCTGACCTAGAGCTCCATGGTGAACTGCCCTTCGTGGATCATGCGACATGTCATGCCATCGTAGCTGCTCTTGATCAGGCGGACGAGCTTTGTGGGTACACCGTAGTGTCGTAGAAGTTTCCACAGAGTCTCTCGGTCCACGCTGTCAAATGCTTTCTCGTAATCCACAAAGTTGACGTACAGTGGGGAGCTCCACTCCAGAGACTGTTCCATGATGATGCGGAGAGTGGCGATCTGGTCTGTACATGATCGTTTTTGCCTGAATCCTGCTTGCCGGTCTCTTAGCTGGGGGTCAACGGAGCTCTTCATTCTCTCCAGGATGATCCTGTTGAAGGCCTTTCCTGGTACTGACGGCAAGGTGATTCCTCTGTAGTTGGAACACTTGCTGAGGTCGCCTTTCTTGGGAAGCTTGATTAGGTACCCCTCCTTCCAGTCAACCGGCATCACCTCCTCTTCCCAGATCTTTCCAAACAGTGGGTACAGCACCTCTACTGTTGTCTCTAGGTCTGCTTTCAGAGACTCTGCTGTTATGCCATCTGGCCCTGCTGCTTTGCCGTTCTTCAAAAATGCCACTGCTCTTCTGATCTCTTACCGGCTGGGTCTGTCACAGCTGATGGGTAGGTCGGTCTCTGCTGGCTGGATGTCTGGGGGGTCGGGTGGGCTGGGTCTGTTCAGTAACTCTTCAAAATACTCGGCCCATCTGTCGAGTTGGTCTGCTCTGTCTGCAATTGGCTTGCCTTCTTTGTCTTTTACTGGTCTTTCTGTATGGCCATACTTGCCCGACAATCTTCTGGTAATGTCGTAGAGCTGTTTCATGTTGCCGCTGCCTACTGCCTTTTCTGCCTCTGCTGCCAGGCTGTCTGTGTAGGCCCTCTTGTCTGGCCTGATACTCCTTTTCACCTCGCGGTTGGCTTCCGAGTATTGCTCCTGTGCCCTTGCTTTGGCTGCTCTCGTGCGACTGTTGTTGACAACTGCTTTCTTCTGCTTCCTCACTTCTATCTTCTTCAAGGTCTGTGCCGACAGCCAGTCCTTGTGATGGTGTTTCCTGAACTCTACAGTGTCTTTGCAGGTTGAGTTCAGCGTCTCTCTAACTGCCTTCCACTGCTGCTCTGTGGTGACCACCTCCTCTTCATTTACTAGCATGGGATGAATCATATCCCACAAAGCCCCTTCTTTATGAGAGCTGTCCTCGCTTTCAAGGGTCCCCACTTTTTGTCTTTGACCTGATTCTGATGTTGAAATATATCCTATTAAACAAGAGGAGTATTTCATCCCAAACTCTACCGTATTGTATGAAGCTCACAAGCGTTTTTCGTTTAAGAACATTCACAGTTGTTCATATTTTCAAGCTTATCCTTCTGATCCATTTCCCTCCTCTCTAAGCCAACCTCTGATCAACACACACGCCGGCACACACAAATAAAGACGAACACAAGGCACTTCCCGCAATTGGTAAGCTCTTTGAGCTGGAGTAGCGACAGGAATTCTTAAGAAAAATAGCACGAGCAGCAAATTGACGTCACTATAAGCTTGACGTCATGGCATCGCTAGCGTCACGACGCCGTGTACACAGTGACGAAATTGATGCTTCACGTCACTCATCCAGGGCTAACTGTTTTGTTCCACACAGCCTCTCCCAGGGCTGACTGTTTGATGGGAGTATATAGTAGATCCAAACTTGCACAAATGAATTAATTATTATTCAAAATGTTGAAAAGGTACAAAGCTGGCTAACGAACTCATCCAATGTCTTTCTCCAAATTAGCTATATTCAAAATTTCAAGTAAATATCACAAACATTACAGACTATAATCTGGGTCAACCGACTTTCTATAATCGGTCTTTTATGTCGTCAATGAAACATCCAGTTACAACATGCTCGGAGGCTCTCTTAGCTACCCCTGAAATAAAGTATTTCGCTAAGTTTCAAGCTTGTGCGTACGGCAATATCTGAGATTCTCTTGTCTACATACATACGCACGCACACACTCACTCACACACACACACACACACACACACACACACACACACACACACACACACACACACACACACACACACACACACACACACACACACACACACACACACACACACACACGCGCGCGCGCGCGCGCCCGCGCGCGCGTACGGCCTTTCGCGCCAAATGTACGTTCAGCAGTGAGGTTAGCGTAACTAAACATGACGTAATTTTTACCTTGTTACTTCAGTTGTCAGAGGTTTAGGTCTGCCCGCCTTTTACATCATGGACATGCTATTAAATTCGCCCCACCGCGACCCATCCTAAAAAGTCCCTTCTATAAATAGAAGGGACTTAAAAGCAACAACTAAGCAAACGTCGAAAAAAGACGAAAACAGGAAGGAACGAACGAACGAGAGAGGAAGCGAAAGAACAATCGAACAAACAAATAAGCAAAGAAATGAACAAGCACGCAATCAAACAAACAAAACAAAGACGCAAGAACAACAACAGCAACACCAATATCGCGTACTCGTCCACTTGTTGCTCTAATCGTTAATGACTTTTCCTCCAGAGCGTGGATCGTTTTTTTTTTTAATTTATTTTTTTATATTTTATTTTAATATTTTTGACACATACTGAGTAATAATAATATTCAAAGCATTTATGCCAAGTCCCCCCTGACTACAGTGAGCTCAAAGCACTTAACAAAATGCAACTACCCAGTGCGCAAAAGGCCATCGGACCGACATCGGCCGCCGTTGTCCAGCGCACAGCCGTGAGCGGCCGACATCAGCCCGATGGCCTTTTGCGCTGCCGAAAGTCAGATGGTTAACTAAACTCAGAAACGTGACAGCTAGAGTACAGACTACAGACTACAATATTATTCATTAGTCATCTGCGTGAAAATTACAACGGAACGGATTTTTTTTTTTCCCGGCCGCTTTCTCATTCAGACATCTTACACGCTATATATCAATCACTCATTACCAGTCACTCCTACCGCTTTCCATGGTCAGCTTCGTGCGTGTACTTCATCAAGCATAAAGACAAACTTCCAACATCCAGCCAGCCAGTATGGGGTTAACCCCTTGACTGCCAGTAGACGCGGATTTCGCGTCTGAAACCACTGCACACTGACCGACATTTCGGCGAGTGAAGAAAGCACATGAAACGGGACCAGACGCGGGCACAAAGAACACAGGACTAACAAGAGACATAAATCCTCATGAGCCCCCGCGACTGCGGGGGCTCATGAGGATTTATGTCTCTTGCAGATTCGTAGCGTTCGCCTTGATCCGGGAGTTAAGGGGTTAATAACATGTTGTAGTACAAACAAAACCCAATGTAAACTTATTGCTGTCGCGTGGAAACGTAAACAAGACGGACGGCTAGAAAACACGCGATTCCACCACGATGTACGTGGCGAAAGCGTGACATGAAAACTTTTTTTTTTTTTTTTTTTTTTTTTTTAAAGGGGCCTTTCCCCAGGCAATAAAGAGTTTCTAGTTCGCAATGTTTTTCTTGTAAATGTGCTAAGTATGTCTTACAGCGATGCTGGAAAAAAAAAGGACTTCATCAACTTATAAAATCTGAATTTCGTAAAATAAAAAGAAAAACAAAACAACTGCACCTTTTATCCTTTGTGCACACAAGAGTGCTTCCGGTATTGTGATACACAAGGGGCAATAGAAATGTAGAAATCTTCTGTTACGTGTACATACTCACACCGATTGTAAAGAGAAGGGTAAAAAGTCTCAGTTTAGGCAAGACGACATTAATATAGGAATTTGTTTTAGCACTCCAAGCCCGCCATGGAGTAATCCCTTTTTAGATTTAGATTTATGTTATTTTTCCCTCTCTCCTGGAAATGAGTCTTTAACAACATAATTATCTAATAAATCAATCGTTTTAACAGATTAGAGACGTGCCA
>BTPG01000005.1:176393577-176461077 GCA_036245525.1 Semisulcospira habei | reverse complement strand
GTATTGATCCCTCGAAAGGAAACTTCAGATCTGCTCTGATACAATACAAACCGAATACAATACATAATTTATCACACACAAGATCACAAATATAATTTTTTTTTTTCGAGTGTTGCCTATGCCTATAGCAGAATCCGTCGTGAAATCCAGACCAAAAAGGTGACTGCCAAGCGTGTGAAATGCAAAGAAGTACCCAACGGAGAAAGAAATTCGCTTAGAAAAAACGGTACAACACAATTTCGTTCTTCGTTGTTGGGAATCGTTCGTTGTAAACGAAATCTCACCATTGTCTTGTGAAATTCTGGTCAACAAACTCTGCACAGAAAGTTAGGGGCACACGCGAAATTGAACTTGACATACTTTCAGCTCAGGTGCAGCTCAGGTGCAGTGACATCATTATATTATGTCGACTGGCACACTGACGTCATGTATTGTACGTCATCATATGGAAACACGTGTCTGGCATTCTAAATATTGACGTCACATTACAAAATATTACGCCAAGATCCGCTGTGCCAAGCCATGATGGAGGCTGTGTTGCTGTTTAGATGTGTACCGAAAACCAATTCAGATCGAATTACTGCGAACAAAAAGGTGTGTAAGATATAAATTCTTACATAGGAGTGTAGTGAAACCGAGAATATCACTCTCGTGATCTTACTTTCGCTCGTAGGATAAGGTTTTAAAACCACTAAATAAGATTCTCAGTATCAGCTAAACACTGATGTAAGAATCAATATATCCGTCGGTTATTCATATTATCGTTACTTTTACTTTTGAAACACGGCTTTGTCTTTGCAAAAGTCTGACACCAAACATTACTACAAGAGTAAAAATAAAGTAATAAACATGAGGTATCTATATACCACAGCTGTATGCTTACTTTCGAAGTAAGTTTGCGGTGTCTGACATTTGCGCAGTTAACCCATTCAGCCTTGACGCACTACAGCAGGAGATGGATCGATCGTGATTATTCAAGGGTAGTGCCAGATTAGTGCAATTCTGTACTGGCGTCAAGCTCATCTGGCGCCAGCTCGATTACTGCAATTCTGTACTGTCAGGTTTACAGGCAGACCAGATTTCACGCTCACGGCTTGCAGATGATTCAGAACAATACGGCGCGTCTCATCTGAAACAAACGAAAGAGAGACCACGTTACGCCTCTGCTGAAGCAGCTGCACTGGCTGCCCGTGAAATTTCGCTGCCAGTACAAAATTGCAATTTTCGCCTCTCGGCATTTTGACGGATCTCTCCCGCGTACCTTTCTGCCAAGCTGTCTGTTTATCAGCCATCACGCACCCTCTGCTCCTCCAGGGAAAAACTTTTAAAAATCCCGACTAAGCTTAACATGAAAACTGTCGGGGAGCGTTCTTTCACCTTTTTAGCCCCAAGTGTGTGGAACTCTTTGCCAATGGAAATGCGGAATCTGCCCACATTGTCACAGTTCAAAGCTCACTTAAACACTTTTATTTTCTGTCGGACATTTAACACTTAGCTCACCTTTAGCTAACTGTTGACTGCCGGCTTTTATTCTGATTCTGGGGGAAGTGGATGTAAGGTGTTGGGAAGGGATGGGGTGGGTTAAAATAGTGTATACTTGTGCGTGTGTCTGAGAGAGAGAGAGAGAGAGAGAGAGAGAGAGAGAGAGAGAGAGAGAGAGAGAGAGAGAGAGAGAGAGAGAGAGAGAGAGAGAGAGAGAGAGAGAGAGAGAGAGAGTTCTGTTGTGCATGCCCAGTGAGTCCAGTGTTTTCCTGGAGAACAGCGCTATACAAGAACTATTTATTATTATTATTATTATTATTATTATTATTATTATTATTATTATTATTATTTATTAGATTGGCGCCTGTCGGCGCCAAGCTAATCTGGCACTGCCCTTGAATTATCATGGTCGATCCATCTCCAGCAACTGGTGCATAGTCATTAGATGACGCCTCCAAAATTTGGGACATACGGCCGTCGGGCTGAATGAGTTAATCCTGTCTGAGCGTATATCATCATCAGCAGCACGTTCTTTAACCCGTTCAGTGCCGGCTGACGCAGGCTGCATTTCTGCAATTTTAGCTAATTCAACGCCAAAAATCTAGATGTCGAAAGAACGTGGATTCAAAGTGGTGTCAGCAAGAGGCATAGATCCTCATGAGCCCCCGCATTTGCGGGGGCTCATGATGATGTATACCACTTGCAGTTGGGTGGTGTTCAACTTTTCTCGGCGCTGAATGGGTTAATCTGCACTTAGGAGAGGGATTAAACTAGCTGGGTATTTTTCGTCCTTTAGCGTCGCAGTTTCTGACGGTAACAGGCCAAAATGATGCCTGCTCAGTGTTGATCTGGTGTCACTTTTTCACATTCAGTATTCACCATAGATTACTTTCCTAAACGCCAAAATGACATTCCGGCGCCAGCTATGAACCAGGATCGCTGTGGCTTTTGCCACATCAAGCAGTCTTCTCTTTGTCGCGGTGATATTGTCAGGCCGGGGAGGGGAGTAAGACAAACATGAAACAAATATCTTTTCTAAGTCTGTGGATATAACAAATCTATGTAATTATGATAATACTGATAATAGTCATAATAATAATGGCATACTACTACTACTACTGTTATTACTACTACTACTATTATCAGTAATAATGATGATGATAAACAACAAAAATAATAGCAATAACAATAATAACAATAACAACACAAACAACAAGATTGATGATGATAGTGATGTCAACAAGAAGAACAACAGCAACAGCAGCAGCAGCAATAATAATAATAATAATAATAATAATAATAATAATAATAATAATAATAATAATAATAATAATAATAATAATAATAATAATAATAATAATAATAGTAATAATAATAATAATAATAATAATTGAGTTCTATATACATGTACGAGTATATAGTGCAGTATTACCCTCCCCCCTCAAAACAGGGACAAAAACAAAACAAAAAAACTCAAAGTTCATCAAGAGTACGTTAAGAGTATCTATCATGCTTTAACTGAAATGGGGAGCTGGGTGGCTCGCCAGTACAGCGTCCGACTCTCGTCTGAAAGGTCCCGGGTTCGATACCAGGTGGGGTCAATTTTTTTTTTTATAGACCCTATTCGATGCCCTGTCTTTGAAATCACCTTTATGGTGGACAAAACAATTAAGCCTTAAATGTTTAACGTTTTCTAACTAATGACTCCCACGACAGTTTTTCTTCTTTTTCTTCTTCATTCGGGCTTAATTCCCCACGGCACTAAAAGTGATCAGGGACTTAATAGAATATTTTTTAGTATAATTAGCTAGCTATAGCGTTTGGGGAAATGGAGATAGGGAAATGGGGGGGGGGGGGGGTGATGGTCTGTTGGTAATTATTAATAATTCATTTTGTTTCTAGTTTTATTTTATTATAATTATCCAAAACGGAAACCACGCAGAGCCAGGACTGCCTGAATTTATGAAGCTGGACTCCTAGGTGCCATAAACAGTTGCCTTAGAAGAATTTTGAAAATCCACTGGCCAGAGAAGATCAGCAACGTCAGACTCTGGGAGAGAACAGAGCAGATAACAGCAGAAAATGAAATTGGGCGAAGAAGATGGGGATGGATTGGTCACAGTCTGAGAAATCCAGCTTCCAGTATCACTAGGCAGGCATTGTCATGGAACCCCCAGGGAAACGAGGAAAAGAGGCAGGCCGGGAAACCCCTGGCGTCGAGACCTCCAAGCAGACATCAAGAGACTGGGAACCACCTGGAGTAAAATCAAAGGAGAAGCACAGGACAGGAGTCGCTGGAGATCTCGCGTCGACGGCCGATACCTGGGGAGGGGTGACAGGCGTAAGTAAGTACTCCTAGGTGCATACACACGACAGTTCGACCTGGGCACAATTTGGCGTACGCATCAGCGTACGCCAAATTGAGCCCGGGTCGATCTGGCGTGAGTGTCATGTAGATGTGATACACCGGGTCATTGAAGTATTATGCTATGTAAATCACGCTTTGATGGTGTCCGTGACAAAATCAGGCTACCAGATCTGAAGACAACACTGATTTAATGCTGTTTTTCTAGTGTTTTTCTAGTGTTTTCCCTAAATTTTCTGTCTTGTCGCTATGGTCTGTGTTTTATGATGCACGATGCCTTTTTTGAACTGCAACGACGAACACGCACATTTGATCCATATAGTAATTCCTGCCAGAACGCACATAAAGTTTGTGTTCTGTCGGATTAAACGTACATGCTGCTGTCATGAAACAGGATTAACTGGGTCTTTGATGGGACGAACGAGTGACAAATGTGCGCTGATTAAAATGTTTTGCGTGACTATAGTAACCGTAAATCACAGGCGCTCATTTCTGGCTTTCTTGTTGTTGATCTAAGTCGCGGTGTCCAAGTTTAACCCATTCGCTGCCGCTGTACGTACATTGTACTTCAAAAATCTGTGTCAATGCAACGCGAAAGAGCTCCAGCCGTCCCGTGTTTCAGCAAGAGGTATAGATCCTCATGAGCCCCCGCAATTGCGGGGGCTGATGAGGATCTATACCTCTTGCAGTAGTTCGGTGTCCATTTTATTCTCGGCAGTGAAGGGGTTAAGGAATTTGCAATTCGTGTTTCAGAAAGAAAAAAAAAAGATTACCGATTCCGAGTCACTGCTTAAATGAAAGTTTCCTTTCCTCTTATTAGTTCTAATTAATATGACTTTTTTCGAAGTTTTAAATTCAGCAAAGTCCGACGTCATTGAAAGAAAAAAAAAAATCTACAGCGCAGAGGAAAATAAATTTGACGATGTCTTCCATAAAAGCTGGAACGGTGAACATCCTTTGAAAAAAAAAAAAAAAAACCCACAAAAAACAAAGCCATCCCCAGTAGCAAAAGGTCCTCGGTCCCACGACAGCCGCAGTGGGCCCACGACAGCAGCAGTGGGCCCGCGCACAGCCGTACGCGGGTCCACTGAAGCCGTCGTGGGTCGAGGACCTTTGCTTACTGTGATAAACATTCTTCTGGTTACTTCAAACTTGAATCCTCTCAGTTTCAGAATTAAAAGTACGTGAGAGCTTATCGCCAGCTGCCCCATTCAAATCTTATTTTTAGATCTGCGATGCCCATTTGTGAAGCATCATTTTTTCCTGAATGAGTAGCCCAATTTATTAAACTATTTTTTTTTTCAGTTTCAGGTAAAAACGTAAAGGGCTTCCGAAATAATGATATATTACTTTTTTTAGTTTGCAGAATACTTTCAAACTTTGAGAACTAGTTTTTTTTCGGAAATGTGTGAGCTAGTCTGTGATATTGGATCTAACCGATTAACACCGTTAGGCACAAAATCACAGACAAGCACAGACCGGTGCTGTGCAGAATGTAATCGGCATCAAGCGAGTATTAGTATTGACGGAAGATTACATATTAATTTTTTTTTTAAAAATCACTGAAAAGTGAAAGTAAAAGTATAATAAAATCTGTGGGTAAAGAGAAATAATTCTGCAGATTTCTTTGTACAACTTTGTACAGATCACGACTAGTAGGTAGTTGGTACTGCTTTTATTTTGTTGGCTGTTTGTATGTGTATTTGTTTTGTTTGTTTTCTTGTTTGTTTATTGGGTTTTTTGGTTCGTTCGTTGATTTGTTGGTTTGTTTTTCTTTGTTTGTTTGTTTGTTTGTCTTTTGTGTGATTAGTTTCAGGGTGGTAGGCACAAGTAGAGCTTTAACCCTTTTAGCCCCAAGGTCCCATTTCTCAAATTTTGGAGGTGTTTTCTAATGACTGTGTACCAGTTGCAGGTGATGGATTGACCATGATAATTCAAGGATAGTGCCAGATTAGCTTGGCGCCTTCAGGCGCCAAGCTAATCTGGCACTACCCTTGAAGTATCATGGTCAATCAATCCACTGCTGCAGGGACCTCGGAGCTAAATGGGTTAATGTAATGCAGTTTTCTAGCATAGAACGCGTGCCTATCATGCAGCAAACTCTGTATATGTACTCTCAATGAAATCTGTTTCAATCTGTGATAGATACACCCATCTCCAAAAGATATAGATCCTCATGAGCCCCCGCAGGCTGCGGTCGTTCATGAGGATCAATGCCTCACGCTGACACTACTTACGTCCGGATTCCTCATGCAGAGGCGATCTATTGGTGTTTAACGATGGTATTAGTCGCCTGACACCCAGATCGGCTTAGCTTTCTTGCAACTATCAACGTGGGCAATAAAATGCTCAAATAATTGTGCTTAACCCATTGTGCTTAAAATTCCCAAATTTGGGAGTCGGACCCCGAGAAGACCGTACTGCAGCAACTCAGGAGACAGATCGACCATCAGTGATAGTTCAAGAGTGAGCCAGAAAAGCTTGGCGCCTATGGGCGCCAAGCTATTCTGGCACCACCCTTGAACATATCATGGTCGACCCATATCTTGCAGTGGTGTGTTGTGGTTAAATCCGTCAGTTAGGGCCATCCAGTATCACTCGGATGCCGAGGACTTCAAACCACGAACTAACCAACTAGCTGTTAGCTGCGTTTTATTTATTTATTTATTTATTTATTATTATTATTTTTTTTTGGGGGGGGGGGGGAGGGCGGAGGGGGGAGGGGGAGGGGGGAGGGGGGGGGAAGGGTATGGTTTGTTTGATTGGTCGGTTTATTTTATTTGTTATTTTATTTTATTTTATTGAAAAAAAGTATTTTTTAAAAAGTTTGTTTACGGTTATGAGGCATTCTGGTGCTTGGTACTGAGGGAAATTAACCACTTCACTGACCAGAAAAAATGAACACCACATTACTGCAAGAGGTATAGATCCTCATGAGGGGGTTCATGAAGATCTGTGTCTCTTGCTGAAACCACTTTGTATCCATTGTTCATGGACGGCTGGAAGAGCTCTTTCGCGTTCAATTTAGACGTACAATGTACGTACAGCGGAACTGAAGGGGCTATAATATTGCTAACATTTCTATTCTGCGTTGATATTACGCTCGTGCCTGTGTACCCGACCAGAAAAAAAGAAGAAAAAATGGTAATCAATATTTCTGCTCATGGAAAAGAAATCCTCCCCCCCCCCCCAAAAAAAAAAAAAAAGACAATTAAAAATAATAATAATAAAAAATAAAAGCTTATAAAAATAATAATAAAAAACAACCTGGAAGTCACCGTTTTGGTCCGCAAGAATTCTGTATTGCACATGTAAAACCTCGCAGTGCGATCACACCGTGAAGCAGAGTTTTTGCCATTGTTTGCGGTAGCTGGGAAATTTATCGTCCAGCGTGCTATGTTGACCACATGCGTTTTGTGATGAATGACTTGAGAGGTTACGTTTACGCCGAACGACACACACCAGCAAAAAAGTCAAGCGTTTTCTCTATTTTATCCTTTATAAAAGTTCCGTTAGAAAGGAAGCCCGTGAGTTGTGTTTTACCGCATGAATGCGCCCGTCTGAGTCAGTGGCGGTGTATGCGTCTGTTGTGCAAGAGTCTGTACGTACGACTGGGGGCAAGTCTGCGTGCGTTACACCTTGTCAGAGACAAGATGAGTAGCGACTGATCTCCATACTTGTTTGTATATTAATATATTAATAAATGTATAGTAACTGTCTTTTCTTAGCGAGTTTCTTTCTCCTTTGGGTTCTTCTCTGCATTTTACACGCTTGGCAGTCACCTTTTTGGACTTGATTGTCAACTTGTACCATATGCACAGACAACACTCCCAACATCTCCAAGAGGCGTAGATCCTCAAGAACCTCTCGGGGGCTCATGAGGATCTATGTCTCTTGGAGATATTCGGAGTGTTGTCTACGCTTCAGTTCTGGTACAAGCTCGTTGTTTCTCTCTCGTTGGATGTTGGGAGTCTTTCGCCGTAAACGTAGCTTCTCTGTTGTTTTATGAGATTAACGGGTATTTAAACATGCAGCAAACTCATCCGTTATAGCTAGTGTATTAGCAACACTGCTTAGTGAGATAAGGTGGTCTAACCCACGCCAAACTCGCGACAAAACACGTAAATAATACTGTCTCGAGGTTAATAATAATAATAATAATAATAATAATAATAATAATAATAATAATAATAATAATAATAATAATAATAAAGAGGATTGATAAGGCCCTGCCCCGTTCGTGGTAAGATGCTCTAGGCGCCGTACATATAAATAAGAAAAATATTGCACAAACAGTGACAAAACCAAAACCATATGTACAATTACACAAATGAACAGAAAATGACTAAATACATGTTCATGGTACAAACTGTGTTTAAAACTGGCCCTGGACTCACTGTGTCTCAAGGATTTAGGAAGATCATTCCAGACTGATGGACCCTGGTATGAAAAAGATCTCTGCCCAAATCCTTTAGTCCTTACTGTAGGAATCCGAAGCATGTTATTGTCAGAGGAATTGCTCAACTGCCTGGAAGGGATACACCAGTGAAGGAGCTCTGAGAGATAAGTGGGTCCAGTGCCAGAAAGGGAAACATGACAAATGGACAAGTCTTTGTGTATAACTCTCTCCTTCACTGGCAACCAGTGGACAGCGTTCAGGACTGATTGGGGAGACATGGTCTGACTTTTTCGCTTTTATGACCAGACGTGCGGCTGAAATTTGGACTCTCTGGAGCCGATCAAATAGATACTGTGGGCATCCAGATAAGAGTGAGTTGGCATAGTCAATGCGGGACAGAACAAATGCACAAACCAGAGGTTTTATAGTCTCAGAGGTAAGGAACTGTCTAATATAGAGCTAATAAGACGCATCTCCAAATAAGCTGAACTGCAAATGTTTATCACCTGTTAAAGAGAGTTTGTCCTTTCATTTTATTTGACCTTTTCCAAACCAGTGCACGCAGATTGTGTTTTCGAAATCACTGAAAATTCAACGTCAAAGATCCCGGTACCGTCCAGGGAACGTGAATCCCAAGTCGCGTCAGCAAGAGACATAGATCCTCATGAACCCCGCAGAACAAGAGGATCGCAGTTGGATGGTGTTTATTTTTTACTCGGCAGTTAAGGGGTTAATTAAACTTCTTGCGCATGCTGCCACCGGTAATGTTCTACGGTTGCGGTGTGTTACGTGGTACTCGTAGTCGTAGTATGATAGCACACCAGACGCACGCACGTAGGGTTCTTGTAAAGAAACTTCACTCAGCTGCAACTCGTCACACGTAGCACAAGGTTGTAGACCACTCAGGAGTAACAGTTCCAACAATACTTTATTGCAGCGATGCGATCTCCACACAATGCATTCACAAATGCACCAACACTGATACACTTGTGATGAAACTCTATGCTCATGCATAGTGTTCACACAGTAGGGTAAATACGGTACAGTAGTTGTCAGCGGTTTGTTTGTGCCGATAGCCCGTGTGGCACGAGAACCACGTGAAAGCTTTAAGACATTGTTAATACGGGGGGTTTTAGTGAGTTGTAGGCGAAAGCTCAGTCTGGCAGAGCTGTAGAAACATTAGTACGGGCTTTATTGTCATAATAATAATAATAAGCGCATTAAATAGGCGCTTTATCCCAATTGAAAATCGGCTCAAAGCGCCGCCGCGAACTGAACCCAACAAGCACGCTCACGTGAATCACGCGCATTCACTCACACACTGAACGTAAACACAGAACTTTTCACGTGGTGCTAAGGGCAAGCTCAAGCGAGCTACTGTAGTTTTTGGAAATTCAAAATCGTTTGTATTTGAAATTTGATTAAGTGGACTGAAACTGATACCAAAGTGGAGGGGGAGGAAGAGCCGGAGTACCCGGAGAAAGAACCCCCGACGGTCCGCCCGAATTAACGGTGACACTTACTAGAGGAGAAAAATCCGACGCCGGAACTCGTAATCGAACCTCGCACCTTTAGCATTGGTGGCAGGCGCCTTAACCACTGCGCCACGGACCGCCCCAATAGGGTACAGACGTGTGTGAGATACCTTAGCCCGTATTCCAAGACTCTGAAACCTAGAATTCAGAGTGCGTGTCAAGAGTGGAGCGACGGACGCCGAGACGTCAGTCACCAGGGACCTAATGCAAAGTCATCTCTCCATCTCTTCACTCGGGGAGTGAGCGGCCGGTGCCAAGACACTTGGGTCACAGCGAAGATACGGTACGAGCTACGAGGACGTCTACGGTACGAGAGACGGGACGACTCGGAAGCATACGAAGAAGGACTTGCACGCCTAGACGTGAAAGGACTGAACGTAACCAGGCGAGAACACCAAACAGGTTGGAGAGTGAGAGACTAATACCTAGCCTGGCATCGATATTGTGTGTATGTGGGTGTGATGTTTGGAAGCTGATAGTGGGGAAGAAGTGGTGTATATACTTGTGATAGTTTGTGAGCATTCTTCTTATATTGTTTATTTTGTATAAAAGTTACGTTAGAAAGGGAGCCCGTGTGTTGAGTTTTTACCGTATGAATGCGCCCGTTTGAGTCAGTGGCAGTGTATGCGTCTGTTGTGCGAGAGTCTGTACGTATGACTGGGGGCAAGTCTGCGTGCGTTACAACACTGTCTCCTCTACAATGCATCAACACTTTTGACACACTGCGTTTCTCATACAATGTACACATATACTTCCTAAAACGGTCTTTTATACTATTACAGATTGCCAGAACATTCCAGCAAATTCTCCCAAAACAACCTATCAGAAAAGAAAACGTAACCAAAACTCATTAACTACCAACTTATTTTCCTATAAATTGCCATGTGTCCCTAACTTTTTTAAAAATTCAAACCAAGTAAAAATGGGGTATATATTTCAAATTGTAAGTATGATGTTAATTCTGCTTCAAAATGTACCAAATTTTGACATGATGTTGGAAAATACATACAGTATATCATACCTTTGCCATTTTAAGTGTCTGTGTGCCACAGTCTTTTTTACCTGTCATTTATCTCAGTAAAAGGTGCTAAACCATACCTGTCAGAAATTCAATCCAGAAAACAACAAAACTGGTTAGAAACATACCAGTGGCGGTCAGGAAGTCTCCACAGATAACCACTCTACTCATTCCATGATACTGATCACGCGCATATATCTCATGACATACCCACAGGTGACAAACAAGTCAGGTAGGTTTCAGGACTATTCAATTTTACACTTTTGGACGTAATGCCATCTGAAGAAAATATGAGAAAAATATTTTTCAATGTCAAAGAAGCTCAACATAGGTCTAAACCTTCATGTGGCCAGTACTACCCAGGTCAGAGTCATCCGCCGCATTACACAGGTATGTACAGGTAGATTTTCTTCATCGTTGATATCGGACTCAAAATTGGTAAGATCTTCAATGTGCGGTACTGAACTGAAGCTGATGTCCGATTCAGAGTCATCTTCTCTGACAGAATTTGAACAAATATCATCCAGTAATGCTGTAAATTCAGGGTCACATTCACTCTCCATGCTCAAGTCACCTTGTAAGCAAAAACAGTCTCGAAAAACACATAACTTTTGATTCAAAACAAACTCGAAAAGCACCCACATGTTGCGGAAACGGAAATAGGCGTATCCCACAATGCATTGACTCTGTTACAAGTTGGAATGGGTGCGAAATGAACCGGGACTGAGTGGGAAACTGAAAGTAGGTATGTATGGGCGGAACGGGGCGGTATGGTCGTACATAGAGTGATATGTCACTGGCGGAACCGGGCGGTATGGTAGTTAAAAGGTTAATTAATATTCATTAAAAGAGAACTGTCTAGAAGTTACTATAAATTTGCACTACCCTTTAAGCGCGTTTGATACAATGTAACGAAATGTTCCCTGACAACTTTGGCGTATATATTTGAGGTCACTAGAAAGATCGCGACCCTGCTCGAACCTTCCAGTCTAATGTAGGCGAAACTACGCCAGTCACAACACTACAAATCGAACGCAATTCTCCGTGCAAAAGAAAATGACTCCTACTGAAAAGGTACGTAATTCTTATCCAAAATAACTCAAATGAATATCGGATCTTCCATATGATTATCACACACATGCTCTCAAAGAATAACACAACCACAAACGTAAAACGGTGGCTGCATGTACAAAGGCAGTTAACCAAAACCGGTTGCGGAAGTTAGTGGATATTGTATTAACTTCGGCTGCTCAGTGCATGTACACCGGCCTAACAATATTTACGTTCCCGGGCTCGGTTGTATGAGTGCACCTAGTCGTGCGCCAGCTACTAAGCAAGGTGCTCCGCTCTAGCGGAGCACCTTGCTTAGTGGCTGGCACAGGAAATTAGCTCACTCAAGCTAATGACCCCTGGTCGTCTGCGCAAAAGTCTGACCTGAATGTCCTTAAATCGGGTCTCTAGATTGCCACTTGATCTGCTGCCCCTTTCACTTCCAAGGACAAAGTTTCGAACACGTCCACTCGGCACTACGTAGTGGTCCGAAGTCTTGCAAGCAGGTGGGTCGACCATGCTAGCTCAAGAGTAGTGCCTCAGTCGCTCGGCGCCTCAACAGACCCTATTGTTCGATCAAGTTAGATAAAGAGGGGATTCGTGATGCGTGATGTGCTTTCTTTTGGCTTTCACGTTTCACAACGAACTCTTCTTTTACGAATTACGAGGAAGAAAAATACTTGCAATGTTTTTTTCTTGCTCATGATCCGTGATAGAAGTGCCTTTTGTCGTGAAACGTGAAAGTCAAAATACAAATCTGCGTCATCTGTGAAAGTCCTGATTGTTTCGTGAAAACGGGAAAATTCTGTTGCCACACTGTAACCTTACCTTCAGCCACACGCCCCTCCCCCCCCCCCCAACCCCACAACTTACTCATTGAAAAAAAAGAGCGGAACCTTCATTCTTCTACCTTTCTTGCGATCGTGAAAGTACGTGAATGCTTTTCTGAATTCTTGAATCGTTAATCGCAAAATAAATCGTCGTGAGTCCGTTATTCCCCCTCCCCCCACCCCACCCCCACCCCACTCCTCCCCACCCCCTCCCTACCCCTCCTCGCTACCCTATGCCTCAGTAGCTTGTCTTCTGAATAGACTCTATGGTTCGACCATGTTTCGATCGAGGGTCGTGCCTGATTATCTTGACGCCATAGGCGCCAAGCTAATCAGGCACGACCCTTGATCCAAACATGGTCCATCCAGTTCGGCACTACCTCTGGCCCTATCATGGGTCGATCCATCTCCCACGTGCGGTGCTGGAAGCGGAAGAGACACAAGGAGTGCTAAAGGCCGATGGTTAATTAGTCTCCATCATTTGCAGGGCAGTGATGGGGGTTGGGAAAGAGCGTGCAAAAACGCCGTTAACCCTGGCAAGGCCGAGAGAAAAATCGAAGAATCATCCAGCTGCTAAGAGACATAGATCCTCATGAGCCCTCCCCCCCCCTGGGGGGGGGGGAGGGCTCATGAGGATCTACGCCTCTTACTGAAACCACTTGAATCCATTTTTGTTGTTGTTTGAGGGCTTTATATATATATATATATATATATATATATATATATATATATATATATATATATATATATATATATATATATATATATATATATATATATATATATATATATATATATATATATATATATTTTTTTTTTTTAAAATTTTTAATAAAATAAAAAAATCTTTGACGTTGAATTGAGGATGATTTCAAAAACACTATCTCAGTGCGTCCAATTACAGGGAAGGGGTTAATTAACCCTTTGACTATCGGTAACGGTTTTTGTCGAGGAATCATCGCGACAAAAACCGCTACCGCCAGCCAAAGGGTTAATTTACTGCGAGAGTCGGAAAGACCAGTACATTTACCTGCGACAGAGGCATACATACGATTCTCACGAGCCTTTGATGTCTGTACTGTGGGAGCCCATGAGAAACGACTCCGCCTCGAGCTGGCGCAGAAGCCAACTTCGTTCCGATGACCTTTTGCTGCCTGGGTATGCGCTAATCATGTTTTAACGTGATATGGGGAAAAGCCAGTATGTCGATTTTTCAAGATAAGCGAGATTATCATTGCACGACAAAGAAAATCTCGCTTTTCTCAAGCAGGGATTTTCCCCATGTAACGATAATAAATAATAATAATAATAATAATAATAATAATAATAAAGAGCATTTATATTGCCCCGAATAATAATAATAATAATAATAATAATAATAATAATAATAATAATAATAATAATAATAATAATAATAATAATAATAACAAAGAGCAGAATTACAAGGGCTGAACTTACAACAATGGTAGTGTCATAATTCCAACTGATTTGGCCGTGTCATGTAACAGACTAAGGCTGTGTTATGGAACAGGACATCCGGATAAATTGAGTCTATTGTCTGTGCTATTTAACCCTCTGACTGCCCGAAATTATACGAGCAGAACACGAATGCAAGAGGCGTAGATATTCATGAGCCCCCGCAGTTTTGCAGTTATTTTTGAAGTTGCCCGCTGAAGGACCGCATTACAATTCTAGGGACAGGTGAAGCATGACTACGGTTCAAGGATGGTGCCAGAATAGCTTGGCGCCTATGGGCGCCAAGCTATTTTGGCACCACCCTTGAACCATCATGCTCGATCCATGTCTTGCTGTGGTGTGTCGGGGCGGAATGAGTTAAGGAAATCGTACGTGTGGATAATTTTGACCTGACGATAGAAAACTATCGGCGGACTATCCTATCTGCTCGATAGTTTTTCGCCGTACACGGCGATAGCTCTCAGCAAGCTGAGTATGCGCTATTTCTGTATATGGAAAATCTCGCGAGACGGATGACGTTGTTTGGCGTGGTGTTAAAAAAAAGAAAATTGCGCCCAATGGCAGTGAAGGGGTAAACCCGCCCTTCCCCACTGCCCAAAAATGTGAACACGATCCAACTGCAAGAGATATAGATCCTCATGAGAGGGGGTCAGGGGGTTCTATGCCTGGGCTGAGACAAATTTGTATAGATCTCTATGTTTCTTGGAAGGTTTTGACAGCAAGAATGCACGTAAAGTGTCAGGGTAGGGGTTATGGTCAAGGCCTGTAGCTGTCAGCAGTCGATTACATCACACACGCTAGATTATTTTGAAGTAGTTTAAAATATTTAGATGCATTAGATTTTGCCAGTTTACTTCCTTCTGTGTTTTTTATGTGGACAATACAAAAGGCATTTATCATGTCTTAATTCGTACAGCCCTGAAATGCCATGACAAGATGTGAATCGACCATGATAGTTCAGGGGTGGTGGCAGAATAGCTTGGCGCCTATAGACGCCAAGCTATTCTGACACCACCCTTGAACTATCATGGTCGATCTGTCTCCAGTGATGTGATGTGGACTTTAAAGGATATCTAAAAAAAAATATATATTAAAAAAAAAAATCATCAAATCATCCGGCTATGGATGTAATGAGCTAATTTGTACATGTCTTATAGAGATCCAGAGTCAGTTTTCACCCAGCGTAATTAGCTGTGGACGTGTAGTACAGCGTTGGCGCTGACAGCAGCTTGAATAAGTTAATGTTGAACAAGTCCTCTCTGTGTGTGTGTGTGTGTGTGTGTCTCTCTCTCTCTCTCTCTCAGTCTCTCTCTCTCTCTCTCTCTCTCTCTTTTGCCGTACCGCTCACACTACACACGCACGCACGCACGCACGCACGATCGCATTGACACAGATGGGCTCCTGAGAATCTTTGAGAATCTGTGCCTCTCGTACCAGGTTCAATATGTTGGTGGGCTGTTCTGTTCAGTGCTGTACTGTGGTGATAGGAAGTCGTAATTGACTGCTCCGCCGCCTATGTACTACTCAACGGTCGCACGTGCGGCCAGCGCGCGCCTGGTTGGCGCGCGCTGACACAGAGACCGCGGCGGTCTCAGACTAACACCCACATTCTCCTCAGGCTCCCAATCACAGAGTTAAATCAAGCTGAAGTCTACGGGAAGGAAGGCATAGATTTTCATGAGCCGCTGCTTTGGTCATGAGAATGTATTCTCATTCTTGCAGGGACTTTGCCGAGGCGTAGACTAACATCCAGAATCACAGATATAAATCAATCTGAAGCCAACAGCAAGAGGCACAGATTCTCATGAGCCCCTGCAATGGTGATGAGGAAAAAATTCACGGTTTTTTTTCACTCTCTCTCAGACTTCCCTGGCGATCATTGGCTTGGTGGTAATATCGCCAGACAAATGGGAGATTCCTTTCTTCCCGTACTGTCCTTTTCACGCATTTCTCTCTCCGGAGCTCTGGATTGCGGCAGTCCCTCTTTATCACTGGATCCGTATCAAACCTTTTCGGTGTCGCATGCAGTTGCAGTTACAACGATTGCAATATTTGCAATGTTTTGTGGGACTTTGATTGTGCATTAATGATTTGTGTAGAAAATGTTAAAGTTTTGTTTCGGTTGTGGTGACAACTTTTACAGCTGCGGTTATGAACTATTAAAATTACAGTTAGATAATTTCCAAAAGTCGTGCGAGAAAGAGTACACTGTTGCGATGACGACTGAAACGTTTGCACGTGCGTTTCAAAGTGTTGGAAACATGTGGAGATAACTGCGGGAAGTAGGACTACAGAAACATAATCAAAGTAAGAAATTATTTCATTTATTTTTTGTTGAATTTTGTAATGTGTGTGAAGTGCACATACAAGGTGTTGCGATGTGTATTCTTACAATTAAGAATGTAGAATGTGGGTTTTGTGTTTTGAAGAAATTAGATTCAAAAAAAGTATCGAGCGGAATTTGCATCACATTAACCCATAGGCTGTCGGTAGCGCTTTTGTCGGTCGCTGGGATTTCTACAGGAATCCCCGCGACCAAAGCGGCTCTACCGACAGCCAAAGGGTTCAATAAATCAAAACACCATAGTACAATAACTTTAAATATAATAACTTATAAAAAAAGATATATAAATATAACTAATTATCTATATTATGATAACTTTCTAAAACGCGTATCACTTTTTCACAAACATGAAACAAATACCATTGTTTCCAATGTGCGTTCTATTTCCAAAATTCTTTTAATTTTTTGGCTGTCGGTAGCGGTTTCAGTGTCAGTCGCAATGATTCCTGCCAAATTGTTCGGATTAACTCTTTCAGAGTGATATGACTTCACTTCAAGAGTCTCTGACAGAACTGTGTGTTCTCCAAGTCAAGTTATTTAATTTTTGGAACTTTTTCAGTTTGAGAAGATGTCTGCGCATAAATCATGGATATCACAGTCAGGTACCGCTCAGCAATTTCTAGATGCTTGCTGTTGGTTATCCAATTGTGGAAGTGAATCGAGACAAATTCGTTGTTTCGTTCCGCGATAAAATTATGTTTTTTTTTTGTTTTTTGTTTTTTTGTCATATCTTAATTGTCGTTAATACACTCGAGGCTACGCGTCTCATGTAATCAAGCGTCTCGATGTGACCAAAAGCCATAATTTGCCATCAAACAGTCAGCCCTGGAAGAGGCTGTGTGGAACAAGACAGTCAGCCCTGGAAGAGGCTGCGTGCCTTTCGGATGAGTGACGTGAAACATCAATTTTGTCACTGTGTACACGGCGTCGTGAGACTAGCGATGCCATGACGTCAAACTTATGATGAAGTCATTCTGGTGTTCAGCCTATTCTTCTTCAGAATTCCTGTCGCTACTCCAGCCCACAGAGCGTACTAATGGCGGGAAGCGCCGTGTATCCTATTTCGTGTGTGCCGGCGTGCGTGTTGATCAGAGGTTGGCTAAGAGAGGAGGGAAATGGATCAGAAAGATAAGCTTAAATAAATGAACAGCTGTGAATGCTCCTAAAAGAAAAACGCATGTGAACTCCAAACAATACGGTAGACTTTGGGATGAAATCATCTTGTTCAATAGGAGATATTTCAACATCAGAATCATGTAACTTAAAGACAAAAGGTAGAGACCCTTGACAGCGAGGTCAGCTCTCATATAGAAGGGACTTATCTTGTTTAAAATAAATCTAGACAACCTATAGTTTTAGTTGTTATCCTTTGAATCAGTTCACTTTGTCCGTTAACCCATATCATAATGAGGCTAAAAGCTTAAATTTGTACACCGCCATTGCAAGCGACATTATAGTACTTACAGATAAGGATATAGACCAATGGCTTTAGTCCAAGGGTGGTGCCAGAATAGAGGCCTAGAGGCGCCACGCTATTCTGGCACCACCTTTGAACTATTTTAGACAAACTTATTTCACACACTGGTGTATTGCGAGTGATAAAGTTAAAACAGAGATCTGATGACACGTACGTATCTGTAAGTACTTGAACGTTTTTCCACTTGTCTTAAGTAATCATCTCCACTGTTCGCTTGGGGCCAGTTGCAGGAGTGAGCTTTATCCTGGGCAAGCCACTAAGCAAGGTGCTCCGCTATCGCTTAGTGGCTTGCTCAGGACTACGATTTCTCGTGCAACTGACCCCGAGAGACCTTGGTTGACACCTATGCAGCGCAGATGGCTGAACAAGGCCCCGCGGAGATTTTCAACACGTTTCATCATTTGCAAAGGGAATAGATTGTCATGTACTCCTGTAGCATGCAGGAGCTCGTGAGAATCTATACATATTGCTGGTCTATTTTACATCATAGATTTAACCCGAGCTGAGAAGGGCACAGGACTTTCATTCAGTGCAAAGTTCAGCGGTAATCTAGAATCCCTTTACGCAATTGCTATCGCGCGAGACTCTGCTGATGTGTTTCAGATAACACTTCAGACACTTCGGACCATTTCAGACAACTGAAAGCCAGTCCCTCGTCCATGGGCAAGAGGCAAAGATTCTCATGGACCCCTGCTAAATCAGGGGCACATGAGAATCTATGCCTCTTGCTGAGGAAAATTTATGTCTCTTGTTCGCTCTTGTGAAGGCCGTCGTGCTTCTGAACATTCAACTGATTCAACAATTTTTGCTAATTCACTTACAGGCTGTTGAAGCAAAGGTTGAGAGAGCGTTAAGTCGGAAACTGTGGATATTGGATGCGTAGGTAATCGACTTTGGTTACGCAGTCCAGATCCGAAGATTACAAAGTAAAATAGGTAAAAGTACTGTCAGGGGAGATAATTGTGCAGTAACCACCAATGATCATAGATCGAGTTTGGTCGAAGCACAAAAAAAAAAAAAAAAAAAAGGATAGGAAAGAAGGGTGCGCTAAATAAGTGACCGAAAGCAATGAATATGGAAGCCCCCTCCCCCCCCCCATCCCCCACTTCCCCGAAGAGGGGCGTATCGCATATTCACTGGAATTCCAGCCCCTTGATGCATGGAAATTTAGGTCTAGGTCCCCCAAAAGGGGGTCCAGATTGTTTAGCCGGCGTGGACAACTGTTTCGGTCTTGGCGATTCGTCAGCACACATTCGGCATACTGGTCGAAGGCAGGAACTTCTGCCTATCTGCAGCCGTAGAGGTTTATGAAAATCTACACATCTTACTGACAAAAGTAAGTCGAGAAATCTTCTGATCAAGGCAGTTTATGGTGGGTTTACTTCTTACTGAAGTACTTTTAAGTCCCGCTCCATCGGCAAAAGGCACAGATTCTCATGTGCCCCTACGGTTGCACTGGGTCATGACAGTCTGTAGCTCTTACTGACGGGAGATCAGTTCCACTTGAATCGTCAAATCAGGCAGTCGTTTAACCCATATCATACTGAGGCTAAACGCTTCAAATTTGTACACTGCCATATGCAAGCAACAAGTTATAGTACTTACAGATAAGGATATAGACCAATAATAATAATAATACCGGTTATTATATAGGAGCTTTTTCCAATTCTACGAATCGGCTCAAAGCGCCGCGAACTGAACCCAACACGCACGCTCACGTGACACACACGCATTCATTCTGAAGACAAACACAGTACAAGACAAACACAGGACATTCACGTGGTGCGAAGGGTCAGCTCAGCTACTGAGGTTTCGGAAATTCTGATCGCTTGTACCTTGGAAATTATTATAAGTGGCCTGAAACCGGTACCATCAATGGCTTTAGTTCAAGGGTGGTGCCAGAATAGCTTGGCGCCGAGAGGCGCCAAGCTATTCTGGCACTACCCTTGAACTATTTTAGTCAAACTTATTTCACACACTGGGGTATTCCGAATGATAAGGGTTAATGGCGGTTTAAAGTCACCGACTGTTGAGGTGGGATGGTACTTGCCCAAAGCTCATCCGTGTTTTATTTGCCGCGGTCTCACGAGGATGTGATGATGCAAGATGCACGGCTTTACAAGTAATTTGCACATCTGGCATCAACCGTCTGGGTTTTACTTAACCTCTTCAGTGCCAGCGAGAAAAAGTGAACACCCCACCCAACTGCGGGGGCTCATGAGGATCTATGCCTCTTGCTGAAACCACTTTGAAGCCATTTTTTCTCTTTGACTTGAATTTTGTGACAGTGATTAAAACAAAAACAACAGCAACAATAGTTTACGCCCACTGGAAGCGAAGGGATCAATTTTTAGTCCTCTTCACGGTGCTTTATGCATTTTTTTTGTCCATTGTGTAATCTTTACGCTATGGCCCGTTAAAGTTACCTACCCCCAAAATAAAAAAATAAAAAAAATAATAAATCGCAAGACGGACATTTCTCTGTGTGCTGCGTTGTTTTAGCGCACATCTCATGTTTGGTCAGACACTCTAAAAAGCGGGTAACACCATTTTAATGTGCGTTTAGTTTTCTTGCATACCTGAAGATAGGGGCCTATTTCAGCAGAAAACTTTTTTTGTATGGCCTTTTCGACACGTTCACCCTCAAAAACAGTTTGAAATGGTGTTATACCCATTTTAGAGTGTCTGACCAAACACGAGATGTCATGGCGTAAAGACTATACAATGGACAAACATGCAGTTGAGAGGGCTGTAAATAGGACTAAACATCCTTTACTCTGACGAAAAGAGATTTTTCAAAATTTTAAGCCGTTTGTAAAATATCGACGGGCAAATCTTTGTCTTTTTTATGGCGCGCAGTATATATCAACAAAAGAAACGCGAATTTTTCACCATAGCGCTTTTCTTCGTAAATATGCTTTTAACCGGGTTATTTTAACGTCATTTATTAGAAAATGTCATGAAGAGTGTGTTATGTCGTGTGCAAATAGAATGTTTAGTCTTAAAAATCGCACATCGATAAGTTATGACGTCATCAGTGACACTACCATCACAGGATATTGAAAGTAAAATGGGGAGCATCTGCAGAGGACACAGCTGAAAGCCAACCAATGTGCAGTGTCACTAAGGTCCGTGAGCATGAAAATCAGGCAAGTGTGGTCTTGACCTACTTTTCGTTTGTCAAAGGCACCTAAATAATCAACATGACCTAAAACATGAAAATCAAAAAGTTCTTTATTTTTACGTTAGCGGCGATATTTACCTGATCAGTGTGTTCTTTATCTCTGCATCAGTCACTGGAGCATAAAAAATGGTTTGAAAGTAATTTACATTAAATCAAATAAGATTTATTAAGAAAAAGATGTGCATCGGAAGTTCTGGTTCTCTCATAAATTTTTCGAGTCAAATTTCATTTGAGGCAGTTAATAATATCATAAGCAATCCACACAACTTGTGTGTTAAAACATATCACAGAAAACTTGCTTCACAGAGTGTGTCCGGCCAGTTTTGCTTATTTTCACCACTAATGAAACCCTGTGTCCTCCAAGGTAGCCATGGGCGATAACTCTTCCAATTTTATGTGAAGGTAGCTCAGACAGTAGGCTGAACATCTGAAGTAAGCAACAAATAAAATGTTTTTGTTTTGCTGTCAGGTGGTTCTTTGTTTGCCGGTACACTTACAGACACTTTTCGCGTTTTTAATGGAAGTCAGTATATATAATCTCTTACAAGTCTTTGTTGCTTGATAATAAAACAAGATGGGAGGAACCATAACCCACAAAGTCCCTTAATATATGAGAGCTGTCTTCGCTGTCAAGCGGGGTCTCTACCGTTTGTCTTTGACTTGATTCAGATGTTGAAATGTCTCCTTTGGAAAAAGCCTCGCAGATGTGCCAATGCGCCATAGTGAACTCTATAAGTGGCGCGCGCAGTGCACACGCGTTATTGGTTTGTCAAACGTCATTAATTTTGTCATTACGTATTTTTTTTTTGTTTTTACGTAACTTTATATTTAACGTGATATGAGTTTCGCTTTCGCTACAAGAGTTGGGGAAAATGGTGACAAAACTAGAATTTCACAGTACAATTTCAGTCTTGCTATAATTTGTGTGAATGCAGGTTGACTTTACCTAGATACATGATATACTAAGTACACCTACATGTTCTTCTGAAAGCGCGACGATGTATGTGCGTGTATGTGTGTGCGTGTGCGAAGCGTGCATGCGCGCGCTCCAAACATCCTCAAGAGGCATAGATGTTCATGCGCCCTCCGGGCACATGCGGATCTATGTCTCTTGGAGATGCACGCATATATGAGAGAGAGAGAGAGAGAGAGAGAGAGAGAGAGAGAGAGAGAGAGAGAGAGAGAGAGAGAGAGAGAGAGAGAGAGAGAGAGAGAGAGAGAGAGAGAGAGCTAGCAAGCGAGCGGGAGATTTACGTCATATTAATTTTAGAGTGGTGACGGAGTTGCTTCTTTTACGTCACCGCCACTGTCTGACTTTCTCCAGATGTCAAGGATTTTTCACTGTTTTATTTTATTTTTTCTGAAAAGAATTAATTTTTAATGAAAAAGTTGAAAGGGTACAAAGCATGCTAACGAACTCATCCAATGTCTTTCTCCAAACTAGCTATATCGGGTCACCTGAATGCTCTTCTGAAAGCGCGACGATGTGTGTGTGTGTGTGTGTGTGTGTGTGTGTGTGTGTGTGTGTGTGTGTGTTAGTGTGTGCATGCGCGCGCGATCCAAACATCTCCAAGAGACATAGATCCTCATGCGCTCTCCGGGCGCATGAGGATCTATGCCTCTTGGAAATGCGCGCATGTCTGTGTGTGTGTGTGTGTGTATGTGTGTGTGTGTGAGAGAGAGAGAGAGAGAGAGAGAGAGAGAGAGAGAGAGAGAGAGAGAGAGAGAGAGAGAGAGAGAGAGAGAGAGAGAGAGAGAGAGAGAGAGAGAGAGAGAGAGAGAGAGAGAGAATGAATGAATCAATGATACTTTATTTCTCAAGGATGGAAACAATAGGCGCACAGGCCTCTTTTCATGTTTGTCCTTGCTAAACTACAACATTAAAAGCAACATTAAAACAATATGTTAACAGCACAAAACAAGCGGCTACACCCACAGGTCACTTGTGTTACATTCCGATACAAGTTCCAAAGTCGCTGAAGATTACACACACACACACACACACACACACACACACACACACACACACACACACACACACACACACACACACACACACACACACACACACACACACACACACACACACACACACATACATCAAAATGACAGGGTCTTGTGGGGTGGGGTGGGGGTGGGGGGGTGATGCTATGTAAAGTGTGTTTATAGAAAGCGACTGCACGCTTATGATACAGCTATTCATGTGTAGGAATTAATTCACCAAGAGTCATGGGTCCTCATGAGCCCCCGCAACTGCTATAGCTCTTGCAGCTGGATGGACCTCACCTTTCCTCTGCAGTGAAAGGGTTAATGTAGAACAAAAGAGCTTCAAAAGGTCCTTTGTTGACAGCACTGTGACAGACGACAGTCTCTGACAGGTACAAGCGTGAAACCCAGACGACGGCCAACAGTTCCCAAGACATTTCATGACTGTAGACCAAAGCTGGATCCCAGCAAGCATAAATCCTTGCGGGCCGACGTCGGCCGCAGTGGGGTACGCGCATACACGTGCGCGGGCCCCACTGCGTCCGACGTCCGGCCGAAGACCCTTGGCTTACCGGGACCGCTTTTGGGACTGAGTGAAAAGGTCCACCACACCTCCTACAAATCGCATTACAGCCTCAAACTTAATCCCACCTCGACCCCTCAGTGTGTGGATGCACTGACACAGAACCGACTCGAAACAGTGTCAGCAAGAGGCATAGGATTCTCACGAGCCCCTGCTACCTAAGAATCCTATGTCTCTTGCAGAAGAAACGGTCTGGGAGGAGGGGAGGCTGATTACGAGCAATAGGAAGATTCAGGCCGGTCGCAATTTAACGTCTTCGTCCTGTCATTCTGCTGCGGAGGCGACAGTGTAAGGTCATGAGTGAGTGCTATCATGAGGCGACAGTGTAAGGTCATGAGTGAGTGCTATCATGAGGCGACAGTGTAAGGTCATGAGTGAGTGCTATCATGAGGCGACAGTGTAAGGTCATGAGTGAGTGCTATCATGAGGCGACAGTGTAAGGTCATGAGTGAGTGCTATCATGAGGCGACAGTGTAAGGTCATGAGTGAGTGCTATCATGAGGCGACAGCGTAAGGTCATGAGTGAGTGCTATCATGAGGCGACAGTGTAAGGTCATGAGTGAGTGCTATCATGAGGCGACAGTGTAAGGTCATGAGTGAGTGCTATCATGAGGCGACAGTGTAAGGTCATGAGTGAGTGCTATCATGAGGCGACAGTGTAAGGTCATGAGTGAGTGTTATCATTTAGTTATTCTGGGCAAATTGAAACAAGCGGTATAAGTACTAGGTCAACGTTTACCTTTTGTCACTTTTTTGTGATTGAAATGTAAATTGCTGCTTTTTGTCATCAACATGTTAAGAAAACCATAAAAAACAACCACCAAACAATCAATACCCCCCCCCCCCCCCTTCCGCAGCAAAACAACAACAACATACAAACAAACAAACAAACAAACAAACAAACAAACAAACACAAACAAATCAAACAAAACAAAACCCGAAAACAAAACAAGCAAACAAAACAACAACCAAACGACAATAAAACAAAACAAAACAGCACCCTCCCCCCCCCCCGCCCTCCCCCCCCCCCCCCCCAAAAAAAAAAAAAAAAAAAAAAAAAAAGAAAAAGAAAGAAAAAAGAACAAATAAACAAACAAACATAAAAATCTCCACAAAACAAAAGAAAAAATAAAAACAATTTTTAAAAAAGAAAGAAAGAATACCCCACAGTAAATACGTGTTTTATTTGCTTTTTATGGATCATTTGAAATACCGCGTTATATACAGTTCACTTCCATTTTTTTTGGTCGCATACTAACAGTTGCTTTATTACTTAACTTTCTGTATGACCAATGTTCATGTTTCCACCTTTGGATATTGTAAACGTGAAAGCCACTAACGCCATCGCAAAATGTACATGGTATGCTTCATGAGATATACTGACGAGCTCTTGGCTTGACTTCGCGAACGAAGATTTTATAGGAGTTGCCCACGACGTCTGCAGGCTTGTTCGTGGCTGCGGAGGCCAATCCGAGACAGGCAGGTTCGACCGCAGTGGCTGCAGGGGAAGGTATGGCCAGGGTTCTGAGCTGCGGCATCTCTGTTTTTTTCTCCTGAGCCGCTTGTCCTTAAGGCTAGCTCTGTGAGAGTCCTCAAAGGAGACAGCTGCCTTGTAAATGGTGGAGCGCCAGGTGTCACGGTCCGCAGCAAGCGAAGACCACTGGTGGTGGTCGATTTGGCAGGCACTAAGTGACTTCTTGAGACAGTCTTTGTATCTCTTCTTTGGTGCCCCTCTGTCACGGTGTCCAGTAGCAAGCTCGCCGAACAGCAACAACAACAAAACAACAACAACAACAAAAACAACAACCCACAAACAAACAAACAAACAAACAAACAAACAAACAAACAAACAAACAAACAAAAAACGACATTTTTTAATCATCGAAAACACTTTAGTGTTTCCAATGATTAAAAAAATGTCGCATTTCGTTTTTGCTCGTCAGTAGCGTCAGTATGTGTTTATGTATTTTTTTCCATGCTTCAATAGGATATACTATATAAATACTATGTATTATTATTATTATTATTATTATTATTATTATTATTATTATTAAGAAATGAAATCGTTAGCATCTTTGTAAGCTTTGACGCTGCGCTTAAATTCGTGGGACAGAGCCAATAATAACTGTGCTTGCCCGTACTGTTTGTAGGAGAACTCCCTAGATAGACCCACTCGGGGAGAACGCCACAAGTACACTTCTATTGAAATGAGATGCTTATAGAAATGTAACTTGTGGCGTACTCCCCGAGTGGGGACTACTCCCGGGTCTTACTGGGATTTTTTTTTTTTTTTTTTTTTTTTTTTTTAAACCTAAGCTGGTCGTTAGTTATTGCTTCTGTCTCATCCAGTTTTTATGGTCCAACAGAGGTCACGCCAAAACGCGTGTGACGTAGTCAAAGTCAAAATGTGTGATGGTCTGTGATTTTGGACCGTACTGCGTAGCGGCCGTAAAGTCTAAAGTCACAGAACAGCAGAACACTGCTGAGAACACAATCAACCAGAGAAAAAAAAAAACCCTACACTTTCGAAGGACAATAGCAATTTCAATTTTAACCTAGAAATCTGCACGGTATGTTGTCAATTTGGCTGTCGGTAGCGCGTTTTGTCGAGTTGATCCTTGTGGGAATCAACTCATCAAAAAGCGCTACGCAATTAACTCCTCAACACAGGAACAAACTGATTTGTCTTGTAAATGAAGATATTACGCACTGCATGAACCATTTAGCTCCGCGGACGAAATTATCAAATTTTGGAGATAATCTTTTTGAGGTACCGGTGAGCCACAGTTCTGGAGACAGATCAACCATGATAGTTCAGGGGTGGAGTCAGAATAGCTTGGCGCCTACAGGCGCCAAGCTATTCTGACACCACCCTTGAACTATCATGGTCGAACCACATCCTGTCGTAGCATGTCAGGGTTTATGGGTTAATTGTGTTGCATTTTATTCAGATTGGCAGTCACTCTCTTGATGGGGATTTTTTTCTTTTGGTGTTGGAAATATTGCGAACGTACAAAACCGTGCTGAAACTCTTAGATATACACTGCACGAGTGATAGTCACGCTGTGAACAGTGAACAGTGAACACCGGGAACCAGGGACTAATGAGGAAATAGTACCCTAATCGACTCTGGCCAAGATGGACCGCAAAGTAACTGACCGAGAGATATGATGAAGCGATAAATTGATGAAGAAAGCGTGCTTCAACCATCGAGGACCGACTGACAACGCTGGCAAGCACGTCAGTCCTGGGTAAAATCTTCCTTTTTTTACGGTCATCAGCAGAACACGTACACGTAGCAGTATAGCCGACTGAAAGTGGTACACCACACAGTCAGCCACAGAATAACTAAGCGAGAGCTGCTGTACAAGAAGTGACAAAGTGTGTTAGTACTGTTGCATCGTGGATCTAGCTCATAAAAAAAAATAAAGGTAAGCTTTTTCGAATGTGTTATTTACTCCTTCTGTGGCAATGGATATAATAATAATAATAATAATAATAATAATAATACCGTAATTATATAGGCGCTTTTTCTCAATTTTTGGGCAAATCGACTCAAAGCGCCGCGAACTGAATCCCAACACGCACACTCACGTAACAGACACGGATTTACGCCATTTAAGACAAACACAGTACAAAACAGACGAAGGGCCAGTTCAGCTACTGAAGTTACAGAGATTTTTGATCGATTGTATTTGAAATTTGTAAAGTGGCCTGACAACGGTACCAAAGTGTGTGTGTGTGGGGGGGGGGGGATGGGTGGGGGGTGGGGGTGGGGGGTGGGATGGAAGAACCGGAGTACCCGGAGAAAGAACCCCCGACGGTCCGCCCGAATTAACGGTGACACTTACCAGAGGAGAAAAGTCCGACTCCGGAACCCGTTTTCGAACCTCGCACCTTAGGCATTGGTGGCAGTCGCCTTAACCACTGCGCCACGGACCGCCACGGACGCAGATTGTGTTCTTATAATCCTAGGACCGCTGTGCACCAAAGTGTTTTTTTTTTTTTTTTTGGTCTTCTTCTGCGCCGTGAGCATGCTGCTAGAGTGGATGCGCATTACAACTCGACATCATCATCACCACCATCATCAAATCCGGCTTTGTTACTTTTACGTCAAACGCCCCAGCCGTTCAAGGAAGGTGGAAACAAGTGTATTATTTGCAAGAGGCATAGATCCTCATGAGCCCCCGCAAACGCGGGGGCTCATGAGGATCTATGCCTTTTGCACTTGGGTGGTTCGTGTTGTCCCGGCAGTGAAGGGTTTAGTGATTCAACTCACTCACACGAGACAAACTGCAGTGCGGAACTGACGGAACACGATAGTTAAAGGGTAGTTCCAGATTAGCGTGGCGCCATAGAAGCACCAAGGTAATCTTGTGCTACTCTTGCCCTACCATGGCCTGTCATTTTCCCCAAACCGGTGCGTATTTGTGAGAGGCCGTTTCCCCAAGTTTGCGATCCAGGGTGACAGGCTTGAAACGTTTATCTGGCAACTAGCTGTAAATATTAAGACAATTCGTGTACTGAAACATTTTGATGTGTTAAACAGATGATACTTTTTAAAAATCTGGTAAATTCTATTTATGTATGCAAACATGTATGCTGGGTTTAAAATTGCGAAGAGCTAAACCCCATCCCTATCAATCCCTATGTATCATTCTCAACTTGAGAATCTTTGAACGTCGTGTCATCGCCCAGGGACCAGCCGCGTTGCACGAGTGAACTTAGTGCAGCGCTAGACGCTAAGCAAGGTGCTCCGCAGTAGCGGAGCACCTTGCTCAGTGACTGGTGCACGACTAAACTCACTCATACAACTGAACACAGTTCTGCTTTATTCTTGTTCTCACACCTCCCGAAATCCGTTCCAAAATGATCCCTTTCCTGTCCTTCCCCACTCCCTTTTTGTGGTTAATTTCTGTACTATTGTGAGTGCGCACTGAAAATGAAGCAGAAATTAACTACGAGATGATTTTGGATCTGATTGTGGACATAATATTTCATCAAAATTAATGCTGCAGCTGTCGGTAATGACGTGTACTGTTTACAAGTGTCGGCTTGTTGGATCAGTGTGATTCTGTTCGCGTATTGTGATAATGATAAGAGCATTCCAAAACGTGCTCTAAGCGCCTTACACATTGAGAGTAACTAATGGGATGACACAGATGAGATTCACTAAATTATATAGGCCCTACGTATAGAGCCGCACATGTCACTATAGAGCCACACACAAAGACACACACTTACGCGCAGATACGCACACGCACGCACGCACTCCTTGCATAAACTGAATTACACAAGGGAAACATAAAAAAATATAAAATAAATTAATAAATTAATAAATTAAAGGTGCTTGCTTGGCAGTATTTTTAGCGACGTCTCTTTCAGAGCAAATCACAATGGCTCATTGAAACCCGTTCTTGTGCGCATGCATCTTTAATCATTTCGGGTCTCTGACACATTAGAACAGAAAACTGAACGACCGTGATAGTTAATAGGTGATGCCAGAACAGCTTGGCGCCTCCATGCGCCAAGCTGTTCTGGTATCACCTATGAACTATCACTGTCGATCGGTTTCCTGACTCGTTTGTAGACGTTAAGGTTAACTCTACAACTGCAGAATTAACTCTTTATGTCCTGAGGCTGATGAAACCGTCCATTGTTTAGATATCCTTTGAGGTCTGTGTCACAGTTCTGGATGCAGATCGATCATGATAGTTCAAGGGTGGTCTCGAAATAGCTTGGCGCTTACAGATCGACCATACTAGTTTAAGGGTGATGTCAGAATAGCTGGGCGCTTACAGATCGACTATGATAGTTCAAGGGTGGTGTCGGAGTACCTTGACGCCCACAGATCGGCCATGACATTTCAAGGGTGGTGTCGGAATAGATTGGCGCATACAGGCGATACTCCGCTCTGAGGTATGAGCCACAGTTACAAAGACAGATCGACCATGATACAGGCGCCAAGGTACTCCGACACCATCCTTGAACTATCATGGTCGATCCACATCGTGTCGTAGCATGTCAGGGCTTTATGGGTTAAAAGCATATGGCCGAATGTGTTTTAGATGTCACGTTATTGCTGTTTTTCTTGTTTACGCTATTTTGAATTTGGTTTTACCGTCGCAGAAAGAGATTCGTATTTCTTTGAGCTTGCGAGGCCACCAGCAAGCAAATAATGACAACAAAGCTGAGGGAATGAATACTTTAGCATGTGATCCACACACCTCACACGCATGTATCAGTCCTGAGATCAGAGGAAATGTCAAACGAAGTATCGGAATAGTTCGTGGCCTTCGGCGATGGGGCTCGATGAGAGAGAGAGAGAGGGAGAGAGAGAGAGAGAGAGAGAGAGAGAGAGAGAGAGAGAGAGAGAGAGAGAGAGAGAGAGAGAGAGAGAGAGAGAGAGAGAGAGAGAGAGAGAGAGAGAGAGAGAGGAGAGAGAGAGAGAGAGAGAGAGAGAGAGAGAGAGAGAGAGAGAGAGGAAATGAAATGAAACTTTATTTTAGACGGATAAAAGATTAGGTCACAGACCTATTTTCAATCTTGTCCTTGCTACACACTACAACAAATATAACAGTAACACACACACACACACACACACACACACACACACACACACACACACACACACACACACACACACACACACACACACATGGAGACAAAAGCCTCAGAGTGGGTTACCTACCATTTTATGTGAAAATGGGTTCCCATATTTCTATTTATTCTAGGGCTCTGGAGTTGATGCGAATGTTTAAAACAGCCTTAGAACTAAGCTCTACAACTTGAAATAAAATAGACATTTTCTAGAAACAGAGCCACTGGATGGAGAAAAAATGGGTTTCTACCAATAAAGTGGGTGCCTCTCACACAAAAACTGGCATTACAGTAAAAATGGGTGTCCTCTTTAAATGATTCATTTTAGCATGGACTATATTAATAAAATTAGGCATTTGTAATAAGGTAAAGTTCACGGAATATTTGATGCTTCTTTTCCACATTTATTTTGATTGTTGTCATTCTTTTTTCAACTTAATGTGTATTCCTTTTTTTTTGTTCATACATTACAATTGTCAAGCACAATGACACAACACACAGCAGTGAACAAAATACCTCACTAAACATACCTGTAGTTGATTTTATTATTATGATTGTTTGGGTGGGGTTGTGAGGGGGTTGGGGGGGGTGGGGGGAGGGGGTAGGGGAGAGTGGGGGGGGGGGGGGTAGGGGAGAGTGGGGGGAGGGGGGGGGTAGGGGAGAGTGGGGGGGGGGGTCCATCACTTTTGGTTTATAGAGCTGCTGAATGCTCTCTTATGAATGAAAGATTTTCATTATCAGTGGAATCAGTAGGTCATTTCAGAGGCGCGCCGGCACCGAGTTGCACGTCGAACCACTCACAAATTCACTTTTGGAGTGCATCAGATGGATCCAGTTGCCAAGTCCCACATTCCACACTATAGGACAGCTAAGACTGAGAAGCAATCGTGGCGTTTATGGCGCGGTACAAGGTTAAAACTAAGAAACTGTTGTTTTTAGAAGCGTGTCGGGCAACAGTTTTTATTACAACTGTTTTAAAAAATCTTTCAACTCAACTTTTGTTAATGTTAAAAGTGTTTTAATTTACAAGCGTGTCGTAACTGTTATGCATCTATTCCAACGTATAGTGCTGGATATTTTCCCCATTGTCGCCTTCTCTCTTCGCTCAACACTCGACTTTCCAGTCCTTCCCTCAAACGGACAGCATTCACACAAATAATACTTCTATACTATTACACCTTTTGGCAACATTAGGTTTCTTTCTCTGACCTAGCATTACATCCGAAAATGGCCCATCCAAGCCTGCACTCTTTTTACTGCACTAAACGACCGAATGCAGCAGAAGACGCATGTAAAGACGCTGACTGTGTGACGTCATTTGCATTCAATCAATTTGTGCATACAATCCAAGAGGAGATGCAGCCAAAACCAAAGCATTCATGCCACTGACAATCCTACAAACAAAGCAACAGGTTCAACCAAAATGTCGGGCAGGACACAAGACAACAGCAGCGTCCCCCGAAGTGCACGTCCTATCTCACACTGCGCACTCATACTTCATATCAAGTTGCTCGCGTACAAATACATTGTCCTAGTCACTGGTGCACAGATACATTGCTCTGAAATTTGCCACTCACAACATCACCCCGGAAGCACAACACAACTCAACTTTTCTTTACAAAACAACCACACCCTCAAATAACAAACATCATTTTGCAGCAACATAAACAATTTACTCCCTCACACAAATACAATACCACCACCCCCCCCCCCACACCACCCCCTACCTTTCGTATCTCTCCGTTTCACTTCGGCTCAGGCCGATGCAGTCAACCAATCAGGTATTAAGTTAAGTTATTTATAGCTGGGAAGGGTGATGTCACACACACACGCCCATATTACGGGTTTTGTGTACACATACACACACTGCTGGGAGTGGGACAAGTTCAAACACTAGCAGAGTGCATTTTAAGCACAAAAGTGCGTGTAAAAACCTTGAAATGGGAAAAACTGATTTTTTAATATTTTTTACAACTTCTTAAAGCAAGACAATGCAGAAACAACACCTCAGAAAAAATGGGTGTCTGACTTTGGCACCCAGAATTTTACACTCACCCATTTTTTATAAGGATGGTAAATACAGTCACCCATTTCAGGGCTTTTCTGTACACACACACACACACACACACACACACACACACACACACACACACACACACACACACACACACACACACACACACACACACACACACACACACACACACACACCTCATTCTCTCACGTACACCCACAGGTCAATGGGCTAGTAGTAAAGAAAGATACACATTTGAACAGGGATATAAGACTACAGTTACATATTTATATAAATGATTCATATCAATAGTACTAGAAACAAACAAACAAGCAAAAATGATATGAGAAAAAAAATCAGGTTACACATCCACTCATTCAACCCATAATATACGCACACGCACGCACACACACACTGACTCATGCGCTCGCGGGCTTATGCACAAACTGACTCCACTGTTCTTACTGTAAAGGCAAATCAAGAGTCCAGATTTTGAGAAGAAAACAGGCAATGGTACAGTGGGCTTATAGTCAGGGCGAGAGTTTACTGAGAGTTTGTGATAACATAACGTTAGGTGCTCATAGCCTATTTAGATGCTGTGCTAGTCGGGTCCTGAATGTAGACAGGGATGGGGCGGCAGCAATATCTGCTGGTAATGAGTTCCACAATATGGCCCCTGATTAAGATAGGCTCGTTTTAAGTATGTCGAGGCGTGGCCTAGGTACGTACAGATTGTTCCTCGTTGTCTTGTACGGTGTGCTAGCGGGATTAAAGAGATCCGTTAAGTAACGAGGAGTTTTGGAGAGGCTGATTTTAAACATCAACACACTCTTATTGTAATATATAAGTAGCTTAGGTAAAGGCTGCATGCCAAGGGCTTTGATTCGGTCGTCAGTGCTGTCTTTACTGTTAGAGAGGATTAACTTAGCTGCCTGCCGGTGCAGAGCATTAGGCCTTTTAAGCATGCATCGCCACCCCCATCCCAAGCTGTAGATGCATAATCTGTATGTGATTGTATGTGAGCGTTTTAGAAGATTTTTCTTGTAGGCGCGTCTGTAAAATGAGTAAGTTTAGAGAGGAGGAGTACATTTCTGGACACGGTCCGACACGTACTCTTGAGCGTTCCAAGTGAGCTGATCGTCGATAGTGACGCCCAACAACCTGTGCTCTATGACTTGCCTAATCGGCTCTGAGCCGAGTAAATGGGTGAGTGGAGGCGGGTGCAGCTGATGCTTCTGGCGAGTAGTGAGTAACATGCACTCTGTTTTTGATGGGTTAGGTATCATATAATTTTCATGGCACCATCTAAAAACATCGTAAATACTGCGTTGAATTAAGAACTTAATTTTGGAGATGTCGGCTGATGAAACGTTTAGGGTAGCGTCGTCAGCAAACATGCTGCACCTTACATTTGGCTGTGGAATATGTAGTGGTAGGTCGTTAATATAAATAGAAAATAAAAGGGGACCTAAAATAGAACCTTGAGGGACTCCATGCTTTATGACACTTTCCATAGAACGTCTACCGTTAACTACTGATACCTATTGTCCAAGTAGGATTGAAAGAAAGCTAAGGAATTTGTGTTTATATGATACGTCGCTAGCTTCTGCAGCAAAAGTCCATGATTGACTAGATCAAATGCTTTGAAAAATCTAAAAATACAGCACCTGTCATCTGAGCCTTGTTAATAGACGTAAACCAAGTATTGTCAGGTGAGACAGCGCCGTGTGACAAGAGTCGCGGGGCCTAAATCCTGACTGCAGGGGGTGAATTAAGTTGTGCTTCTCTAGAAAATTGCTCAGGTGTCTGTGAACATGTTTTTCTATTCGTTTTGACAGGGCTGACAAAAGGGAGATCGGCCTAAATTTGTTAGGATCTGTGAGGTCCTTATTTTTAGTGAAGGGAATAACTTTTGCTATTTTCAACCAGGTCGGAAATGTACCGTGTTGAGAGAGAGAGAGAGAGAGAGAGAGAGAGAGAGAGAGAGAGAGAGAGAGAGAGAGAGAGAGAGAGAGAGAGAGAGAGAGAGAGAGAGAGAGAGAGAGAGAGAGAGAGAGAGAGAGAGAGAGAGAGAGAGAGAGTTTAAAAAAAAGCCCACAAAACAACGTACAGCACTCTGTCTGCAGAAATACATCACACGTTCACCTAACTCGGCGGGAGATTGGGATTGAACACGCGATCCCTAAAGTCGATCCTGGTTAGCACGGCGCCTCGAGAGCCACAAAGTTTTCAGGCGTTATTTTGGAGCTGTGACGGTCGATTCAATTTCTACACCTTGCAAACAGCGCTTAGTAGTCGATTCTAATAAATTATGGGCCATGTTTAACGCCGTCACTGCTGCCAGTTGACGCAGATTTTGTTTTTAACATCTTTGTGAGTTCAACGACAAAGAGCTAAAACCGTCGCTAAAGCATAGATTCAAAGGGGTGTCAGCAAGAGACATAGATCCTCATGAACCTCCGCAACTGCGGGAGCTCATGAGGTTCTATGTCTCTTGCAGTTTGGGTCCTTCTTCGCTTTTTCTAGGCAGTCATGGGGTTAAATGCAAGGAACAACAACTCCAACACCATCACCATCACCACCACCACCTCCACCACAACGACGACGACGACGACAACAACAACAACAAAGACCAAGACGTTAATGTACGACAAAATACCACAAACAGCATGCACCACCACTAAGACCACCATGGCCACAATCACGACCACAATCTGGTTTATGTTAATCGTCGTGTGTTCAATACCCGGCGTCAATTTATCAGCATATGCTGGCCACTAACCACCACAGTCCACGAACGAACAGAAAGTGGGTACAATTTCCACGCCATTTGCATCAGCTATTGCGCAGATTGAATGTATCAACACATGCAAGCCCCTACCTTCTGCAACGAGATGTGGTTTGTCTATGATAGTTTAAGGGTGGTGCCTGAATAGCTTGGCACCTATAGGCGCCAAGCTATTCTGGCAACACTCTTGAACTAAGAAGGTTGATCCGTCTCCGATTTTGTAAAGTGCTGTTGTATTTGTCTTGACGCCTAGAGGCGCCAAGCTATTCTGGCAAAACTCTTGAACTAAGAAGGTTGATCCGTCTCAGAGTTTGTAAAGTGATGTTTATTTGTCTTGACGCCAGGAGGCGCCATGCTATTCTGGCAACACTCTTGAACTAAGAAGGTTGATCCGTCTCCGATTTTGTAAAGTGCTGTTTATTTGTCTTGACGCCTACAGGCGCCATGCTATTCTGGCAACACACTTGAACTAAGAAGGTTGATCCGTCTCAGAGTTTGTAAAGTATGATGTATTCGGCGTCTTGACGCCTAGAGGCGCCTAGTTATTCTGGCAATACCCTTGAACTAACAAGGTTGATCTGTCTCCGATTTTGTAAAGTGCCGTGTTTTTGTCTTGACGCCTACAGGCGCCAAGCTATTCTGGCGCCACCCTTGAACTATAAAGGTTAATTTGTCTCCGAATTTGTAACGTATTATGTATTCCGGAGCCTCAGTCGTTTTGTGTGTGTGTGTGTGTGTGTGTGGGGGGGGGGGGGAGTTGGAGGGGGGGGGGGGGGGGGGCGGGCTCTAACACTTCGTTTGCGCTTGGTCTACAAACTACGCCTAGAGGCGCCAATCTATTTTGGCACCACCCTTGATCTATCGTGGTCGATCTGTAATGTAGTCTTCAGAGAACAAAATTACACTGTTTTAGACTTTCGGCCTCAGGGCGTAACGTGTTATTGCTAAACCGATACAACACTCTACGGTTTTTAGTCACTCAAGCGATCGGAAATGAGAACAATAATCGCAAATTTGTGTCAGCCAGTTAATGACCCATGCAATTGATAGTTACAAATTCCGAGTACAAACTGATTGACATATTTGTTAACACGCGGACAGTAGACCCCATCAATAACCCTTTGGCTTTAGGTAGCATGTTTTGTCGAGACGATTCTTGCAGGAGTCACCTCGACAAAAAGCACTATACCGACAGCTATCCCGTTCACTGCCAGCTGATGCAGACTGTGTTTCTGCAATCTTCATTGATTCAACACCAAAAAGCCTTAGCTGTCCCAGGAACATGGATTCAAAATAGTGTCAGCAAGAGGTATAGATCCTCATGAGCCCCAGCAACTGCGGGGGCTCATGAGGATCTATGCCTCTTGCAGCTGGCTGGAGTTCACATTTTCTCCAGCAAGAGTGGGTCGACTGCGATTGTTCAACAAGGGCAGTGCTAGATTGGACGCTAGAACTATCATAGATCTGACCCAAACCTGGGAAAGCTGCGTCCTCCTTTTGAGAACACCAACAATGTTCTGCCCAGGTTCCGAATCAGTGGCTTACAAACGTAAAATGCAAGAGTCTGATCAGACTCCCTTGTAATTTCGAAATCCACAGTGAACAATTATGTTCACTCCACTACTAAAAGTGTACCGGTTACCTAGTAATCAAAAAGGCCACCGGGCTGACTTTGGTCGCCGTTGGACCGCGCACTTACGTGCGCGATCCAACGGCGACCAAAGTCGGCCCGATGGCCTTTCGCGCAGTGTGCCGCAAGACCTGTATGGATCTGTATGATATGATGTTTGTGTTAATAATCAGTACTGCGATAGTCACGTTTTAAGAGGCAGAAGTGCTGAGTGATGTGGGTAGTGTTATGTACAGGAATGTGATATTTATTTAAAATGCCTTACCGGAAGTGTATAGATGTGATGCTTGCGCCGCCAATATGGTTACTACAGCGAAAGTGACGTTAAAATCGAAAGTTTGAGTGGTGTGGTTAGTGTTGAGTAAGGGAATGCGATATTTAAACTGTCTTATTTTTTATGGTGTGACATCATATGTGATTTCAAGATGGTGATACTTGAATGTCTTAATGTGGGCATTATATTATGTGATTATGTGTATTACTAATCTTTAACTTCCACCTTTCATGCTCCAGTGAGATTAACAAGAATATCCCATTTGTGACAACAAATGTCGAATCGTGTATCGTGAATAATAAATACAATACAATACAATACAATATTATACAATACAATACATACATACAATACAATACAATACAATACAGGACAGTACAGTACAATACAGTACAGTACAGTACTGTACAGTACAGTACAGTACAGTACAGTAAGTACAATACAATACAATACAATACAATACAATACAATACAATACAATACAATACAGTACACTTTATTGTCCACAGAGCGGAAAATTGTCTTTGTTTTCCAAAACATAAATCAAAACTATAACAGATTCCACGACATGTCATGCATGATCTTGTTAACTCATTCAGTCCCGACACACCACAAAAAGATATGGATCGACTATGATAGTTCAAGGGTGGTGCCAGAATAGTTTGGCGCCTAAAGGCGCCAAGCTATTCTGGCACCACTCTTGAACTATCATGGTCGATCTGTCTCCTAAATTATAATGCAGTCCTCAGAGGACAACTGCAAAATGTGGGTATTTCGTACCTGGTTGGTTGGTTGGTTAGTTCGGGTTTAACGTCCACAGCACCGAGGTGATCATGGACGGCCCTGACGGGCGGGTTATGGGGGACAGGGAAATCTATTGCCTATGGAGTACGACCTGAACACTGATCAAGTCAGGCTCACTCCAACTGTGCCACTTTGATTTACCAGGACCTTTCAACGGACATGCTATTGAACAAATCCGTTTTCCCCCCTGGATTGTGAGTCCAGCTACCGGGGCCGGGACGGGATTCGAACCCACGACCCGGCAATTCCCTTCACTCTCCTGCTTCGACGTTTAACCGCCTGAGCTATTTCGGACTGTCATTTCGTACCTGGGATACAATGAGTTTAAAAGGTGACAGCGGAGCGTGCAAAATGCGAAGAAATAATTTATATAAAACAAGTTCCTGAACATAAAAGAGCTTCGTAAACTACAATGGCACTACCTGTTACTCTGGGTTTTTTTATATTTTTTTTTTTTAAGCGTTAAAGGCTGTGATTAAAATCGTTTATTCCTGAACCGTTTCTTTATCCTTCCTCACTCTTAAGGGTTGGCAAATCGTTCGTTCCAGAATCGTCCCGCGTGAAGCATTACGAGAAAACCGGCCAGGAAATTGGGACCAAATGGATTCGAAAATGGAGGAAACAGTGACACGGTGCGGGATTCGGCATCTGTTGCGTTTGTTTTTGTCCCCCCACTTATCTTGCGGGCTTTTGTCGTCGCCGAGTCGTTGGCTCAACTCCCTCGTTCGTGTCCACGGACGCAGGACGACTGATGTAAATTGTGCGCTCTTTTGAGGCCTTGCCCCTTCACTGCCATCGGATGTAAACGATGCATTTAACCTATTCTCTGCCACTGGACGCAGAACATGTTTCTGAAAATTTGTGTGTGAAGTCAACGCCAGATAGTCTCAGCCATCCATGGATGCAAAATGGTTTCAGCAAGAGGCATAGATCCTCATGAGCCCCCGCGATTGCGGGGGCTCATGCGGATCTATACCTCTTGCAGTTGGGTGGTGTTCAAGTTTTTTTCCGGCAGTCAAGGGGTTAACACTATGGCCAATTCCGAGCTGCAGAACCCCGAACCGTTGACTGAAAACGTATGAGCCCAGAACGGGTCATACATCCTCACGAACCATGGCGTCTGCAGATGGAAAAAAAAAAAAAAAAAAGCCAGAGGAGGGACTGCAGAAAAGGCGTTAACTCATGGGATACGTGCCGCACACGGATACGCGAACAATAGCCACGTATCCGTGTGCAACACGTATCCAAGGTGTTAAGTAGTTTGTACAGTATATTTAACATGCTGAAATGTTGAGTCTGTACTGCGGAAATTTTAATACAAAGGCTGGTGGTTCTTGTAGACAGAAGGGACTGACTAAATACACGGACAGGACACGAGGTACGGGTCCCCATGACAGAGTCAAGCTATACGTTTGCTGTTGTAATAGGGGGAACGGGTGGGAGGGGGGGGGGGGGTGGTGGTTGGGTTGGGGTATGGAGGCGAGTGGGTGTGGGATATTTAGGATGTGTGGTGATGTGTCACGTCTTTGCGCGGAAAAATTAGTGGTTCACGGCACGTGGCATATGAATGGAGACAGAGATAACTATGGCCGTAACTCAGTGACCTTAAGATAATGCCAGGGGACCCGACTTTCTTGTTGTCATGCTGATCTAAAGTTTGTTATTAACGGTGTACCTTAAAACGAACAAAAGGGGGAAAAAAAGTGTGATAAAACCTGAAAAGTTATTTTTGAACTCATTCAGCCCGACGCACGTATTTCCCAAATTTTGGAGGCGTCATCTAACGACTATGCACCTGTTTCAGGAGATGGATCGACGATGATATTCACGGGTAGTGGCACTACCCTTGAATTATCATGGTCGACCCATCTCCTGCTGTAGTGCGCCAGGGCTGAATGGGTTAAGCGAAGCCCTCTTCATCGTTATTCTCCGATCAAACGCATGTGTATTCAACTGAAATACTACGCTCGCGAGTATTATTTGAGGAAAGAAGATGCTACTGAGCAATGGTGCTTCTCAACTGTTGTCCTTAACCCAGTATCATACTGAGGCTAAAAGCCTCAAATTTGTACACTGCCACATGCAAGCTACATTATAGTACTTACAGATAAGGATACAGGCCAACGGCTTTAGTTCAAGGGTGGTGCCAGAATAGCTTGGCGCTTAGAGGCGCCAAGCTATTTTGGCACAACCCTTGAACTATTATAGTCAAACTTATTTCACACTATGGTGTATTCTGAATGATAAGGGTTAATGTTCAGTGCCGAAAAAAATTGAAGATACCCGACTGCAAGAGCGTATAGATCCTCATGCGGGGGCACAGGAGGATCTATGCCTCTTGCTGAAGCCACTTTGAATCCATGTTCCTGGGACATCCAGGGTGTCTTGGATTCGAATCAACAAAGATTGCAGGAACAGAGTCTGCGTCAGCTGGCACTGAGCGGGTTAATTGGTTAAAATCGTTCTCTCGAGCTATTCCGCTGATGGTCAGAGCTCTGCAGAAAAATCCAGGCGGCGAAGCTAAAGATCCTCAGACCGATGTGGGCCTTAGTTGGCCCGCGCACGGCCGTGCGCGGGCCGACTAAGACCCACATCGGTCTGGTTGGCGTTTGACTGAGGCGCTTGTGAGTGATGATGGCGGGCATTGGGCGTAAATTCTGTTTTATTGTTGCAGCTTCTGCTTAATCCAGTCGCTGCCGAGAAAGAAAAAAAAAAAAAAGTGAACAATGACAAGCCAAATGCAACGGAGGCATGGATCCTCATGAGCCCCCGCAATTGCGGGGGCTCATGAGGATCCATGCCTCTTGCTGGCACCGCTTTGTATCCAAGTTTATTTGAACGACTCGGGTTCTCACGCGTTGCATTAACAATGATTCGGAAGCACGCTTCACTTGAGTCCGCTGGCATTAAACGGATTCATTATGTGAAGGGGTGTCTCGCCACAGAGCATCTGGCCAGTGTATATACAGTCGGACGAACCATAACTGAAAAGGAAACCAGCAAAATACTGATTAAATCAGGGGCGGATCAGGTGACGTCTCGGTGTTGGGGTAGGGGTGGTGGTGGTAAAGGGGTGTTGAACAGTTTTCTTCAGTTCATTTTACTCAAAACACAATGCACCAAAACAAGGCCTCCAGCTTCACAGACCTTAGACAAGGGCCCGGAAAATAAAACAACGGGGTGTAGGGGTGTGTGCAAAATTGGTAGGGGTGGGGGTGGGGTGGGGGGCTGCGATGTGTGTGGGGGGAGAGGGTTGGGGTACGGGTCAGGGGGGGGGGGGAATGGTAGGGAGGGTGATGAAAGCGACGATGACACTCAAACATGAATAATCGCCCAAAAGGGCGTATATATTTCAAAGCATTTTCAATTTTGCGTATTTCTTCATATATCCGTCAGAATTAACCCGTTCACTGCTGAGAAAAACTGAACACCACCCAAATTCAAGAGCCACAGATCTCATGAGCCCCCCAAACCGTTCAAGAAACATGGATACAAATTGGTCGCAGCAAGAGGCATAGATCCTCATGAGCCCCCGCAGTCTGCATTTTGCATCAACTGGCAGTGAGGAGGTTAAAGTTGTTTTCAGTTTCTGGCCTAGGGATCCGAACAGCCCATGCCCCCCCCCCCAGATCAGATCCGTCCTTGCTGAATTAACAAGTGACCCTTCCTGGCCTTACTGAAGATAGGAAGTGACCATTTCTTTTGGTTTCTGTTGATTTCCGTGGATTAAATACTGGCCTGTGAAGGTAAAATTTCTTTATTGAAAACTCTCCCCCCTCCTCTCCCCGCAAAGTCTCTCTCTGTCTCCCCCACCCCCCTCCCCATCCACTCCAATCCTCTCTCTCAAGGCAATAGACATTTTCGTGAAAAGCAATGTTCTCATTGTATTACAATGAAATTCACGCTTTTAACTCATTCGAGACCTGCCGCCTCCGGGTATGCGGCTTCAGCCGCGTATCCGGAGGTCGAACGTCTCGAATGAGTTAACCATAATTGACTTACTGTCTTTTACATTCACAGCAGGTCAGCCCCCTCCCCCTCCTCCCCCTACACCCCTCTCCCTACCAGATCCCCCATCCCCTCCCCTCCTCCCCCCAACCCCCCCCCCCCCCACCCCAGCCCGCCCCGTTCATTCACGAACAGAGTCATTTTATTTCATGTGCGCACACTGTCGACACCGCAAATCCACAAATAACTGAAAGCGGAGTTTATTATCTTGTACATCGTCATACTTACGTAAGCAAACCTTCCCTATATGGCAAAATACAGCAAGTCTATGTTTGTGGAAAGCGAGATTTTCATTGTGTTACAACGAAAATGTCGCTTTTCACAAACATTGAGGGCAGAAGAGTAAGCACCTCCTACCGAAATAGTTTTGACGTAACCTTCGACACGTTTTCGTTTAAAAATATACATTTTCTGTACTATTTTCGAGTAGTGGGCCCCTATTTATAAATGTAAGCATTTACGATAAAGCAAACATGCACATTTCCAGACATGCATTTGGAATATAAGCCGATTTGTAATTTAGTGCTTATCCCCTTTCCTTCTGACGAATTGTGTATTTTTAACCCTTTGGCTGTCGGTAGCGCTTTTTGTCGCGATGATTAATATAGGACTCATCGCAACAAAAGCTCTACCGACAGCCAAATGGTTAACTCTTTGTAACTTTCAACGTCAGAGATCTTCAGCCGCCGCTCCAAGGACCGTGGATTCAAAGCGGTGTCGGCAAGAGGTATAGATCCTCATGAGCCCCCGCAACAGCGGGGGCCCATGAGGATCTACGCCTCTTGCAGAGTTGGGTCGTTGTTTGCTTTTTCTCGGCAGTGGAGAGGTTAATTCGGACAAATGTGATATTTTGGTCAATATTCCAGTTTTATTATCTTATCTCTTACGGAAACTCGCACGTGAGACGTCCGAAGTACGCCTGGCGGGCGTTAGCGTTTCTAAAAGATTTCCCTTCCAAAACCAAATATATAATTCAGACCCCAAAACTGGTTGACGGACGTACCGAGGATCTGTTGTCCCGGAAATCCCGGTCAGTGGAAGTAAGGTGTTCGTCAAAAGAAATGAGAGTAAGAAGTTCAGATTGATTGATTGATTAGTTTGGGGATTCTGAGTAACGAGCACTGAACCTTAGTGATAATGGACGGCCCTACACGAGCGGGTGATGGCGGGGAGGGAGTGGGGGTGGAGGGGGGGGGGGCAGGGACAGCTATTGCCTATGGATGGAGTACGACCTGAACACTGATCAATTAATGCGTACTGCAACTGTGCCACTTTGATTTACCTTTCAACGGACATACTATATAAAACCAGCACTTCATTTCGTGGCATAGACCAACATTTCTGAACAGCCCGCCGAAGGCTTTGAGTAAGGGACAGGAAATATATATGTATAGTCTACTGCGCTTATAACATATATGTATAGTCTACTCCGCTTATAACATATATGTATAGTCTACTCCGCTTATAACATATATGTATAGTCTACTCCGCTTATAACAAGGCCGGATATAACAAAAGTCGGATATAAGAACACATTTGTTAAGGTCCTGGCAGCACTTTTTCGACGTAACTTACTTCGCTTATAACAAACTTAGGATATAACAACAAGAACAACTGGGCCCCTTGATGATTTGTTATGCCCGGAGTTTACTGTCTATGCATCATTATGGTTGTTCAAGGGTTGTGCTTGATTAGCTTGGCGCCTAGAGGCGCCAAGCTAATCAGGCACGACCCTTGAACCATGGTGCTTGAAGCGATATTTCTACCGCGACTCATTTTTCAGCTTCGCAGTTCCTTAGAACGAGGCAGCTGACCTGACAGTTGGCCCTGGTGGTGAAACAGTCAGACACTCGTAAAGGGAAAAAGAACAGATGAGGGGTAAGGGGGAGATGACATAAACAATAGGAAGAGTGGGATGCGAGGGAAGACCGTACAAAACTAGATCAGGATACGCTCGCCGAGCTAGTGTGGGAACCGCAGCCAATAGCGACAGAAAGGCAGTGGGTAATCTGTTCTCTTGTGCTGAGCCTGAGGTGAGAAATTATTTCTTATTACTTGTGTGCCTGGAGGATTAAGTGTATGTCTTGTATGTGTGTGTGTGTGTGTGTGTGTGTGTGGTGTGAGTGTGAGAGAGAGAGAACGAACGAACGAACGAACGAACGAACGAAACTTTATTTTCCAAGGATTGAGATATTAGGCGCGCGGGCCTTTCTTACAATCTGTCCTTGCTAAGCTACTTTAAAAAAAAGAAAAAAAAAAAAAGAACATAAACCAAACAACAAAAACTAACTAAATAATAACGACACACACACATACACACACACACACATACATGTACTCGTGCACATGCGCACTTTTGTACATACACATGCACACGTACGTGCACACATATCCAACATTTAGGTAGGTAGGATATTTAGCGTACTATCATGATCAAAAACAAGAGAGAGAGAGAGAGAGAGAGAGAGAGAGAGAGAGAGAGAGAGAGAGAGAGAGAGAGAGAGAGAGAGAGAGAGAGAGAGAGAGAGAGAGAGAGAGAGAGAGAGAGAGAGAGAGAGCCGGAGAGGACGTTGAACGTATAGGGCTTAACGTCTTTTAGTTACCGCGAAAATGATTTCAAAAGAGCGTGTGTGTGTGTGAGTGTAGTGTCATTGTGTTAATGTGTGTGTATGTGTGTGTATGTGTGTGTATGTGCGTGTGCTCGCGTTTGCTGGCGTGTGTATAAGTGTATGCGCATGCCTGCGTGCATGCGTGTGCGTGTGTCTGTAAGTGTAGGTAGCATTATGAGAGCTGTTCGTCTTATTTATTGTGTGTGTTTGTTTTGTTGCCGGTGTGTGTGTGTGTTTGTGTGTGTGTGTGCGTGCGTGCGTGCGTGCGTGTGTGCGTGCGTGCGCGCGTTCGTGCGTGCGTGCGTGCGTGCGTACGTGTGTGTGTGTTTGTGTGTGTGTGTGTGTGTGAGTGCGCGTGCGTGCGTACGTGCGTGCGTGCGTGAATGCATGCGTGCTTGCGTTCAGTGATAGGTGCGTGCGTGAGCGCATGCATACGTACTCGATATTTCCCAGTAAGCAAAAGTTCTCGGGCCCGCGGCGGCCTCAGTGGGCCCGCGCATGGCTGTGCGCGGGCCCACTACGGCCGTAGTGTGCCCAAAGACGTTTTGCTACTGGGGTTGAGCTCTCGCACATACCCGTATGGAGAAGAAATCCACGCACGCAGCACACAAGCGTACTGTTGTTGCTGCCACATGGCAAACAGATTACTGTTAACTCATTCTACCCCAGATACACCACAGGAAGATAAGGATCGACCATGATAGTCCAAGGGTGATGCCAGAATAGCTTGGCGCCTATGGGCGCCAAGCTATTCTGGCATCACCCTTGAACTATCATGGTCGATCTGTGTCCTGCACTGCGAATGCAGTATTCAGAGGACAAGGGCAAAACTTAAGGGATTTCGGTGTTGGGGTAGAATGAGTTAAGGGGAAAAGGTGTTTCTCCAGATATACGGCGTTTTTCTGTATTATGTGAGGGGAGTCAGTCTACTGGGTGATTGCCCAAAGGTTGCGATGTGGGACCGAGAAAACCCGACGAACCTAACTGACTAACCGCAAAACACATCTTGAATGACAATACCGCCATGCTTACAATACCGCCATGTTTTCAGACTTTTCCGTGTCTGTGATTTGCATTCCAGTCATTTCACGTAAGTAGTTGAACGTAACCAAGCACATGTGTGCCCGAGTTAGCTGGTTATCCGTCCGTGGACTGACGGGGTACAGTTTAAGTTATAGTCCTGGAGGTGCTGGCAACCACTGTGGCGACTGTGGCCGAATTAACTGGTTGTCTGTCGAAGAACGGTTTGCACTGAGTCAGAGCTGCGGGTTTGGCGCCGAGCTACCCATTGATGAAAAGGTCATCGGGCCGACGTCGGCCGCCGTTGGCCCTCGCACGGCCGTGCGCGGGCCAACGGCGGCCGATGTCGGGCCCGATGGCCTTTTGCGCACTGTGTAGCCAGACGGGAGAGAAGCTGCAAGTTACCGGCGCTGAGAGAAGGTTCCAGGATATTTGTGACACACTGTTACACAGCCCGTGGTGTCGCCACTAGCCTTGTAACAGTTGTCATATTGTCACAGAGTTTCCCGCACAGATCTCCAGTCTTGGTCGTTATCACCTCTGTATGACGATTTGTTGTCTACCGTATTTAAAAAATACGGTAGACTTTGAAATGGGGCTGGGTCGGAGCGCATTCCGGAGCATGCACATGACGTTTTTGGCGTGCGGCGCAGAAGTTCTGGCAAAGAATTAACACGATAAAAATGACGTCACGTCTAGCTACGCAAACCTTGCTAGAGAACGTCTTTTTGAAACGCCGTATGTGTGTGTGTGTGTGTGTGTGTGTGTGTGTGTGTGTGTGTGTGTGTGTGTGTGTGTGTGTGTGTGTGTGTGTGTGTGTGTGTGTGTGTGTGTGTGTGAGACAGCGACTAGAGCCCGTGTTTGAGGACGGACAAGCTTGAAATTTTAGGACATGATATTGTCTTTAAAAGAATTATCTCGGGACACTTTTTTGATTCTTTGATTAAGATGCGTATTGGCGAGAAAATGGCCGTTTCACAAAAACCGGTTGATCCACATTGGAGTCCGTAATCTTTCCTATTTTTAATAGACATTTTGCCTGTAGCTATATAAAAGGGAGATAGTGAATGAGTTCGTTAACCAGCATTGTACCTCTAGAACGTTTTGAGTGATACTTAAATATTTTTTGAAAAATATTTTTTCACCTTTTCGGTATTAATTTCACGAATTTATATGGGATAATCTTAAAACAATCAAATCTTTTTTTTTTTAATGAAAAAACCCCCAATCTTCTTATTAATAATCGCATGATTTTTCGTATACGGTATTTACATAAGCCTACAGTTTGTCTCGGCTGTCGGGTATGATTAGGTCCATTGTGACCTGCATGCCCGAGGTGTGAAAATCAGACAATGTTGTGCAACGCTTTTTAGGAGTCATTTGTAAACAGCTAACATAACTTTAATTTTTCTTTTTCGAAAAAAATATCTTCTCATTAATAGCAATACCCGCATGAAAATCAGCAAGAAACTTGCAAAGTTGATTCTATGATACGTCAAATGTTAGTACTGCGATGAGCCGGTGACGTATACTATCGTCGTCACTATGAGCACAGCATCGTAGAACTAATGATGCCAAGACGTGAAGCTTGAAGTGACGTCATTTCGCTGCTCGTGCTATTCTTCTTCTTTAGAATAGCTATGCTACGCCAGACCACGGAGCTTACGAATGGCGGGAATCGCCGTGTGTCAGCCCGTCTTTATTTCTGTGTGCCAGTGTGTGTGGATCAGAGGGTGGGTTAGAGTAGAAGGAGATGTATTCCTGTCGCTACAAGAGCCCACAGTCCGTACTAATGGTGGGAAGCGCCGTGGGTCCGTCTTTATTTGTGTGCGCCGACGTGTGTGTTGATCAGAGGCTGGCTTAGAGAGGAGGGAAATGGATCAGCATAATAAACATAAAAATATGAACAACTCTGAATGTTCCTAAAAGATAAACGCATCTGAGCTCCAAACAATACGGTAGGTTTGTGATGAAACCCTCATCTTGTTTTTCTTTTCTGGTCACAAATTATGAGCGCATGGAGACTCCAAGGAGTGCCCACTAGTTTTGTAGCAATGGTCACATTGTCACACAGCTCGTTCCAACAAAGGTGAAAGTGCGTCGGTGTCATAAGCTGACTTCTAAATAACATGTGCATGACTGTCACGCCACGCCAGCGCTAAGCAGGATTAACCACATTACAGCTGGAGAAGTGAACGATTTTCACAAATCGAATTTAATCAATTCACTCGAATTGGTGTTAATCAATTCACTACCAGAGGCCAGAATTGATGTTAATTCTAAGCATGATTATCCAGACGAACCCTTTGCCTGTCGATAGCGCTTTTTTGAGGTGATTCCTACAACAATCACCATGACAAACAGGGCTATCGACAGTCATATTGTTAATAAACAGAGTAGATTTAGTAAAAATGTAAAAAAATTGTAGAATGTGTTGCCACAGTCGTTCCAAAGTGTGTGTGTCAGCGACCTTGACAAATCAAAAGTAAGCGGATCATATAAAATCAACGCACTTTACAAGAGAAAGATTAAAAATTTCGAGAAGATTATGTGAAGGAAGTTTGCAAAGCTGTACTGACGAGTAAAAGAAACGCGACATTATTCGAATTATCGGAATCGCATGTCTTTTACTCGTAAAAAAAAAAAGGACAAAATAAAAGGCCAAATTTCAGGATTATTTTTCTCGTCAGTATATTAACCCCCCCCCCCCCACCGCAACCCCTCCCCAAAATAGAAAAATAAAATCCAACAACAGCAAGGACATCAGATCAAGCTTTAACAATCTATATTTGATTTGAGCAGAGCAGAACAACCGGACTTGACAGAGAAAGATGCTTGAATCTCCCAACGCTTGCACTTGATCTGGTCGCACGTGCTCTTCTCACCTGTGTTTGTTGAGCTTTAAAAAAAAAAAAAAAAAAAAAAAAAAAAAAGCCCGGCTACAACGTAGGCGGATTGACCATAACGGTTTAACCACTTACAAGTCGGAACACTGTGCGAGCGACACACAAACGCATGAGACGTAGATCCTCATGAGCCCCCGCAGTCGCGGGGGGTCATGAAGATCTATGCCTCTTGCTGACCCCACTTCGTCCGTACCCGGACCCTTGGGGGGGTGGAGTTCTGAAAAGTCGGGCGCAGGATTAACCCATTTAGCCCTGACGCACTACAACAGGAGATGGGTCGACCATGATAATTCAAGGGTAGTGCCAGATTAGCTTGGCGCCGACAGGCGCCAAGCTAATCTGGCACTACCCTTGAATTATCATGGTCGACCCATCTCCTGCAACTGGTGCGTAGCCATTAGATGACACCTCCCAAATTTGAAAATACGGCCGCCGGTCTGATTGAGTTAAATTTGTCCAGTGAGACAATACATCAAGACCAGCATCACGGTCAATGAACTGACTGTGTTGGGAAATTTATCTGGACTGCGAAAACATACGTCTCAACCGTAGCCTGCAAGTCAGACGGACCCCAGACCGTATATCGTGTAATAGGCTATTACAGCCTGTCCCAGGAAAACGCTATACATCTGCCTGCTATTCAGCATTTTCTGCGGACTTTAACTTTGATTGATGAGCAAAGATTTCTGCAGAAAGCACTTTGTCGTAAGCGGATGGATTGCTTTGAAATTGCAGACATGAATGAAATATACACCCTGTACGGACGGCGTTTTGTTTTTTTAGTTGTTTTTGTAGCTTTGTGCTGCTGAAGAAGTTTGTGGGCTGGTCTGTGACTTCAGGCCTTGCGGCGTGCGAGCCGTGAGGTGTAAACTCACAGACCATTGGTTCTATCCAAAATCACGGACGTGGAGACAGTTTACTCTGTCACGACAAGCGCTATATAAAGGAGGAAAATGGACTGCTAACTGCTGTCGGGCGATGACTGTCGGCGTGAGTTAAAAGCTCCGAGGCCGAGAAAACGGGAACGAGATCCAACTGCGAGATCCAACTGTCGCGGGGGCTCATGAGGATCTATGCCTCTAGCTGAATCTAATTTGTAGCCATGTTTCCTGAACGGTTTTGGCTTTTGGTCGTTGAATGAACCAAGATTTCAGGAACAAAAATGTATGCACAGTGGCAGGGATGGGGTTAAAAGCTCACGTTCACTTATCTGTGTGCTGGCCTTAGGATTTTAGACATTACGGTGTCAGGCCGTAAGGTCCAAAATCACAGAACAGCACGCACTCAGCCTTTAAAGTTATATTGCCCAGGATCAAGCATCTCAACACAGTCAGAAAACTGTCTGCAACAGATACTGCTGACAGTATGTGTATGGGTCCTTGTGTATGTGTGTACAATCTTTGAGCTGTATGATGTAAGTACAATGCCAAATGTCGAATTCATCGTTTGCAGGGTGTATTGTTTTGTACCCGAGTCGCGGATTTATCGTCTGCCTCGGCCTGGTTTTAAATTAATATGCATATTTATGAGCCTACGTCACAAGGCCGCAGAACCCGGCCGACTATCAGTGTATCGCAATACTGCAGGTCAGTCACGAGGTCATCGGTGTATGTACAAGTGTCGGTGTACACGTACTGATGTTTTCCGGTATCCCTTTGACGTAATTTTCCACGAGAATAAGCCTTCCATACTCGCTATGATGTCAAAATCACAATGCTGGTTTCGCTTGACCTGCTAGTATTTACTAGTAGTAACGATCGCCGTGCTCCGATCACTTTTAGTGCCAGAGGGACATTAAAATGAAGCCGTGCTGCATCATCAGTGCACGGCCGGGGGCGTGGCTTGTTCGACTCTCCGCACAAAGCGACTGAGCCAGCGTCCACGGTGCCTAGTTTGACCTTTGATCCTTTATTCATCGGAAACACGAAACAGAACATTGGTATTTATACCCACTTTCTGCGCTGTAGTCAATTTCACATCTCAAACATCGAAGTCTACGTAACAGAAAGTATCATTGGCAACGACAAATGCACCATCGCAGCAGAAACACTACCTTTGTGAATCGAGTGAATCAAACTACAAAGCAGAAACCGAAGCACTTATGCAGGCCGCCTCCATGGTTCAGAATTCCGCAGACCCATGCTACCAAGTTGTCTTTTTCTCCGATGCCCTTTCAGTCCTTCAGGCCCTCGAGAACGACAAGCTCGCCCAGCTGACCAGAGCCTTGCAGAAGGTCAGAGAAACCAGAAGAGTTGTCCTCCAGTGGATACCAGCTCACTGTGGGGTACCAGGAAATGAAAGGGCAGACGAGCTGGCGAAAGAAGGAGCCACAAAAGATCAACAAGAAAACAGCGTCAGCTATAGTGAGCAAAAGACAATCATCAAGGCATTGATGAGGCCGAGGTCAAACAGAGACGACTACCACACAATGACCAGAGAGCAGCAAGTCGTCCTGATCAGACTGCGTACCGGCCACAACAGACTGAACGCTCACATGAACAGAAAGCTGAAGCTGGCGCCATCACCAACCTGCGCCTGTGGTCAGGAAGACCAAACAGCGGAACATATTCTCCAGAGATGCCCTCTACTGGACGATGAAAGAAAAGAAGTGTGGCCATCGCCAACTCCACTGCAGACCAAACTCTACGGCAGTCGAGAAGACATGGAGAAAACGACGTCATTCATCACCGGTGCTGGTCTGACCGTATAGCCCACTGCGAACGACAAGAAGAAGAAGAAGAAGAATCGAGTGAATGAGAGCCCGCGGCACAGACAAAAACGTGTCACGACCAGCGATGTGCAATTTTGAGACACACCGTAGTTTTCAGATCCTTGCAGCATAAAATCTGCTCGTAACTATATAATAAACAGGTTTAAAATCTTGCCGAATCAGTAAGAGATAAATTCTACTGAAGATCATGAATTCTGAAAATCACTAGCGCTCGCGGAACTATAGGAAGATCGACAAAGACCGTAGATTACTTACTGATTCACAGAGCAGGAAAGCGACAAATTCCGGATAGGCGGTGAAGCCAAGCTCCATTCCCTTGTCCGATGTCAATTCTACTTAGGGATATCATGTCTCTCTTCCTCTTTCTTCTCTTCAATTCCGAGTCTGTCATTGTCGGCGCGAGTCGACTGATACTTTTTTTTCTTCGCTGGTTAATCCGCCATCTTGTCTCTAATTGTGGTGGTGAACATGAACATACTGGGATTGTTGTTACTGAGTGTTTACCCACTAATTATTTTACTACGGTAGACTTTAATTATGCAGCTTGTGTAATAATGTGTAATAATGTACTGAGACGTTTGTATAATAAGTAGTGAGGGTTAGGACTAGGTTGAAACACACGTATTATGTATGCATATGTAGAGGTGGGTGTGAATGTATAAGTGCCGCTCAGTTCAGTCCATAAAAGATGTTTGTGTGAGATGTGTAAGAATTATGTGTAAAGATTTTGTAGTGTTTACCTTATATCCATTGGGAATTTGTAGCTGTGCAAGTGCAGGGAGAAAATGTTCATAATTATGCTATAATGTTTTTATGTCTTGGTTGTACTATTTGTTATAAATGTACCACAACCGAATTTCTCTTTTCGAGATAATAAAGTACTCTTATTCTTAATTGGTTATAATTATGCAGATGACCTAAGGTCGTATAGAATAGTTATGACGTCAGCTACCATCGCCTATCAGAAGCAATCTTTTCACGGTGTCCCGTCACAAGATTCCGGTGGGCCTCTTTTCGCTTTGAACGGACGAAAGAAAGCATTTGGTGGGACAATAGGGTGGTCACTGTCTAAGTGGGTATGTATACTGAAGCCCAGTAAAAGCTTTGTGCGAACTGAAACCTTCAAAAAGTTCCAGTTGTGCCCGTTTAACCCTCTATTTTCGGAGCTGATGTCGGTCAATAAAGATACATGTTTTCACTGGATCCTACGTTTTTGAGGCTGTAAAGGTCATGATGAGAGGCTGCGTGTATTCTAAAATTAAAAGTCACGAAAAAGCGTTGCTCGAGCCTCACAGTACGTAGACAATTTCACAGACGTGGGTGTAGAGTACGGGACACCTGTCTTGCCAAGTGTCTTACAAGCCGTATTAATATCCCGAAGTGTCCGATGTTCATGTCGCCGAAGTATACTTCACGAAGTGAAGACCAGTGAGTTCAGTATTCCTATTTGTGTCCCCCTTGCGCATGTAGTGATAAGCTCACAAGCTAGCTTTTTTAAAAAAAAAACTTATCTTCATTTTCAAATTTGGAAAAGGAAGGGGAAAAAGAGACCAAAGGAGTGTGCTGTTTAATCTTAATCAAAGCAGCACAAGTGCAGCACGACCCGAGGCGTGTGTATTTGAAAAGCACCAAAGTAGGTCTCGCGATGGCAGAGCAGCCAAGACAGTGAAACGAACTGTCATTCACGGTCGGCACCAACTGGACAGGCTCTTGCGTCTTAATATGTCGAATCATTCTCTTCGCCTGCAAGTCCACCGAGGGCCGCCATATTGCGGCGTCCTCCCTCGTACGCCGGTTCGACCTGAATTTTCTGTCGGTGTTGCTGCTTATACTATCAAATTTTTAGTGTTGTTTTGGTTTGGGGTGGTGCATTAGGTATAATGACGATGTTTTAAGTCCCTTTTATTTATAGAAGGGACTTTTAGGACGGGTCGCGGTGGGGCGAATTTAATAGCATGTCCATGATGTCAAAGGCGGGCAGGCTAAACCTCAACTGACTCAACTCAACTCAACCTTAACTTTATTCTTCCGAATACATGTTGCCACGTACAGGAAAATTTGTTTCGCCACCTCAGGTGCAACTCGCAATCACCCAAACTCACACAACATTTACAACAACAAATGGACAATGGCTCGGGACGGGTGAAGCCCGTCGCCAAGGCGTCTCATGGCCGGCGCCAGCGGTCCCAACCCGACCTGAACCTCCCTAACACAAAGCAAACTAAGGACAGCCCTATCATAGTATCTCTTAAACACATAATATAATGTTTTTAAACTTCCTGCTTGGCTGAGACTAGTTACACTTAATACGCATAAACAAAACAAATAGACGAATTATACTTCCACAGTTGCGGCTACCTGGGGGCCCGTCGCTATAAGAACAGCGCCGGCTACTACTTTACTAGACAGTCGCTCCGGCATAAACAGTCACCACTACCTTAATTATAACTTAACTAGTACCCGTAATATAACTTCACACCTACTCATTTTTAAAGCAATAATAGTAAAACTACAGATAAAAACAAGATAAAAATTACGTCATGTCTAGTTACGATAACCTCGCTGCTGAAAGTACATTTGGCGAATGTATGTGCGTATGTGTGTGTATATATATATATATATATATATATATATATATATATATATATATATATATATATATATATATATATATATATATATATGTGTGTGTGCGTATGTATGTAAACAAGAGAATATCGGGATAACACAAGCTTGAAACTTGGCGAAATACTTTCTTAAGTGGGTGGCTAAGAGAGCCTCCGAGCATATTATAATTGAATGTCTCATTGAAAACATTAACAACCGTCTATAGGAAGTCGGTAGACCCAGATTAGAGTCGTAATTTTTGTCATATTTACTTGAACTTTTGCATATAGCTAGTTTGGAGAGAGACATTGGATGAGTCTGTTAGCCAACTTTGTATCCTTTCAACTTCTTTAGTAAAAATTAATTCTTTTCAGAAAATAATTAAAACAGTAAAAAACCTTCACTTCTAGAGAAAGACAGTGCCGGTGTCGTAAAAGAAGCAACTCCGTCACCACGCAGACACTGATACTCTAAATATGACGTAATTCACTAGCTCTCTCTCTATCTCGCTCTTTCTCACACATATTATTCATATGCGCGCATCTCCAAGAGGCATAGATCCTCATGTGCCTGGAGGGCGCATGAACATCTATGCCTCTTAAGGATGTTTGGAGCGCGCGCATGCACTCACGCACACGCACACGCATACACACACATCGACGCGCTTTCAGAAGAGCATGCAGGTGTCCCTAGTATAGGATGTTGCTAGGTAAAGTCAACCTGATTTCACACAAATTATAAAAAGACTGAAATTGTACCGTGAAATTCTAGTTGTGTCACCATTTGTGCAAGTCTTGAAGCGAAAGCGAAACTCATATCACGTTAAATATAAAATTACGTAAATACAAAAATACGTCATGACAAATGACGTTTGACAAACCAATGACACATATGCGCGCATCTCCAAGAGGCATAGATCCTCAAATGCCCGGAGGGCGCATGGACATCTATGCCTCTTGAGGATGTTTGGAGCGCGCGCATGCACTCACGCACACGCACACGCATACGCACACATCGACGCGCTTTCATAAGAACATGCAGGTGTACTTAGTATAGCATGTACTAGGTAAAGTAAACCTGATTCCACATAAATTATATCAAGACTGAAATTGTACCGTTGTTACGGTTGTGGTTGTGTTGTTCTGTGTTTTAGTAAGATTCGCTATCGTTCGCGCAGAGAGCGGAATTGGCTTTGTTATGATACGCTAAGATTGGTCCGAATTTTCTAGTAAAGTCACACGGAGAAGAGCGGTCGATTTTCGTGACGCGTAGATTTGCTGAGAATAGACCAGAACGTTCGAACAAAATCGCGCTCTGTGACCTCGTATGTGTGACATCAAAGTGTAGGCAACATTTTGCAACAGAGTATTAAAGCCGCTCTAATACTCATAGTCATACGGTTGTTTTCTGTACGCGTGAAGTTAGCAGCCGGTCAGTATGTATTATGAAAGATCGTGAAACTTCCAGAAAGTGTGGGAAAGGTCGTGAACTGTCTGCCATACTTTTGTGAGACGTCATAACGCGCCGGGATTTCCCAAAATTGGGGTTGAAATTAGCAGTCGAATTTTGTAGACTATTGTAGTCTATTCTAGAAAGTTCTTTTTCATCAAAATTTATGAGTTTCGGTTATGTGCTCAGTTCTAATTGGTTGTGTTGTATGAATTTGCTAGATTATTCTGGAAAGTTATTATACTATAAAAGATTGTGCTGGGAAGCGCGTTTGTAGATTGTCAGTGATGGAGTTATGCAGTGTATAGTGTTTACATTGTATGATAACCACAGTGTGTCAAAAGCGCGGATACATTGTAGAGGAGACATTGTATCAGTGTTGGTGCATTTGTGAATGCATTGCTTGAAGATCGAAACGCTGCAATAAAATATTGTTGGAACTGTTACTCCAGTGTGGTCTACATCCTTAAGCCACGTTTGACGGGTTGCAGCTGAATGAAGTTTCTTCACAAGAACCTTACATGCATGCGTCTGGTGTGTTTATCATACTACGACTACGACTCAACACGTAACAACCGTGAAATTCTAGTTTTGTCACCATTTTCCCAAGTCTTGAAGCGAAAGCGAATCTCATATCACGTTAAATATAAAATTACGTAAAAACAAAAAAATACGTAAAAACAAAAAAATACGTCCTGACAAATGACGTTTGACAAACCAATGACGCGTATGCACTGCGCGCGCCCCTTCTAGAGTTCACTATGACGCATTGGCACATCTGCGAGGCTTTTTCAGAAGGAGATATTTCAACATCAGAATCAAGTCAAAGACAAAAAGGTAGAGACCCTTGACAGCGAAGACAGCTCTCATATAGAAGGGACTTTGTCGGTTATGGTTCATCCCATCTTGTTTGGCACTTCGACGGCTTTGGCGAAGTGACCAAAGTAGCTTCGCCTAAGTCTCCGTTGTAGCCTTCTGACACTTTGCGAAGTAAAACTTCGGGGTATTAAGACGCGCCATTAGACAATGCATGCTGAAATTTGACGTCGGAAAGCTAATTTTGTTTTTCAGTTGCGGACAAAGGCCTACTAATTTTGATTTTGCTCTTGTGGTTGTCAGACAGCTTTACACCCTTTGTCACGAATTTACACCCAGGTATAGATTGACCATGATAGTTCAAGGGTGATGCTAGAATACCTTGGCGCCTCTAGGCGCCAAGGTATTCTAGCATCACCCTTGAACTGTCACGGTCTATTCCTCACCTGACCTGTATTAAAGTCTCCCTTGGATAACCACCAAATTCGACTTTAAATAGTGATTGACGTGTTCACATTTTTTTCCTGTTTCAGTTTGGCTTGTACCGGAATGTCATCGACATCAGAAACAGCACCAGCATCGCTGTCGTGAGGAAAATAATCTGAACAATTCCACGTTCGTCAGTCAGGTAACGGGATAAGCTGCAGCCTATCGTATAAGTATCTTCACTGTCGTTGATTACATTCGCGGCACCATCAGCGACGCCGAGAACTTCACACAATTAAGGAAAAATAGAAGTAAAACAACTTTGTGAAGGTTTACAGGTTAACAACGGAGGTGTCCAACCGAAACGTGAAAGAACCACATCAGCCATTTGGGTTGAGAAACTGTCCTTAACGTCTGGAAACCTTGCATTGTGGTGGACAGCATCCGCGCAGTACACGTCCCTGCACCAGTAAGCACCCCTTCAGGATATCGCTGTGCACATTTCATCATCTATTATCCATGGCGTTGATGAAACTGACTACCGCCACCACCTTCACCCCCCAGTCACACCCCGGCTACACCGGCGGCGGATTCCTGGGTAGTGATCTGAGCCCCACCAGTCAGGCCCGCCATCACCACCGCATCCATCACCTCCATCACCACCAGCCCAACGGCCACAACAGCACTCTCCTCGCCATGTACAACAGCACGACGCTTCACGCAGTTTCCACGGAAGCCAGCACCAGCGGTGAGGGGACGTTGTTCGGGGACGATTTCCCCATGTACGACTATCGGCACATGGACGCCTTCCCCTACCCCGGGGACCCGCAGCACCTGACCAAGCCCTGGGTGCGGGAGCCCAACTTCTTCCCGCTAGTCGCCGTGTACAGCGTGGCCTTCCTGCTGGGCATCACGGGCAACGCGCTGGTCATCAGCGTGCTGTGCTGCCGGAGGACCGGGCGCTGCGTCACGTTCCCCTGTTTGCTGAGCATGGCGTGGGCTGACGTCATCTTCCTGCTGGTGTGCGTGCCGCACGAGATCGTCAGTCACGTGATCCTGCACTGGGACGTGGCGACGGTGGTGTGCAAGCTGTCCAACTTTGTGGAGATGATGTCCGCCCTGGCCGCAATTCTCAACCTGATCCTCATCAGCGTGGAGAGGTAAGAGCCTGGGACCAGTCGCGTGAAATAGCCTAATTCCTGCTCAAGCCACTATGCAAGGTGCTCCGCGATAGCTTGCGCTTGCGCAGGATTAAGATCACTCATGCAACGGAACCCTAACACTTCTGTCTTGCCAGTAAGCAAAAGGCCGTCGGGCCGACGTCTGCCCGAGAACCTTATGCACACTGGGTGTCTGTCCTACGTTTCATTGTGTGTGTGAGTGTGTTTAATCATTTGTTTGTTGCTGATTTTCTGTATCGCTGTCTCATTGTTCTTTGACATGCGTTCTCCTATCAGAAGGCTGAGATTCGTCAGCCGTAAAATTAAAGAAATATACATTTACCGCAGAATCATTGGAATTTACACTTTTCAGTATACTGTTCCTTGTGGGGAACACCGCAAAAATGTGGATTTTTTTTGGAGAGGTCGAGAAAAAGGACTTGGTTACTGCCCAAAGGAGGATTAAGGAAGGAAATTTGATGTGACTCACAGCAACAAGAGTCTAGATCGAACGGGAAACCGGTTTGTATATGGTCAGAAGTCTTCAACGCCTAATGCTTTTTGTTCTTTTCAACGGTTATGTCCACCCCCACCCACCCTTTAACCCCCCCCCCCGCCCCCCATCCTCCCTTAAAAAAACAACAACCCTTTCCTGTCATTGAACGCAGGCTGTGCTTCTGACACCATTTTAATAGTTCCAAAAACCCCTTCAGTCTCCCCAGGGCAAATGAATAAAGGGTGGTGTCAGCAACAGGCATAGATCTTCATGAGCCCCCGCAACTGCGTCTCTTGCAACAAGATTGTGTTAACCTTTTCTGGGGCATGGCATAAGTTAAAACCCTTAGGCTGTCGGTAGCTCTTGTTGTCAAGATGATTCATGCAGGTACCGACTGCCAAAAGGTTAAAATGCCTTTTGCCTTAAACCGCCCCCTCCCACTTCATACCTACCCCACCCCACTTCATACACCCCCCCCCTCCTCCAACCTAATTTTCTCCCTCGGAATCTTTAGTGTCAGAATCGAAGTGCTCAGTCAGTCAAATGCCCCTTGGCTGGTTTTTATTATTATTGTGTGTGTGTGTGTGTGTGTGTGTGTGTGTGTGTGTGTGTGTGTGTGTGTGTGTGTGTGTGTGTGTGTGTGTGTGTGTGTGTGTGTGTGTGTGTGTGTGTGTGTGTGTGTGTGTGTGTGTGTGTGTGTGTGTGTGTGTGTGGCTAAATTCACATTCATTCAGAGGTGCAACAGTACAAGAACAATTTCACCGATCGCAGGGGTTGGCGTTTGTTTTTTTTCCTTTCTAAATTAGAAGCCGCGTTCACCGCATGCCATTTTCAAGTCAAGGCTTCAGATTTTTCCCTCCCTTGTTGATATTGATTCGAATTTCCCCTCTGATTATCTTGTTTGTCGACCCGTTAGCTATTTGAGTTTCATACAGACATGCCCATGTAAAATACTCGTGGAGGTATTGGGAGATCAGCTTCAATTGCTGAGTTCAGCGGTTCACATTTTGCAACTGAAGTCGAGCACAAAATCGTCAGAGATTGCTCGGCCGTGGTAGCTGAACGGAAGTGCCAGGGTCGCTAAAACATGGTGGCTGTAGGGTAGTGCCTGATTAGCTTAGCTAATCAGGCACTCTCCTACAGCCATAGACACTGTTCTAGTGAAAGACAGTACGCTATTTAAGCCACGGTCGATTGACGATGGAAGGGATGCCGCTCGATGAAGTCCGAACCGGTGCACCGGTTGCCCATCATTGGTCCCTGAATTGCAGAGTTGATTCGTCCATTCATTTAGCCGACATGGAAACAAGTTGAGCTTTTGTTTTCATTTTCTTCTTTTTGCCGCCTTCGGTTTGGTCGGTTCGGCGCTCCCATCAATCAATCGGGGCCCCAAGTTTTCAAACCTTAGCCCCCCCCCCCCACCCCACCCCCGCCCTCCCCCGTATCCCCCCCCCCCCACCCGCTCTCCCTGACCACTCCTCAAATCATTGAAGAGTCCCAAAGTCCCAGAGCCCCTCCACCCTGCTTCCCCAGCACACACACACACACACACACACACACACACACACACACACACACACACACACACACACACACACACACACACACACACACACACACACACACGCATTCGCGCGCGCGCACACACACACATACGCGCGAACACATTTAAGCAAACACTTAAAAGCTCAGTATCCTGCATTCTTTTTGCGTGGCACCATGTCCTGCCTTGAGGGTAACATACACATTATTGGAATTTTTAGCTTCGTTGTTGTCACATTCGCATTTTTTAAACGTCTACAAAAACAAAACAAAAAAGGAACGAGAGATTCAAAGATTAACTCATTCAGCCCCGACACACCACAGCAAGACATGGATCGAGCGTGATAGTTTAAGGGTGTTGCCAGAAGAACTTGGCGCCCATAGGCGCCAAGCTATTCTGGCACCACCCTTGAACTATCATGCTCGATCTGTCTCTAGAATTGTGTTACAGTCCTTCAGAGGGCAGCTTCAAAATTTGGGGATTTCGGTTCTGGGGTAGAATGTGTTAAAGCATGTACGTTTACAAAGTTCGTGCAACTGGGCAGTAGCGTTCGACTTTGTTGTAAACACGTTTTGACCCTTTGGCTGTCGGTAGTGTTTTTCGTCGTGTTGATTCCTCTGCTGTCGACAGCCAAAGTGTTTAATTCATTGTGCCCGAGGTACGAATTACCCACATTTTGGAGTTATCCTCTGAGGACTGCAGGCGATAGATCGACTGTGATAGTCTTGCTGTGGTGTGTCGCGGGCAGAATAAGTTAACCAAAGCTGACTGGTCATTCGCTTACTGACCTACTTTTCAGTTAAATCGGTTTACAGGATTAAAAACGGACACTTTTGTCCCCATTTACAAATATACTCACGAGCAAAAGAAATGCGACATTTTTGTAATCATCGGAAACACTGAAGTGTTTCCGATGATTCTAAAAATGTCGCGTTTCTTTTGCTCCTCACCATCGACATCACCAATAGAATGACGACGATTTCACCCTTTCACTGTGCGCAGATTGTGTCTCTGCAATCTTTGTTAACTCATTTAAGGCGTCACATTAATAACTGCGGAAGTGGCATATAGCGTTGCACTAGTTGTAAAGAAATGTGCCAAATGATTCCATTACCTCGATGGAGACGCCCCTCATCAATAGCGCACTTTTCAGCTATTGTTGTTGGGACCTTTAAATGAGTTAATCCACACGTCAAAGTGCACCATCCATCTTAGGAAATGGGTTTAAAGTGGTGTCAGCAAGAGGCATTGATCCTCATAAGCCCCCGCAACTATGGGGGTTCATGGATTCTGTGTCTTGCATTTAGGTGATGTTGAAATTTTCTCAGCAGCGAAGGGATTAATGCTCACAGTTAGCTGCGCATTTTTATTTACACGGCTTACGTCAAACGTTAAACATTCAGGGCCTAAAGTCGTTTGTCCACAGCTAAGTGCTTTCAAATATAGGGCATCTAAAAGTGGGCTGTACTAACCTTGACCCCATCTGGGTTCGAACCCAAAACCTTTCGGACGAGAGTCGCTGTACCACCTGAGCTCCCCAGCTCACCAGGGTTTACAGAGGGTTTTAACTCCTTCTCTGTCACTTGTCGTACATTGTTGTTTTTGAAATCTGTGTTCATTCAGCTGACAACAAAAGCCAACACCGTCCAAGAAACATGGATACAAGTTGGTCTCAGCAAGACGAATAGATCCTTATGAGTCCCCGCAGTCGCAAGGGCTCATGAGGATCTATGCGTCTTGCATTTGGGTGATGTTAACTGTTTCTCGACAGTGACGGGCTTTAATGGTGATGCTGACATTGATGATAGCAGAGTATCTCGTTAATGTCCGTCCGTGCTCTACCCACTTGCTCTACTTTAGAGGTGGGGGGGGGGGGGAGGGGTGGAGGAAGTGGGAGGGGGGTGGTTGAGAAAAGGGTGGGTTGAGTGGGGCTGTGACGGGGAGGGTGCGGGGGGGGGGGGAGGGGGAGGGAGGGGGTGCGGGAGGAAGAGGGGTGGGTGTGGGGGGGCAGGCGGTACTCTTGTTTTCCATTTTCGTCATGGCTTAAAAGAAATCTTGTTCATCCGCAAATTGCTCCACTTTGGAGTGTGGAGAGTCAGTAGGGGGTGGGGATACCCAGGAGGCAGAAGATCTTCTAGCCGACATTGGCCGCAGTGGGCCCCTCGCACAGCCTCGGCACAAGGACTCATTGCTTACTGGGTAGTCGGTACTCGTAGTTTTTCTATTATCGTTATGGTTGAAAAAAGAGACGCCTGGAGGCGTTAGGTGTCACTTTCTAGTTCAGTTCAGTTTGGTGCGGTTCGGTTTACCGCCGTGAGATGGTCTTAGTCGCCTGCTCGGCGTTAAACCCAAACAACTAGCTAAATAACTCGATTCAGTTCAGTTCAGTTCAATTCAGTACAGTTTAGTTCAGATCAGTTTCGTTCAGTTCAGTTCAGTGCGGTTCGGTTCGATTCGGTTCAGCTCAGCTCAGTTCAGTTCAGTTCAGTTCGGTTGAGTTGAGTTGAGTTGAGTTGAGTTGAGTTGAGTTGAGTTGAGTTCGGTTCGGTTCGGTTCGATTCGGTTCGGTTCGGTTCGGTTCAGTTCAGTTCACCGCCGTGAGATGGCCGTAGTCGTCTGCTCGGCGTTAAACCCAAATAACTAGCTAACTAACTCGATTTAGTTCAGTTGAATTCAGTACAATTCAGTTCGGTTCGGTTCGGTTCGGTTCAGTTCGGTTCGGTTTGGTTTGGTTCAGTTCAGTTCATTTCAGTTCAGTTGGGTTGGGTTCGGTTAAGTACGGTTCGGTTCGGTTTAGTTCAGTTCAGTTCACCGCCGTGAGATGGCCTTAGTCGCCTGCTCGGCGTTAAACCCAACTAACTAACTAACTCGATTCAGTTTAGTTCAGTTCAGTTCAGTTCAATTCAGTACAATTCAGTTCAGTTCAGTTCAGTAATGTTCAGTTCGGTCAAGATCGGATCTCTACGCTCGGAAAGCTCCGTTCGCAATTCACCCCACCCATCAGAAGTCTTCCCAGATTTAACTTCGATATCGTACCAATATTGGTCTGGTTGACTATGGATCTCTCACGTCCTTTCAAATCTGCCCAACGCCAGTTGCCTTTCCCCACACCTCTGCTCCGGAGCGATCGACTGTGTGGTGCCCTTGGCTCTTGTTCCCGGAAATGCTTTCTCAGGTTTCTCCCTGCGTCTAATCTGCCCTAAAGATCAGCACAAATGTTACAGAACGTGTTTGGCCATGGTCGTCACCAGTTTTCTTTAAGCGCTCGGTGAGGGACGCTTGAAGAAGAAAAACACGTTAAACGTTGAACGTTTAGGGCTTAACCCCTTCACTGCCGAGAAAAAAGTGACCCTGATCCAAACGCAAGAGACATAGATCCTCATAAGCCCCCGCGACTGCGGGGGCTCATGAGGATCTATGCCTCCTGCTGAGACCAGTTTGCATCCTTGTTTCTTGGACGGCGTTGGCTTTTTCTCGTTGAATGAAACAAGGTTTCAGAAACAAACATGTGCGTACAGAGGCAGGGAAGGGGTTAGCGTCTTTTGTCCACCACGAAGGTGCACCGAATAGCGGGCACAGATCATCAAGTGCCCTGGCACGTCTCTCTTCGTCTTTACCCCCTGTACTGCCAGTGGACGCAGATCGTGTTTTTTTTTTTTTTTTTTTACATCTTTCTCGGTTCAGCGTCCACTATCCCTAGCCGCCCCCCCCCCCCCCCCCCCCCCCACCCAAAAAAAAAAAAAAAAAAAAAAAAACCCACAAAAAACAACAAAAAACAAAAAAACAAAAAACAAACAAACAAAAAAACCAAAACAAAAAACAAACAAACAAAAAACAACAACAAATAAAATAAAATAAAATAAATTTAAAAAATAAAATAAAAAATAAGAAAATTTAAAAAATAAAAAATAATTAAATAAATAAATACAAAATCATGGGTACAACGTGGTTTCAGCAAGAGGCATAGATTTGCGGGGGCTCATGAGGATCCATACCTCTTGCAGCTGGGTGGCGTTTTTTTCCCCTCAGCAGTGAAGAGGTTAAAGCGATCGGCTCGTGGCTAGGGTTTGACTGCTCAAATCTGCTGACACAGCGGGTTTTTTTTTTTTTTTTTTTTTTTTTTTTTAACTGTCGTCTTGCTTCAGCTAAGACTTTTCTAACTTTTCTTTTCACAATACATGTGAACAAAAGCACACGTAACAGATTTTTCTAGTGCTCCTGGTGCGAGTCGATGTAACTGTCCTGTGCACAAAGGAGAAGAAGAGCAGTAACGTCTTCCGTTTTAAGACATTCAGACTTCGACATTCAGACTTCGACATTCAAACTTCGACATTCAGACTTCGACATTCAGACTTCGACATTCAAACTTTGACATTCAGACTTCGACATTCAGACTTCGACATTCAAATTTCGACATTCAGACTTCGACATTCAAACTTTGACATTCAGACTTCGACATTCAGACTTCGACATTCAGACTTCGACATTCAAACTTTGACATTCAGACTTCGACATTCAGACTTCGACATTCAAACTTTGACATTCAGACTTCGACATTCAGACTTCAAACTTCGACATTCAGACTTCGACATTCAAACTTCGACATTCAGACTTCGACATTCAGACTTCGACATTCAAACTTTGACATTCAGACTTCGACATTCAGACTTCGACATTCAAACTTTGACATTCAGACTTCGACATTCAGACTTCGACATTCAAACTTTGACATTCAGACTTCGACATTCAGACTTCGACATTCAGACTTCGACATTCAAACTTTGACATTCAGACTTCGACATTCAGACTTCAAACTTCGACATTCAGACTTCAAACTTCGACATTCAGACTTCGACATTCAGACTTCAAACTTCGACATTCAGACTTCGACATTCAGACTTCAAACTTCGCCATTCAGACTTCGACATTCAGACTTTGACATTCAAACTTCGACATTCAAACTTTGACATTCAGACTTCGACATTCAGACTTTGACATTCAGACTTCAAACTTCGACATTCAGACTTCGACATTCAGACTTCAAACTTCGACATTCAGACTTCGACATTCAAACTTTGACATTCAGACTTCGACATTCAGACTTCAAACTTCGACATTCAGACTTCGACATTCAAATTTCGACATTCAGACTTCGACATTCAAATTTCGACATTCAGACTTCGACATTCAGACTTCGACATTCAGACTTCGACATTCAAACTTTGACATTCAGACTTCGACATTCAGTCTTCGACATTCAAACTTTGACATTCAGACTTCGACATTCAGACTTCAAACTTCGACATTCAGACTTCGACATTCAGACTTTGACATTCAAACTTTGACATTCAGACTTCGACATTCAGACTTCGACATTCGGACTTCGACATTCAAACTTCGACATTCAAACTTTGACATTCAGACTTCGACATTCAGACTTCGACATCCAGACTTCAAACTTCGACATTCAGACTTCGACATTCAGACTTCAAACTTCGACATTCAAACTTCGACATTCAGACTTCGACATTCAGACTTCGACATCCAGACTTCAAACTTCGACATTCAGACTTCGACATCCAGACTTCAAACTTCGACATTCAGACTTCGACATTCAGACTTCAAACTTTGACATTCAAACTTCGACATTCAAACTTTGACATTCAGACTTCGACATTCAGACTTCGACATCCAGACTTCAAACTTCGACATTCAGACTTCGACATTCAGACTTCAAACTTCGACATTCAAACTTCGACATTCAGACTTCGACATTCAAACTTTGACATTCAGACTTCGACATTCAGACTTCGACATTCAGACTTTGACATTCAGACTTCGACATTCAGACTTCGACATTCAGACTTCAAACTTCGACATTCAGACTTCGACATTCAGACTTTGACATTCAAACTTCGACATTCAGACTTCGACATTCAAACTGGCTAATTAAAATCAGCCCCTTTGTCCTGCAACATTGAAATGCATACTAGGAATCTTTATAAAGGAGATGTTAGGAACAGTTAACCCTTTACTCTCTGGAGTAGGTAAGTCAGCCCTTATATGCAGCATTATTGGCAGACATATTAAGACAATTTATACAGGAATTATTGCGAACTGTTAACCCATTCGCTGCCGGCGAACATGGATTTCGCTTTGAAAACCGCTACACAGCACACTGAGCGACATTCGCGTGAACAACACAAATGAAATGGGATGGAAAATGACATTAGGAACATAGAACTGCCAAGAGACATAAATCCTCATCACTCCCCCGCGACTGCAGGGGGGCTCATGAGGCCGAGGTGTATGCCTCTTTGCAGCTGGTCAGCGGCGTTCTCCTTGCCTCGGCAGTTAACTTCATTCATCCCCGACACTCCACAGCAAGACATGGATCGAGCATAATAGTTCAAGGATGGTGCCAGAAAAGCATGGCGCCCATAGGCGCCAAGCTATTCTGACACCACCTTTGAACTATCATGCTCTGTCTGTCCCTAGAATTGTAATACAGTCCTTCAGAGGGCAACGTTAAAATTAAAATTAAGGGGTGGAACACGTTTGCTTTTAAAGTCAAACGATCGATGTCTAAAAACGATCTTCTCTTCCATGAAAGTGACTCCACCTGAACTGTGTATGCCGTTCGGTGCTGGAGACTGACAAGCGCCTCGTTTTACACCTTGATGCGGAAAGAAGGGTTGGGAGATTGGCACAAAGAACCCTGCTGAGAAAACTCGTCCATTTTTCCCCCAGCCAATCAGCTTGACACACAAATCCTTGACTTCCTGTCTGTAGCACCGCAGTCAGGTCCTCTACGTCTGCAAGAGGCATAAATTCTCATCAGCCCCTGCATTTGTAGGGGCTCATGAGATCTACGCCTATTGCAGATGAGAAAATTAGGTTTTAGTTTTGTCGTGAAGGAGCTGAGAGTGTTTCCGTCAATATTTGTTTTCCATCTGCAAGAGGCATAGATTCTCATGACGCCGTGTAGTCGCAGGCGCTCATGAGAATTTGTAGCTCTTGAGGGTATACAAATTTATGCCTTGTTTTCATCCAGGAGGAGGTGGTCGTGTTTTCAGCGTATATTTTTCCTTACGCATGCGAAGGTTAAACGGTGTACCATGTCGCCTTATTGGCGGGAGTCTTTTCATGATTGCTTTTTTTTTTTTTTTTTTTTTACAGAGCTCGCGACAAGACACTAATGTACGTAGTTTATCGCGCACTGAAACTTGAAATAACCCTTTGAACAAAAAAAAAAAAAAAAAAAAAAAAAAGAAAAAAAAAAAAAGAAAAAAAGAAGAAGCAAAAACAAGGAAAGATTTGCTCTTACGAAACACACAACTCTCAAGCGTGCAAAAACATAAGAGAATACACGTAGCTGACAAAACAGCAACATTATACGTAGAACGAACTAGAATTCGTGCAGAAAAAAATTAGGAGAGAAAATCGTGCGAATTTCCAGAAGAGGACCAACACATATTCATTCGTGGAAAAATACGTCAAGGAAATAACTTACTTCAACCCCTTAACTACCGGCGCAAGGAGCACGCTACCCACCTTGACTGGTGCTGTGTCCTGCGGCGGCTATTTTTTGTTAACCCCTTAACTGTCGGGGCAAGGCAAACGCCACCCATCTGCAAGAGACATAAACCCTCATGAGCCCCCGCAGTCGCGGGGGGCTCATGAGGGTTTCTGTCTCTTGAGAGGCCTGTGTTCTGTGTGCCTAATTTGGCCTCATTTCAAATCGGGGGTTCTTCACGCTAATGTCGGTCATTGTATAGTCGAGTCAGACGCACAGTTCGGGAAGTGAGGTGGTTAAGCTACCTACTTCAGGCAATAGAGGGTTAAACGACAAACAACAAACCCACAGCTATTTGAGAAATGAAAAGGCAG
>BTPG01000005.1:176331077-176388577 GCA_036245525.1 Semisulcospira habei | reverse complement strand
GTCACGCTTGCGTTTCATCCTGTGCTCCTGTTCGCGGTTGGTTCTGCAGGGAAACATGAGGTCGCTTGTCGACTGGGGTTATTACTCATTATTACTCATTACTGCCGGGGGCAAGGCGAACACTACCCTTCTGCAATAGACGTAAATCCTCATGAGCCCCCGCAGTTGCGGGGGCTCATGAGGACTTTTGTCTCTTCAGTGTTAGTCCTGTGTTCTTTGTGTCCACGTCTGGTCCCGTTTCATGTGTGTTCTTTACGCGAATGTCGGTCAGTGTGCAGTGGTTTCAGACGCGAAATCCACGATCACCGGCAGTCAAGGGGTTAAACTATGGTGCGTGTGCGTGCGTGAGTAGCCTGTGGATGGTTCGAATGGGTAAAAGAACGTAGGCGTTGCGGCGTGGGCGGGGGTGGGGGTGGAGGTGGGGGTGGGGTGGATGGGTGGGGAAAAAACATCTAGAGGAAAAGAGTTGTTCACTTTTAAGTCCTGTCACCAACACGCTCAGCTCACGCCTACGAATATCGATTATTTATTGCGCCCGGCCAAGATCATTGCTAAAGTACGTAATAACCACATCGCAAAAGGTCATCGGGCCGACGTCGGACTTGTGCGGAACGATAAATGGCAACACACACACACACACACACACACACACACACACACACACACACACACACACACACACACACACACACACACACACACACACACACACACACACACACACACACACACACACACACACACACACACACACACACACAAAACCCACCTGCAAACACCGCAAAAACACAGGTACACACATCTCCACCCATAAATGTGGATTTGAAATTGTTTGAACAACGCGAAAGTCAGCGCTCAATATATTGAGCTCGCGCCGCGGTTTTGCTCAAAGCAAACAATTTGTAACTTTGAATACATTTGAACAGGACTTTTCCGGGCCTGCCTATTGTTTCGTGAGCTATTGTCTGGAAACGTTTCACTGATTTTTGGAGCTTCCGGATTCCCGAGAGAAATAGATCCCCATGCGCCTCTGCACACAATTTAAGTCACATTTCTGGAGTTTTTATAACTATTTTGTCAGCAAGAGGCATAGATCATCATGAGCCCCCGCGTAAGCGGGGGTCCATGAGGATCTATGCCTCTTGCTACACTTATTTTGTGTTCTTGTTTTTTTCCGGCTGGGTAAGTTTGCACGCGCTTGATGTGCAACTGCATGGCTTCGAATTCGATGCTGAATGAACGGGACAAATTCTAAGCATTCTGTTTTCTGGTTTGAACGATGGACAGCGCGTTGCATGACACATGTTCACTGCGTAAGTATAGATTAATCGCCCTCGACAGACACTCAGCCACGGTGTTGTGATGGTATATTAATCTTATTTAAAGGCAGAAATTTTGTCATATTGTAAGACCTGCAGCCTAATTAACCCGTAAAGGCCCGGCACGCTTCGACATGATGCGGATCGGCCATGATAGTTCAAGGGTGGTGTCGGAATAGCTTGGCGCTTTCAGGCGCCGAGCTATTCCGACGCCACCCTTGAACTATTAGGGTCGATCTGTCTCTCAAACTGTGAAGTATACCTCAGAGGATGTCTGCAAAATTTGATAATTTTGTCCTCAGTGCTTTGTAGGATAAAATGCAGTACAAGAACTTTTCTGCCTCTTGTGATACATTCACTTTATCGACACACGAGCCCGGAGATGGATCGACTCTCATACACGTAGTTCAAGGGTAGTGCCAGATTAGCTTTGGCGCCTTGGAAGGCGCCAAGCTAGTCTGGCACTATCCTTGAACGTGATGCATGAGAGTCGATCCGTCTCGTTGGTACACTGTCTTCATGGGCACATTTCAAAAGTTGTACATTTATTATTAGGTGCGAATGTCTTATGTAACTTTTATTTGTTATTTCCTGCATCATTTCCTTCCACCCTGCCCACTCCCTCCCCCACGCCTAAAGAAAATATTGGGGGTGGGGGCAGTGTCACATTGGTCCCTCCTACTATTTCTGGAGAAGCAAAAAAAGAAAAAAAAAAGAAAAAAAAGAATTTTAATTTGTTTTGCAAAGAAGTACCCAACGGAGAAAGAAACACGCTTAGAAAAAACGGTACAACACAATTTATTAATATTTCGGGTAAATACCCTTTGTCAAAATAGACAAACAAACAGAGACCTTATTTGCTACTTATCTTCAGATGCAGAAGGAATGTGGCAACTGAAGGTGACGTAAAAAGAAAAGAAAAGAAAAGGAAAGGAAGAACAAAAGTAAAAATGACGTCAAAGAAAAAAATCGTAAGAGAAAGACTCCGAGAGAAACTAAACACAAGAGACAAGAGTGTGTGTAAGCGCGCGCAGGAGCGAGCAAAAGTAAATGCGCGTGTGTGAGGCCGGGGAGAGAGAGAGAGAGAAGAGAGACAGCGAGAGAGAGAGAGAGAGGGGGAGAGAGAAAGAGAGAGAGAGAGAGAGAGAGAGAGAGAGAGAGAGAGAGAGAGAGAGAGAGAGAGAGAGAGAGAGAGAGATGATGAATCTTTGATGAATCTTTATTTATTCAGGATAAAGCTATTAGGCAACTCAATGCCTGTCTTACAAGCTGTCCTGTAAACAAACAACATAACAGGAAAATAAACATAGCATGCAAATAATAACAATAATAATAATAAGAAGAAGAAAAACTACGGAAAAAAAAAAAACACAATAGGTGAATCAATGAAAGGGAAAAAAAAATCGTATTGGAGAAGTAGTAAGAAGAGAGAGAGAGAGAGAGAGAGAGAGAGAGAGAGAGAGAGAGAGAGAGAGAGAGAGAGAGAGAGAGAGAGAGAGAGAGAGAGAGAGAGAAAGAGAGAGAGAGAGAGAGAGAGAGAGAGAGAGAGAGAGAGAGAGAGAGAGAGAGAGAGAGAGAGAGAGAGAGAGAGAGAGAGAGAGAGAGAGAGAGAACGAACGGGGAGTACCCTTGGGCACGAAGTAGGCTGAGTGTCTAATACACAAAGCCAGCTAAACACCAACCCGAAGGCAAACCTTATATCACCATCGAGTTGAGGACTACCTCGGGGAAAAACGGGAGGACCCCGGGAAAAAAACCCCAGCATTTAGCATGGTACACAACAAGTAATATCGATGAAACAAAGCAAATAATCAAATTCAGTAAGAGAATAATGGTATAAGAGGAGAGTAGGTAGTTGTGAAACCATCTTCAAGGGTAACTCCAAACAAAACAAAACAAAAAAAAAAAAAAAAAAACCCGGGTGTGGGGGGAGAGAAAGACAAAAGGGGCGGGGGAAGGGGAGGGGGAAAGGGAAGAGAGAGAGAAAGGGGGAAGAGAGAAAGAGAGAGAGAGAGAGAGAGAGAGAGAGAGAGAGAGAGAGAGAGAGAGAGAGAGAGAGAGAGAGAGAGAGAGAGAGAGAGAGAGAGAGAGAGAACAAAAAGGGAGGGGGGGGGGGGAGGCAAACAAACAGAGCCACCAGCCCCACCCAACAGGCACCCTCCAGCCCACGGACGAACGCACAGGCATGCGAACAAGACGACCACATACATCCCCAAGGGAATGCACATGATCGCCCCCCACACCCGCGCATAAATCCAAGGACCGGCGACCAGGCGCCCGACAGGGAAGGGCAAGGGATCCAACTTAACGTATGGCCAGCGCTGAAAAAGTCCCCATGGGAGGCACAAAGTACATATCAATCAGCGCCAGCCGCAACTATCTGGTTAGTGAGTAGTCAGACAGAAGCGACTCGGTAAGGTAAATGACAGTTAGCAGAAGACACAGGTAAGGTCCAAAAAGTTAATCTTTCATATTCATCCCGAGTGGCGCCACAGTGCCCAGTTTATTAATCAAAAATTTTTCTCGGTCTTTCCTGGCCCAGACATTACTGGCTTGCATAAGCCAGAGGCCTTTAACACGAATGTCCGAGACGGAGTGATCGGCCTGGTTGAAATGTCGCCCGACCGGTCTATTGTAATGGTACTTGACCGACTGAAGATGTTCTTTAAAACGGTCGTTGATGGTTCTTTCCGTCTCTCCAACATAGAGTTGGCCGCATTTCACACAGGAGATGACATAAATCACGTTGGTAGTTTGACATGTGAAGTATCTGTCTATGTTGAATTTGTAGCGTGGACCATTTGTAGCGTGGTGAATGGTCGTCGAGATGATACCTAACCCTTTGGCTGTGGGTAGCGCATTTTGTCGAGGTGATTCCTGTGGGAATCACCTCGACTAAATGCGCTACCGACAGCCAAATGGTCAGTGCTATCAGTCGCGCTTTCAAGCGATCTTCTCCAAGCAAGAGAGAAAGGATTAATAATCATTTTAGTATCCTTTGTAAAAAGATCTCGGGTGGTCTTACAATAATATTGCACAACAGGGCTCAATAAACATCTGTTTTAACTCATTCAGGCCTGACGCCCTACAGCAGGAGATGATTGTCGTTCGATGACGCCTCAAAAATTTGGGAAATACGTGCGTCGGGCTGAATGAGTTAATAGCGTCAGAATGTCGTAAAAGGAAACGAGGTTTTTGTTGTTCGTCTTCTCCTGTGCTACGCAGAAGAGTTCCTCCGTTAAGCATGTTCTTAATTAAACGAACTTTAGTTCGCGAACTCTGACGAACTACAGTTCACGATCTCGGGCAAAACAAGTTGGTTCATAATTGGACGATCTAAAGATACGGCGAACCTAGTTCGAAGTAGTTCATGAACCTCGGCAATCCATAGTTCGCTGTCGGAAAAGGTTCGCTCAACGTGTTGAGCAAACCAAGGCGAACCTTTTCTCTGATTGGTCAAAACTTTTACCCTCTTCTGCGTTGGAGATAAGAAGACAGTCACCGATACAAACAAATATGGCGGACGGTGATATTTCACTCGTGCGAAGAACAAGACCTATTTTTATTGATTTGTGGGAGGCGCAACGCTGTTTGTGGGGTCGCTACTGCAAGGAGTACAAAAACAAACATCGTTCAAATCGCGAAGCGGCATCGGCAGCCATTTTGAACACCTTCGCAGACAGTAAGTACGCCGAATCAAGCGCTTCAGTTAAGAAAGAGAACCATGGCAAACCTGGTTTGCTGAAGTTCGCCTAGGTTCGTTCAACCTCAATTAAGAAACAAACCAAAAGATCGCCGATCTTCTCCGATCTAGGTTAGCCGATCAATAGTTCGTCTAATTAAGAACAGCTCTAAGCTTGCACAGGTAAGACAACACTGAGAACCCGTTGTGCGGGCGAATTTAGCTGTCAAAGTCCGTCCGAGAATAGACAAGTTGTAAGGACCAGGCAGGGGTCAGTTGCACGAGTGAGCTTAGTCCTGCGCCAGCCACTAAGCAAGGTGCTCTGCTATCCGGCGGAACACCTTGCTTAGTGGCTGGCGCAGGACTAAGCTCACTCATGCACCTGACCCCATGCTATCATTGCAGCAGGTCGGCCGTGCCTTATTGTCAGTTGATAAACACAGCCAATGGAAAGGATTCTCGCGTATTCTGAGTCATCAAAATTGTTGCTGCTTGTACTCAGTTAAAGTAACCATTTAAAAATTGCCCAAATAGCACTTCGTAGTAGTCGAGTGAGTTGCATCCACCATGATAGCTCAAGGGGAGTGTCTGATTTGCTTGGCGCCTTTACAGGCGCCAAGCAAATCAGGCACTCCCCTTGAGCTATCACGGAGCTGCATTTGTTGAGACCTCTCTCAGGCGGGTCTACAGATAATAATGTGGGAAATTTGTCATTAGATGTTGAGAGACGCAAAGAAGGAAAAAAGAAAAGACATTGCACTTGAGCTATCACGATGGATCGATCTCCGGGGGTCGGAGTCGTAAAGGAAATAATTAACCCTTTGATTGTCGGCGGCGCTTTTTGTCGCGATGATTTCTGCCGGAAACACCGCGACAAAAAGCGTGACCGACAACCAAAAGGTTACACTGAGGTCCATCACACCCTGTCCTTTACTGCCTAGCCCGCGCTGACTACTCCCCCCCCCCCCCACACCCCCTATCCCCCTCAACATCCCACACCAGCTACCATTACTACTTGCCCCCTCAAGCTGAAATCAGAATGACTGATTGATTTGTTCCAGTTTACTGTCCCACTGGCACTAGAAGTGATCGGAGACTAGCAGTTTTGGCGTAGTTATCAGCAATTGTAGCATGGTGGTTTGTAGTTTGGTGTAGGTTTTCCCCTCCCCCCTTTCTCATCCGGGCTTGGGATCGGCAAAGGCGGAGTTCTGAAATCAGTCAATATCCTTGACCTATTATGGTCGATCCAGCAGTCGCAGTGAAAAGGGAAATAATTAGAGGTCATTCACACCCTGCCCTTTGCAGCACCTTACGCTAACACACCCCCTGACCCTCAACCTGTAACCACCCTCCTCTCCCTGTCCCCCTCCCCCTCCCCCCATTCAATTCATCTCATTCATTGTCCTGAACCCATTACATTCTGAGGCTGATTAAAAAAAAAGCTTATTGTCCTACGAAGGCTGCATTACAGATTAGAAGATAGGTCAACCATTTTAGTTCAAGGGTGGTGCCAGAATAGCTTGGCGCCTGAGGCGCCAAGCTATTCTGGCACCACCCTTGAACCATCGTAGTCAAATTAATGTCAAACAGTAGTGTATCAGCATGAAAGGGGTTGCCGTAAAACGCCACAAATCGGACGTTGTTAAAACGCCACAGATCGGACGACAGGCGTGAAGCGATTTCTCTCGGCACATGAAATAACGCCAGTGCAATAAAACACGAAGATGGGCGAGGTAAATAACTCTTGCCGAACGGGGTGTATGCTGAAGGCGTGCGAAGCATTTTGCGCCGATTCCGTCGGTATATGCGCTTCATAGCTTCATAGCTGGCGTAAGTGTAGGTTAAAAAAAGGAAATTAAAGTCCACGGCGACCATAACAACGAGAGAAGCAGTTAACAAAGTCGAGAGTAAAGAAGTATAGCAGAAAATCCATATATGCAACAAAGAAACATACTTTAGAATAACAAAACAAAATTTAAAAAACTCCTTCTATTCATCCTGAAAAGTAGATTAACCAGCCAAAGCTTCTTTTAAAATCAGTCGGAATCAAGATGAATTAAAGATGTTTTAAAAAAACAAAATGATGAATTTTAAAAACAGATATAAATTATTAAACACATGTAGATGAATTGTGGAAACCATACATAGGTCAAAAACATGTTTGTCCAGGATTCTAATCCATTGTTTTCCTCACTTCTGATTTCGGAGCGTCTGTTGTACGAAGAATTGGCTTCTTCGGCTGCTGTTATCGCTTTTGACTGAGTGATTCTGCACATCCACGAAATGCGCTATGGACAGACACGAAGTTAGGTTCAATATCGACATAGGATACGTACTCCATTGGTTGTGTACCGTGGTGGGGTTTGCTCGTGCGAAAATCCGGTCTCCCTGGGCAATGGGACAAGCCTGGACGCACGTGCAACATAAACCATACACGCCTTGCTTGTTGGCTTGACCCAGCAAACGTTTATGGTTTGCGGCTTAGAAGGTACACCGACGGTGTCTTTGGACAGTCCAATCCATCTGTAAAAGGGGCCAGTTGCATGACTGAGTGAGCGTAGTCCTGCGCCACCCACTAAGCAAGGTGCTCCGCTATAGCGGAGCAAGGTAGCGGAGCACCTTGCTTTGTGGCTGGCGCAGGACTAAGCTCACTCAATCGTGCAACTTGCTTAGTGGCTGCCGCAGGACTACTACTGGCCTCTGGGCTAAACCCTTAACTCATTCGAGACGAACGGCGTCCGGATACGCGCTTATGCCGTTCGTCTTGAATGAGTTAAGAGGTGGTCAGAGCTCATGAGGATCCAAGCTTTTGCAGATAGGTTGGTCAAAAATCTGCGAGAGGTTCAGATTCTCATAAGCCGCCGAGTTTGTCTTCCTCGCCAAGTCTTCTTTTGTGTTGCTCAAACGTAGGGAGGATTTTGGCCTGGCGAACTGGTGCCGTAAGAATAGTAAAGCAGGACTGATGTACTTCGGCCGGATACCCGAGGACGTGTACGTAATTAAGCAAAACTTCCTTTGTTTTCATTTTTGTCAGTGATATACATTACCTTTACCTTTAACCCCTTTGGCCGCCGAGAAAAAACTGACCACGAGTCAACCGCCAAGAGACGTAGATAAATCCTCTTTAGCACGTGCAGTTGCGGGGGCTGATGAGCATCTACGCCTCTTGTTCAACCCGGTGTGCACGTTCCTTTGAGCTTGTCCTTTTCTGCGTTGACTTGACACGCGCCGATTTCAAAAGCTCAGTCTGCGGTCACTGGCAGTTAACTCATTCGAGACGTGCCGCCTCCCGATACGCGGCTTAAAGCCGCGTATCGGGAGGCGGCACGTTTCGAATGAGTTAAGAGGTTAAATAAAACATCATCAAGCACAACAACAATGTAGTGTGATCTTGCGTGATGCAGACTGAATGAACTGAAGACTTCTCAAAAACAGTTTGCTCCCAGCGAGCCAAAAAGCTCCCGGGCCCTCCTAGGCCGCAGTGGGCCCGCACACGGCCCGGGAGTCTTTTGTTTACTGGGCTAAGGCGTTTCATTCCACGGTCATGCGCATGTGACATGATGCCGCTCAACGTGACAGTAGCCATTGTGTTTACGTCGGTCGGACACGGTTAAAAAAAAACTTTCCAAAGTGCTCACCCAGTGTGCAAAAGGCCATCGGGCCGACATCAGCCCGATGGCCTTTTGTGCATTGGGTAGTGTGTGACACCAGATCTGTACTTATCGTTAAAATTTATCGTTTTGAACCGGAAAAAGATTCGGATCGCGTGTGGAAGTGTCTTAATTTTGTTTAGAAATCCCAACAGAGAATGAAACACGTTTACAAAAGACAATTAACCCTTTGCGCGTCGGTAGCGCGGGTTTTCGTCGCTATGATTCCTACAGAAATCATCGCGACAAAAGTCGCTACAGACTCGCAAAGGGTTAACCCGAACAATTTAACTAGAAAATGTAATGCATTGTGATGTAATTGCCTTGTCTTTAGAAGCGTGTGTCTTTCTCCTTTGAGATTTATTTTGCATTTTACACGCTTGGAAATCACCTTTTTGGTGTGAAATTTTAAAAAAAAGTTTTATTGAAAAATGAAAAATGCTGCAGTACTGTTTCTAGTTTAGGTAAGTAATTATGCAAATCTGTGGGCAACCTGATTAGCCTGTCTAGAACTATTAGCTTTGCCCTCTGACAGCAAGATAATTTGTGTGAATAGCAATATTTTCAGGTTAACACAATGAAAGTCTCGCTTTTAACCCATTTTCTACCGGTGATCACGAATTTCGCGTGTCAGTGAAAGGAATGCACACGATGCGATAATCGCGTGACGAACACAGATGAAATGGTACCAGAGATTGGCTCAAAGAACACAGGACTAACAAGAGACATAAGATTTATGTCTCTTGCAGATGGGTAGCATTCACCTTGTTTTGGCAGTTATAAGGGTTAACAAAAATGGCCCTCACAGGACACAGCACCAGTCAAAAAACAAACATCACTGGAATCATTGGAAACCATTGGGGATCGCACACAATTTCGATGTCCTGAGAGTTGCGAAATGCAGACCAAGCGAAATGCAGAATTTCCAAAAACTTCAGTAGCTCGCTTGAGCTTTCCATTAGCACCAAGTGAATGTTCTGTGTTTGTGTATAGTGTGTGAATGAATGCGCGTGATTCACGTGAGCGTGCTTGTTGGGTTCAGTTCGCGTCGGCGCTTTGAGCCGATATTCAGTTGGGTAAAGCGCCTATTTAATGCGCTGATTTATTTATTTTATTTCACTCATTCTACCCCAACACCGAAATCCCCAATTTTTGCCGTTGTCCTCTGAAGACTGCATTGCAGTGCAGGACACAGATCGACCATGATAGTTCAAGGGTGATGCCAGAATAGCTTGGCGCCTATGGGCGCCAAGCTATTCTGGCATCACCCTCGAACTGTCATGGTCGATCCTTATCTTCGTGTGGTGTGTCTGGGGTAGAATGAGTTAAAAGTGACCGCGAACGAATTGTTCAGGACTTGGCAGTGGAGGTTTTCAAATCTTTTAACCCCTCCACGAACGCGATCCATCTACAAGAGACACCGACCATGAGCTCCCGCAGTTGCGACGGGCTCATGAGGATCTAATAATAATAATAATAATACCGTTATTATATAGGCGCTTTTTCTCAATTTTGGGGAAATCGACTCAAAGCGCCGCGCCTGAAACCCAACACACACACTCACGAAACAGACACGGATTTACGCCATTCAAGACAAACACAGTACAAGACAAACAAGGGCCAGTCAGCTACTGAAGTTACAGAGATTTTTGATCGCTTGTATTTGAAATTTGTAAAGTGGCCTGAGACCGGTACCAAAGTGTGGGGGGTGACATCATTTTGTATCTAGCCTCCGTAGAAAGCTGGATCTCTTTGTCGTTGAGATAGACTATAGAAAGATTTCAGAAACACAGTCCGCGGCCGTGGGCAGTGAAGGGGTTTAGTAAATGTCGCCGTTAACCCCTTCAGTGCCGAGAAAAATTGAACAAAACCCAACTGCAAGAGGTATAGATCCTCATGAGCCCCCGCAGTTGCGGAGGCTCATGAGGATCTATGCCTCTTGCTGATATCACTTTCAATCCGTGATCCTAGGACATCTCGGTGTTTTTGGTGTTTAGTACTGAACGAAGACTGCAGAAACACAGTCTGCCTCGGCTAGCACTGAGCGGGTTAAGGCATAATGTGTAAAGCCATGTGCGTATGGTTTCTATTATTATTTAAAAATCTGTTGAAGCCAAGAGGTCATACCCATAATGGTCCTTTGGATGTCAAATGTCAGTTCTTTTGGGAGAGCGTTGAGCGCCGGTAGAATCACGTTTTAATTAAGCTAACCCTCAATGCGGAGAAAACCCATCGTGCCCGCACCTTTGGCGTGACATTTATTGGTCCCCTGATATGCTGAAGGTTTTGGAATTTCCATTAAAACGTCTAGTTCCTAACTCTATTCCGACTGTGGAAAACCCGTCTTATGCCCACCTACTCCATGTTGTTCTTCTAGACGACTGTCCACGGGGCTTACACACAATTGCTACGCAGTAAAACCTTTCACTCAAACACTCACCCCACGTCAAAATCCCACCGAATGCAAGATGCACAGATCCTCATGAGCCCCCGCAGTTGCGGGGGCTCATGAGGATATGTGCATCTTGCTGGAACAGATCGTCCAACTGGACCAACGATCAATTACTGAGCAGTGCAGGGCAGCAGCACAACCTTTCGCCCAAAGACATGATTGTCCCAGCTCTGAAATTTCACATACGTCAAGAAGCATAGTTCCTCATGAGGACCCGCACCTTACGGGGGCACATGAAAATCTGTAGTTCTTTTTTTGTGTACAGTTTACATCCGTATTTCTGCGGGCAAAATGAGTCCCTGAGAGACCATTTTACCCCACGAATGAATTGTTCCTACAGGACACGATGTCAGGCCCAAATTAACTAACTGCAAGATACATAGATGCTGGAAGAGTCGCGTAGATTTGTGGGGCTTATGATGGCCTATACTGCTAGTTTGTCCCATTTACGCACGTGTTCCGCATGTGGACGGAGCCTTTGACGATCAGTCTGCGTTGTGAAAAGAACGACACTTCAAATTCGCATGACTTGATCACGATCGGATCTTACCGAAGACTATGAAGATTACATTTGTGTTGCTGGCTTACACTGTCATCCGTGTTCCTCTTTGTGGGGAACTGTTTCATCGCTGCCCCCATCATCCCACGATGGTGGGCCATTGTCCCTAGGGACCATGCAATGCCGAAGCCCCCGTGTATAATCCAATTTGGATGCGATGTAATTAGTACCAGACATTTTTCTCCTGGGTGACAGAACGGACCGCTCCTCCACAAATCCCCTTCAAAACGTTCCTTGTGCAAGAGACATAGATTCTCATGAGCCCCTGAATTCGCAGGGGCTCATGAGAATCTATGCCTCTTCTGGTAGAGACTACCCCCCCCCCTTTTTTTTAGGCTGTCCTCGGGGGGGGGGGGGGGTATAAAGTATTCCGGGTTAATTGTACAGTTGCTGAGACTGGGCGACGGCTGAAGGACTTGTTTTAAGCATGCGAATCTGACTGTAGTCCCAAAGATGCTTCGAGTTTTTTTCTTCTTTTTTTTGCTTCCAGCTTCATCTTCAGGGAGTGCTTAGCCTATCCGCACCTCATATTAACCCCTTCACTGCATGTGGCCGCAGGCTGTTTCTGAAATCTGTGTGCCGCCTTTAGATGAGACCGAAACAGCTGTCCACACTGCTCAATATCCTGGACTCCCTTTGGGGACTTAGATCTAAATTTCCATGCACCAAGGGGCTGGAAATCCAGTGGACATGTGATACGCCCACCCCCCCTTTCCATATGCATTGCTTCCACTTACTTACTTAGCGCACCCGTCTTTTCTATCATTTTTTGTTTGTTTGTTTGTTGGTTGCTTTGACCAAAGTAGATGATCATTGGTCGATAATGCACAATTCTCTCCCCTGACAGTACTTTTCATTTTTTGTTTGTTTGTTTGTTGGTTGCTTTGACCAAAGTAGATGATCATTGGTCGATAATGCACAATTCTCTCCCCTGAAAGTACTTTTCATTTTTTGTTTGTTTGTTTGTTGGTGCTTTGACCAAAGTAGCTGATCATTGGTCGATAATACACAATTCTCTCCCGTGACAGTACTTTTCATTTTTTGTTTGTTTGTTTGTTGGTGCTTTGACCAAAGTAGATGATCATTGGTCGATAATGCACAATTCTTTCCCCTGACAGTACTTTTCATTTTTGGTTTGTTTGTTTGTTGGTGCTTTGACCAAAGTAGATGATCATTGGTCGATAATGCACAATTCTCTCCCCTGACAGTACTTTTCATTTTTGGTTTGTTTGTTTGTTGGTGCTTTGACCAAAGTAGATGATCATTGGTCGATAATGCACAATTCTCTCCCCTTACAGTACTTTTTGTTTGTTGGTGCTTTGACCAAAGTAGATGATCATTGGTCGATAAAGCACAATTCTCTCCCCTGACAGTACTTTTCCCTGTTTACCTGGTAGTTTCTTCGCCGTTAGATATCTTTCCTCGCCTGCTCGGCGTTCAACCCAGATAAGTAACTATCACAATGAAATCTGTGGTAAATGAGTCCGAAATAGCTCAGGCGGTTAAACGTCGGAGCAGGAGAGCGAAGGGAATCGCCGGGTCGTGGGTTCGAATCCCGTCCCGGCCCGGTAGCTGGACTCACAATCCAGGGGGGAAAAGACGGATTTGTTCAATAGCATGTCCGTTGAAAGTCCTGGTAAATCAAAGTGGCACATTTGGAGTGCGCCTGAGTTGATCAGTGTTCAGGTCGTACTCCATAGGCAATAGATTTCACTGTCCCCCATAACCCGCCCGTCAGGGCCGTCCATGATCACCTCGGTGCTGTCGACGTTAAGCCCGAACTAACCAACCAATCTGTGGTATTTCAAGTCCGGAGAGCCCCCGCCGCCCCAGGCACGAGGATTCAAAAAGGTGCCATTAACCCAATCAGTCCTGACGCACTACAGCAGGAGATGGGTCGACCATGATAATTCAAGGGTAGTGCCAGATTAGCTTGGCGCCAACAGGCGCCAAGCTAATCTGGCACTACCCTTGAATTATCATGGTCGATCCATCTCCTGCAACTGGTGCATAGTCGTTAGATGACGCCTCCAAAATTTGGGGAATACGGTACGGCCGTCGGGCTGAATGAGTTAAGAGGCGTGATCCTCATGAGCCCCAGCAACTGCCGGGCCTCATGAGGATCTGTGTCTCTTGCAGTTGGGTCGTGTTCAATTTTTTCCCGACAGTGAATGGGTTAATCGTGACTATCGCAGCTTTTGGAGGCGTGTATACAGACTGTGCATCAGCCTTTGGCGATCGATTGGCCGTGGTAGTTCGAGGGCAGTGCCAGATTTCATTAGCTTGGTGTCTTCCCTCAACCCCTGGACCGCCGTGAAAAAGTGATCACGATTCAAGTGCAAGAGACATAGATCCTCATGAGCCCCCGCAGTCGCGGGGGCTCATGAGGATCTATGCCTCTTGCTGACACCACTTTGGTTCCATATTCCTGTGACTGCTGGCGTTGCAGAAACACATTCCGCGTCAGCTGGCCGTGAAGACGTTAAATATCACGACTAACAGACGAGGTTGACAGTGCGACGCTTGAGAGACCGCGATTGCAGAAGGAGTGTTTAATTGTTCTAGTCTTGTCTCACAATTTCGGGGTCTTGTTAACGCGTCACGTGGAGACGCCCCGAGCTAATGAAACACTGCCCGGGAGCCATCACTGCCAACACTGCCAAAGCAATATCTACCTCCAGTGCCGGGAGGGAGGGGGGTGGAGGTGGGTGGGTGGGTGTGGGGGGGGGGGAGTCTGCATCAGCTGGCACCGTGGGGGTTAACACCATCTCAGAACTATCTCCAGCAGTCGTGTGCCAGAGTAAGTGCTGACTTGACTGTTCTAATATATCAGTCGCTTTAGTCTCCTCAGGGAGTTTCTTACTGATAAAAGTCACATATCGTGGGAGTAACTGGAAATTAACCTCGTGTGTGTGACACACAATTGTGCGTCACATACGAGGTTTCCCATTTACAGCGACTTTCCAGTTCCATCGGCCAAGTAAGCGTTTCGTTACAGCGCGACGGCAGAAACAGAAGTAGACCATTCGGAATCAACACGTCGTTATACTTCTGGTTCTGTCACGCTGTAACGAAACGCTTCCGACACTCAAGACTGGAATTCTCTCAGGTGTCGCCTGTGTGTTTAGAATCGCACATCTGTCATATCCAGAGGTCTGCATTCGCAAATTGGCCGCAGCGCGTGGGCGCGTCACACTGCTTGTGGGCGCAAGTCGTTAAAAAGTTTAGGCAATCGGTGTTTGTTGTTGGAACTGGGTAGTAGCTGTTAAAAGTTTGGGCTCTCATGCTCCTGGGCACAGGACGAAGATGTTGAATGTTATGCCAAGCCGTTTAATTAAAAAATGGAACCCTTCACTGTCGAAATAAAAAAAATTGACGCCTCCCAAGCTCTACAAGAGGTATAGATCCTCATGAGCCCCCGCAATTGCGGGGGCTCATGAGGATCTATTACTCTTGTTGACGCCACTTTGCATCCGCGTGTTATTGGTGCAACTGGAACTCTACGGCGTTGAAGTTTTACCACGATTTCAAGAATCCGTCCACCGGCAGTGACATACATAACTAGCATCTAATAACACAAATTCTACTGTATTTATTGACCTTGGTGACCCTGACCTAAATGGAGGTACCATGTGTGCGATGGTCTATGGTTTTGCACCTTTCGGCCTCGAGGCCGTAAGGTCCAAAATCACAGACCGGCGCGCACGTGCTATGTTTTCACGTCATGGTTGTCTATGTTTTTTTCTCAAGTGCGCGCGGATTTCGTTTTTTTTTTTTCAGTGTCTGTTCTTTTTCATTGTGTCTTAATCTGTGAACACTTGTGTTGGTTTGGAGGAAACGCGAGAAATTAGTTCTATTTGGCCGTGACTTGTCTGACATTGCATCTGATATGCTGAGTAAACACTGAGTGTGCCTGCCAAGGTAAACTTTCACAAAGTCTGCAACTCAGTGAAAATGCTTCAACTCGTTACGGGAGAAAAACCGCAACAAACACGTTTTGGTTCTCGCCGAGCCTTTTACAGGGACTGACATATAGGAGTACGATGGGACTGGATAGTTTAAGGGTAGTCAATGATGAGCCAGGCGCCTAGAAGGGCCTCAGGCTCTTCAGGCACTATGCCATGGAAGCTATCACGATATATGCAACTTTCGCAGGTGACCGTCTGGTAAGTTGTTGATCGAAAAGTTGCCTACCAAACGTTGCCTACCAAATGTTGCCTATCAAAAGTTGCCTACCAAATGTTGCGTACCAAATTACCCCCTTCCTTGCCGGAACACAATGTACAAAAGCCGAAGTGCAAGAGGCATAGATCCTCTTGCAGAGGCAACTGAGGGGGCTCATGCGGATCTATGCCTCTTGCTGACACCACTGTGTGTCCCTGTTCCTTGGACGGCTGGGGATGTAAGGCGTTGAAATGACCCGAGATTTCAGAACGCAATCTGCGATCACTAGCAGTGAAGGGGTTATGAACTGTTGAACTTCCAAGACTTGGGATTGACAAGGTCCCCGGTGAGCGAAAGGCCTTCGGGCCCGATTTGGCCCCCTAGGACAGTTTGCCTGCTGGATTCATGGCCTCACTTTTGGTCGATCATTACCAGCGAGGAACTCCTACACGGACACGTTGGGATTAGTTTCTCGTTTTATCATTTGATGAAATCAATGCAGGCTCTCCACGTTAATTGGAGCGCCCTTGGGGTGCGCTTGTGTTTGTGGCTTGCTGGGAGGGAACTAGCAACGGATTTACTTGCATATTAAGTGTCTGTTCATCTGTGTCTGTCTGTCGGTCCCTCTCTCGGCGTGAGTGTTGTGTGAGTGCGTGTGCAAGGGCATGATTGAAGAAAAAGGTTTGTGTACATAATCATTTATCCTTGAGAAATAAAGTTTCATTTCATTTCATCTCTCTCTCTCTCTCTCTCTCTCTCTCTCTCTCTCTCTCTCTCTCTCTCTCTCTCTCTCTCTCTCTCTCTCTCTCTCTCTCTCTCTCTCTCTCTCTCTCTCTCTCTCTCTCTCTCTCTCTCTCTCTCTCTCTCTCTCTCTCTCTTCTGGATCACTCGTAGGGCCTAGGGATGCTTTAACTACATGTATTATAATTTGTCTCTTTCTGTGCTGGGTCCAATTTATTCCCAATTAAGCCTGTTATCCTTTTCATTTATCATTTGAACTACTTACTTTTATGTATGTGTGAGTGTGTGTGTGTGTGTGTGTGTGTGTGTGTGTGTGTGTGTGTGTGTGTGTGTGTGGAGGTGGGGGGGGGGGGGGCGGGGGTAGGGTTGGGGGAGGGGGGTGTCTAAGAGTTTATGTGTATGTCTGCCTATGTAAATAGTGTTGTTAATTGTTTGTAAGTATTATGTTTTACTTATATGTATGTGCATGTGTAGATAGTTTTGTAGTTGTTAGCAACGGCAGGTTTGTAAATTGGCTGTGTCACTGACGATGTCAATGCCTTAACCGTTGTAAAATAAAGTTTGATTGATTCATTGATTCATTGATTCTCTCTCTCCTAAAAGTAAGAACCTCTCAGATCCTAATAAGTTTAGACCAATCTCGCTCTTGTCAGCTCTGTCAAAACCAATAGAAAAACATGTACACAGGCATCTGAGCTATTTTCTTGAAAAACATAACTTGCTTTACCCACTACAGTCAGGTTTTAGACCTCGCCACTCATGCCACACTGCTCTAGCTCACCTGACCAATACTTGGCTTACGTCCATGAACAAAGCTGAAATGACCGGTGCTGTATTTCTAGATTTCTCAAAAGCCTTTGATCTAATAAATCATGATATGTTGATACTAAAGCTATCAGTGTATCACGTAAACAAAGCATCCTTGGACTTTTTCAAATCCTACCTGCACGGAAGACGTCAGTATGTGTTTGTTAACGGAAAACGTTCCGCTGAAGGCATACTAAAGCATGGCGTGCCTCAGGGCTCAATATTAGGGCCCCTCCTATTTTCCATTTACATCAATGATATGCCATTGCATATTTCAGATCTAAACGTACGCTGTAGTCTGTTTGCTGATGATGCTACTCTCGACATGTCGTCAGCGAATATCTCCACAATCAATTCCTCACTTCAACAGGGCTTAACTGATGTTTCAAAATGGTGTCACACTAACTATATGGTACCAAATCCGTCTAAAACAGAATGCATGCTAATAACTACACGACAAAAGCAGCAGCTACATCCACCCCCTCTTAGCCTTTCTCTCAACTCTGAGCCGATTAGACAAGTTAGAGAGCAACGCTTGTTAGGCGTCATTATTGACGATCAACTCACATGGCACGCTCATGTCAGCAGCGTATGTCGAACAGTGTCCAGGAATTTATATCTTCTTTCAAAACTGCGTTATTTTACAGATACACCGACAAGGAAAATATTTTATAACGCACATATTCAATCCCATATAGATTATGCTTCTACAGTTTGGGATGGATGTAGCGATGCGTGCATAAAAAGACTTAATGCTCTTCATCGTAGAGCAGCCAAATTAATCCACCCGGATAGTAAAGAAAGCACCGACGACCGACTCAAAGCCCTCGACATGCTGCCTCTGCGTAAGTTACTTATGTACAATAAAGGCGTACTTATGTTTAAAATCTACCACTCTAAAACGCCTAGTTATCTAACAGATCTATTTAGCCCTGCTCATACGCCTTATAAAACGACGAGGAACAATCTATCCATACCAAGGCCGCGCCTCGATATATTCAAAACTAGTTTGTCTTACTCAGGAGCCAAACTATGGAATCTGTTGCCTATCGACATTACTGGGGCTCCTTCTTTGTCCACATTCAGAGCCCGCTTATTTCGGCACCTGAAAGAAAATTAAGCCCATAGTTGTGTACTTGTGTCGGCGTTTTTCCAGCGCAGTGAGTTGTATTGTCGAGTTTGCAGTTGCTGTTCAAACTAAGTTTTTAACATTCTTGTTTAATCAGGCTCTTAGTGTGTAATAATAATAATAATAATAATAATAATAAATTTATTTCAGTTTTTGCAGGCCATCAGGCCCATATGAACACAAAATACAATTTACAACCAGAAAATACAGGAAGGTGGTTGTAAAGAACACAATCACATAGCATTACATCAACGCACATAAATAAACAAAAACAACAAAAGTTCAAAGCAAATCCCTCTAATTCCTTAATTTAAGGCACCCTGAAATATACATAGCAACTTTAAAGACCAGTTTATCATGTAGGTTTCCACACAGCAGCTGAACTTTGAGATCGGATGGGAATCTGTAGTAAAACAGTGGAATGTACTTTTTACGTAAAGGGGAATATTTTGGACACTCGAAAAGAAAATGACACAAATCTTCAGCCTTATGCCAATCACATGAATTACATTCTGGATTAGTGATGGGTTTTCCAAATCTGGATACTCCGTTTAAAGGTAAACGGTTACATCTAAGTAAACAAATTGCCCGCCTGAGTTCACAAGAAGTCAGCTGCCCTATGTAACTTGCTCTAAGTATTTCTGGGTGGTAATGGCAGTATTCTGTGTTTGATGTAAGGGATGCATGCCAGTCCTGTCGGAAACAATCCATCAGCCGATCTTTGAATATCTGAATGAACAGAGGAGTGTTTCCAACTGACTGCATTTCCCACACATACCCAAACCCGTGCCTACACAACAGAGTCTTTATTTGCGTAGCCCAGTTCGATCTACCTGAGGCATCATGCATACATAACATCGTGTAACACTGTCTTGGGTATCTGTTTTCTGACATGGTAAGAAGTCTGCACCAATACTTCACCATTCGAACATAGGCATCAATATACATAGGAAATCTTCCACACTCACCCAGCGCAATATTGTTTTTTACATCTCTTCCAACACCAAGGACCATTTTACAAACCTTTATATGAACCTGCTCAATTACATCATGCCTCTGGAAACCCCAAACCTCTGACCCATATAGCACAATGGGCTTAATCTTGACATCAAAAATGTGAAAAACAGTGTCAGCTGGCAAGTTTTGTAATTTGAAGTATAGTCTTTTGATGCCTGCAACTGCTCTCCTGGCTTTTCCAGCTAAGTTTTCTACACATCTAGCCCAGTTCAGAGTAGAGGAAAATATCACACCAAGGTAAGTATAACTGGACTCGACTTGAATCTGCTTGTCAGCATAAAACCATTTTTCACAATTTTTCACAAAACCTCCATTTTTGAAGACTACCACTTTTGTCTTGTCCATGTTCACAGTGAGACCCCATTTTTTACAGTATTTTTCTAAACAATTAATTTTCTTTTGGAGATCTGCTACAGAGTCAGAGACAATGGCTATATCATCAGCATACATAAGAAGGAAAATACCCAGTGGGTCCGCAAAAATATCAATGCCACGTGCACCGCACGATGATATTTCTGTCTCAAATTCTGAAAGAAAGATAGAAAACAGCAGTGGGCTCAACACACAACCTTGTCGCACCCCTGACATGCAATCAAAGTAGTCGGTAACTTTGGTTCCAACCCTTACAGCAGCTTTTACATGTTTGTACATACTCTCCAGTGTCTGAAGCAACTTACCATGAACTCCTTTACGTAACAAGAGATACAACAGTTTTGTCCTGTGCACACTGTCGTAAGCTTTAGAAAAGTCTACGTACATGGTGTAAAAACGGCCACCCTGCTTGCTAAGATACTTTTGCACTAGTGCCTGCAAACAAAAAATGTTGTCTATAGTACTGTACCCTTTACGGAAGCCAGCTTGAGCCTCAGGAATACAATCATTCTCTTCACAAAAACGAATCAACCTGTTGTTAATGACACAACTGTACAACTTACTGATAACGTTCAAAAGAGAAATTCCTCTGTAGTTGTCAACATTTCTAGGGTTACCCTTTTTGTGTAGTGGAAATATCACAGCCATGGTCCAGCTTTCAGGGTATTCCGCACTTTGAAACACACGATTGAACAAAGGATGCAGAAATTTCACAAGGATCTCACCTGCATGATGAAAAAGGTCAGTGGGCAAGCCATCAGGGCCTGATGCTTTCCCTTTCTTCATGCTATTAATAGCACTGCGAATTTCATCCTGCGTGATTTCCTCGTCAAATTTTGCATTGTGACAACCATCACAATCAGATAATATATGGTCATTCAAAACACCCTCGGCCTGTCTGCTGAAACTTGAATCATCAACATTCTGATCCACATTTAGCAAATTACGAAAATAATCATACCACACGCGTGGTGAAATAACATCAGAACACAACTTCTTAACGCCAGTCAGAGACTTTATTTTTTGCCAAAATGTTCTTGAATTTGCATCGTTACATGCATCGTTGAGCTCATTCAAAACCCGTGCATTGTACTCTACTTGTTTTGTTTTACACAACTTCTTAAATTCTTTCTTCATGTCAAGATACTTCCCTAAGTCGTCATGTGTGTTTGTGTGTCTGAACTGCTTCAACTGTATGTACTTGTTTTGTTTTGCTAACTCGCAGTCCGAGTCCCACCACGGCGGCTGTGCACGGGATTCACCACCTACCTTCTTACCTGACCTCATTTTGTCAGCCGCCTTCTGAATGAATGCTACAAAACAGGCCGACCCTTCTTCTACACTCGAGTCAAGCGCTGACGAAAAGTGTTGAAATTGAGTCTCCTGATTATCTTCAATGTATGCCCAAAAGGACTCAGCGTAGTTTTCTTTCCAAACAAATTTAACCCCTTCCTCTAGTATTATATCATCATTTAAATCATCATCATCACATGAATAAACAGACTGAATAGAAGTAAACGTGGTTACAATGGGGAAATGGTCTGACTCGCACCTGTCTGCAACAAACATATCGGTCACTAGGTCAAACACGGATTGAGAGCAAATACAGTAGTCCACCACACTTTTGCCTCTGTTGGCCACGCACGTAATTTCTCCCTCACTGTCACCTTTCGTTCTGCCATTGACAATAAACAAACAGTACTCTTGACATAGTTCTATCAGTTTCCGACCAAAACTGTTTACGCCAATATCTTTTGACCTCCGTGGGTTTTGTGGTACATCCTCTAGCAGATCTGTTAATTCCTGTAAAGGCTGCACGTGTGTATTATCATCAATAAAATCAGTATCAGACAGACCGGCGGTGCGGGCGTTAAAATCGCCACATAATAGCCAAGGCAGCTCAGGATGAGCACGTAACACTTGAGCCATGTAGTTTTCTAACACTTCAAAACCATCAACGTTATCTTCACCATATACAACAGAACGCTCTGGAGCCACATACACAAATGCTGCCAGAACATCAGATGCAGAGTTCAAAACAGACTTACCGATCTTTAGAAACACAATATCCTCAGCTGCCTGCATTAAACGCAACACATGACAGGCTATAGATTTATGTACACACACGGCCACGCCCCCTTTCAACTTTTGTGTACGTGGTGAAAAAAACACCTGATACTCTGGAAAGGTATCCTCTATAACATTTTGCTTACATGACCAGATCTCTGAAAATGCAAAAATTTGACACTTTTCACAGAACTGCCTAAAAGAAACACTTTTCAGCTTATTTACAAGACCTTGGATATTCCATGCCATGATGCGAAACACAGAGCTACCACTTTCACCACTACCACTTTCATCATCACAGTGTGCTGGTGTGGGTTTGAGTGTGGGCACTTGAGTGTGTGTGTGTGCAGGTAAGTCGTCCTTTGAAGACACATGGTGAGGGCCCTGGGGGTCTGAATGAGGGACGGGCTGTCTTCTCCTGGTTGCTGGGTCAACATGCCGGCCTGCCCCTCATTTCTGCCCCCTGCGCTCCACTGGCCTCTGGGTAGCAGCGTCGTATGCGTGGGTCTTTCCCTCAACAACGAGGGAGTCGAAGCGGAGGAAGGCCTTCTTCCCCGCCTGCTTGGCCTCCTTGAGGAAGGGTAGCAGCTTGCGGCGCACGTCCCTCACCCGAGGGGTGAAGTCCTCAGAGATGTAGACCCGGGACCTGTTCTCCTTCAGCGTTCTGCGCTCAAACAGGATCCGCTCCTTGTCTTTGTACTTGTTGAAGCACACGATGATGGGGTGGGGCGCCTTGCCCCCCTTCAGACGATGGGCACGCTCCACCTCGATCTCCTCCTCTATGCCCATCTCGTCCTTCAACATTGACTTGACAGCTTTCTCACAGTCCGCCCAAGTCTCTGAGCGCCCCTGGGGGTGGGGGATTCCGTGAAAGATCAGATTCTTGCGTCTGCTCCGCCCCTCCAAATCATCCAGCTTATTCTCCAGCTGCGTAACTTTCTCCTTCAACTCTTTGTTTTCTTTCATCACCGCAGTAAAGTCACTCTGAATTTTCTCCATCTGCTCCTGCATTGTAGCTTTCATACTGTCCATCTTTTTGTCCATCACATTCAACATTTTAAACACATCCGCAATAGTCGGCTCAGACACTGCGTTTGACTCACCCCCGGGCGACTGGTTGTCTTGGTTCCCCTGGCATGTCAAAAGAGTCTGTCGTTTCGGTGGGCCTGGGTTCGCTTCGACATCGCCGCACCGGAGCAGAAAGCCGACCAAAAACACGAGTATGACTGCCACCGGTCCGCTGACACTGACAGTGCGGTAACGTAGGGCTGCCTTCCTCTGTGCTTTGCGTGCCATGAAGTTTTGAAAAGTCCAGTAAAAGGTACCGCAAATGGCACGAAAAGCTACCGAACTGATCGGCATGATGAGATGAATCACTCTGTCGTTGTTCTAAAGTCACTAATTAAGTAATTATGTTGCAAAATGCTAGAAATGTGCGGAGCCGCTCTTCTACTGTGTGACGTCGATCGTGAGCACAACTCACGCTCTTAGTGTGTGTGTGTGTGTGTGTGTGTGTGTGTGTGTGTGTGTGTGTGTGTGTGTGTGTGTGTGTGTGAGTGAGCTAACTTCTTTTTTTATGCTCACGTTTTGCCTTTCCAGTTTTATTAGTTTTAGTAACGCGCGTGAGATTGATGTGTGAGTGCGTGTGCAAGGACATGATTGAAAAAAGGTCTGTGTACCTAATCATTTATCCTTGAGAAATAAAGTTTCATTTCCATTTCATTTCCATTTCCATTTCATTTCCATTTCATTTCTCTCTCTCTCTCTCTCTCTCTCTCTCTCTCTCTCTCTCTCTCTCTCTCTCTCTCTCTCTCTCTCTCTCACACACACACACACACACACACACACACACACACACACACACACACACACACACACACACACACACACACACACACACACACACACACACAAGAGCATGCGCGTGTTCATTAGTGTATCAAGTCAACCTCACATATTATAGCAAGACAGAAATTGTATCGACTGAAATTATAGTAATTGTCACCCTTTTTCTCAAGTCTAGAAGCCATATCACGTAAAATCCAAAGACAAATGACGTTTTTCAAACCAATGACACGTATGCGTTGTGCCAAGACAAATGTAATTTTTATACCAAATGACGAGTATGTTCTGTGTCCCTTACAAATCTCACTGACACTGACGTCGGCCCGCTGGCCTTTTGCGCATTGGGGATGCATTGCCTCTCTCTCTCTCTTTCTTCCCTTCTCGGTCCGGCCACACTCACTAGGATGTAAACGTTATGCTGTGTTGCATCCTATTGTGTGTGTGTGTGTGTGTGTGTGTGTGTGTGTGTGTGTGTGTGTGTGTGCGTGAGTGCTTGTTTGAGTGTGTTTCTTTCTTTGTTTGCGTGTGCGTGTGTGTGTGTGTGTGATTATTTATTCTGTGCATTATATTGAAATGGAGTGTGTACTAGATTATGTGATGCGCTAGTGCGCACGCGGGCACGTGTGAATATGTCTGTGTGTGCGAGCGTCAGTGCACGTGTACGCGCGAGTATGTATACTGACGAGTAAAAGAAATGCGACATTTTTGGAATCATCTCTTTGGAATATATACTCTCTCTCCGTGTTGGTCACACTTTTTAACTCTATACCATGCATCAGACGACACCAGTCCCTTAACTCATTGTACCCCAACACCGAAATCCTAAAATTTTGCCGTTGTCCTCTGAAGACGGCACTGCAGTGCAGGACACAGATCGACCATGATAGTTCAAGGGTGATGCCAGAATAGCTTGGTGCCCATAGGCGCCAAGCTATTCTGGCATCACCCTTGAACTATCATGGTCGATCCTTATCTTCCTGTGGTGTGTCTGTGGTAGAATGAGTTAATCAACGCCCATTCTCTTCAGACAATACTGCGGCCGCAGGGGCTCATGAGAATCTGTGTCTCTTGCTGGTAAACTCTCGCTCCATTTATTCACTTTCCTGCACCTCTGACGGAGAAAGTTGTTAACGTTTCAGCTCGTGACTGGAAGAGAAGAAAAAAATGACAATGGCACGCGATTTGCTCATTTCCTTACCATTACTACCGACCTCTTGATTTCCCTAACTGCGAGCGCGACCATGTTTTGAACAATCAAATAAAGTCTCTTCAGTATATAGCTCTTTGTCATGCGAGTTAACCTTTTCAGTGGCAGCCGACGCAAATTGTGTTTCTGCATTCTTTACCCAAATGCCCTAGCCTTCATATGTACCTAGATTCGCAGTGGTGTCAGCAAGAGGCATAGATCCTCATGGGCCTTCCTAACTACGGGAGGCTCATGAAGATCTATACCTCTTGCATTTGGGTGGCGGTCAGATTTTCTCTGCGCTGCACGCGCTAAATTTGCATGTGATTGTAGCTTCTCTCTGTTGCAAAGATACGTCAATATTCAAGAGCTGTCCGTTTCTGCACGGAGGTCACTGCATGGTCAGAGCTGAAAGAAGTTATTGAGAGATCAGAACATTGCTGCCCTGTGAAGATAAAAGGCAGTAAGTCCAATTCTTGTGAAAAGCGAGATTGTTATTGTAATACAAGGAAATATTGTTTTTCACAAAAAATAACTTAATGTCTTTTGCTTTCACAGGGCAGCTTACAAGCAAGACCTATGCTGCCATGTTACTTCTGGGAGAATCTCTCCCAACATAGTTGATTATCTTGACGAAGTATCACTATGAGGACAGGGGGTTGAGCGCGTATGGGCGTTTGAGCTACTGAAATGAGATCAGTTAAACCGAAGGTCCTTTACCGCGGATCTTGAAAGGTTTTTCCACCCAGGTGTCCAGGTGTCCAAATGCAGGACAAGACTACGAGTCCCAAGTGGGCCTCACCATCCACAAACAGAAAACAAGGACAATGAGGTTGAACGCAACCAGGGAAGAACCAGTCTTGCTTGCTGGCGCCCCGTTGGAGGAGGTGGAGTCCTTCACCTATCTCGGAAGCATCATAGACAAAAAAGGCGGCACTGATGCAGATGTCAGAGCACGAATCGGTAAGGCCAGAGCAGCCTTTCTCCAGTTGAAAAAAGTGTGGAGTTCCAGAGAGCTGTCACAACACACCAAAGTCCGGATTTTCAACTCCAACGTAAAAGCAGTTCTCCTATATGAAGCAGAGACTTGGAGATTGACAAAAACCACAGTCAACAGAGTACAGATCTTCATAAACAGTTGCCTTAGAAGAATTTTGAAAATACCACTGGCCGGAGAAGATCAGCAACGTCAGACTCTGGGAGAGAACAGAGCAGATAACAGCAGAGAATGAAATTGGGCGAAGAAGATGGGGATGGATTGGTCACAGTCTGAGAAAGCCAGCTTCCAGTATCACTAGGCAGGCATTGTCATGGAACCCCCAGGGAAAGAGGAAAAGAGGTAGGCCGAGAAACTCCTGGCGTCGAGACCTCCAAGTAGACATCAAGTAGACATCAAACACCTGGAGTAAAATCGAAGGAGAAGCACAGGACAGGAGTCGCTGGAGGTCTCTCGTCGACGGCCTATACCCGGGTAGGGGTGACAGGCGTAAGTAAGTAAGTAAGTCCAGGTGTCCAGGATCTCGTCATATCAAATAGTGCAGATGTGGGCATCCGTCAGTCTCGAGAGACCATGGAACTCGTAGTTCAACAACATTAGACAAAAGTGATATTTTCAAGGGCGCTATAGCGCCCTTGAAAATGTCACTTTTTGTCTAATTTTGTTGAACAATTAACGCTTGTTGCAGCTGTATAGGCCCGCTTGGGAATGACAGCCCCTGTGACAGCGGCAGTGTGTGAAGGTGCGCTTCTAGGGATTCCTCTTGCTGTTTTTCCTCTTGGCGCACTTGTCTGCCGCATTCTGTCGAGTTTGTCCTCGCTGACTTTCAGGCCGTTCTTCCCCGCCTCCCTCCACTGGCTCCTGTCCTTGGAAAGCTCTTCCACCTCTCTGTGTATCGATGTCCAGCTCTTTGAGATCGCGCTTGTAGCGAAGACGGGGGCGCCCAACATCTCTCTTGCCAGTAGCCAGCTCACCATTGAGGATGTCCTTTGGGATTTTCCAGTCGTCCATACGACCTATACTTGACCCGGCCATCTGAGGCGATGCTGGCGAAGGATGGTGATGAGACTTAGAGTACGCAAAGGCCATCGGGCCGACGTCGGCCCGATGAACTTTTGCGCATTGGGTTGGATTTGGGCACGGTCGAAGATTTCTGTGTTTGTGATCCTGTCCTTTCATAAGATCCCAAGGATCCGCCTCTCCTGCGTTGCATAGCGTGCCTAGGACTCGCTAGCGTGCCCAGAAGCGTGCTCGATACGCAGGCGCGATAAACAGCAACTTGTGTGTTTGGAGGTTAGCATGCTGTTGTTCCACACTCTTTTTGTCAGCCTGATCAGGGTGGAAGATGCCTTACCTATGCGCTTGTTGATTTTTGTCAGCACCAGTGACAGGACTCTCCGTGTGTAGTGGAGCCCAGGTAGACAAATTGGTGTACTAAATGCAGTGTGTATTCGCTGATGGTGATGATGGGGGCCTCAGTGTCTTTGGCCAGTTTGGTTTTCTTCAGGTTGATGGTGTGAGTGGCCACATCTGCAAACAGCATATCTCTGATGACTGCTTCCCGCACCTTGCTTTGTTTGCTTTTTTAATATCAAATATTACTTATTAAATTATTACAGCAGATTCAGCTCGCAATGGAGTCGATCAACATTGAAAGAGTTATACAAGCAAAACGTCCTCAGGGTCGGCCGTAGTTGGCCTACTACGGCTAACGTCACCCTGGGGACTAACTGCTGGCTGGGACTGTTAAACTCTGTAGGGGAGAAACTGATTGCCAACAGACAAAGGTGATACCCCATCCCACCCACCCCCGTCATTTGATTTTCTAGTTAACAGAAGAGAAATACTTTGTCTTCGTCCACATGAGCATTCAGTTAATTCCAGCACACAGGTTACAGGTTATCCTCCCACACCCCTCTCCTGCCCCCGTTGTTAGAGTTTTTGGCCGGTGAAAAGAGTTTTCGTTGTCTTTTTCTGTCGTGAAACGTAAATACCATTTTTTGGAGATTGGTGATTCAGTCGAGGCCCTATAATTATATACCCTAACATTTGTTTTGGACACCGCTAGTGAGTAAAAGGTCCTCGGGCCGACACGTGCTGCGTGAGGTCAACACAATCTGATCATTATTAGCCGAGTCCACCCACACATTATCGCTTGGTGAGAGATGTGACCCGATCGTAACGCAAGACTGCTAGACGGACGGAAACATGACTAGACTTGAGTCGCCCGTCAGTCTACCCAACCTCTCGCAGGGGCAAAAGGCATAGATTCTCTTGAGCCACTGCAGGCTGCAGGAGCTCATGAGAATCTATGCCTGTTGATGGCACTAACCGGTTCCACGCTCAATCCTCAGACTGAGGTGTCATTTCGGGTCAGTTGTATATGACTTGCATGTGTACGGACATGGGCACGACCGCACCGGAACTGACGGTCGGAACGAAAATGAGGCTGCCTTGGGCGAAAGCGAGGCTGGTGGAGGACCTGTGGTGCCCTAGGCTCATGGTACTGCCAGTCTCTGATCCTTCCTATCTTTTCCCCCTCCCTCCCCCTACACCCCCCCCCCCCCACACACACACACACAGCCCCTCTAACGTGCGCGGTCCAACGGCGGCCGACGACGGCCCGATTGCCTTTGCGCACCGGGAGCCCTCTCCCTCACACGCATTCATGCCTTCCTCAGTCAACACAATCCCCTCCTCCGCACACGCACCCATCCACCGTTCCCGGCTTGGCTTGTGCCTCTGGGAGATAGACAAGGCCGGGCCCACAAGATGCAGAATGCTAATTTGTGCGGGAATTCGTAAATTCACTTTGGCTGCTTATAACAAACTTGTCATGAAGAGGGCTTGATTCACATACCTTTATAGTGTTGCGATGTAAAAACTGATCACTGGTAGAGGTGCTAACCACCTTTCGTGTAAAAATACTTAACAAAGAGAAAATTGCGTTATGAAAAGAATCGTAGAACACAGTCTTTACTAAATATGCTATTCTCTCATCATCATTAACCTCCTCAGTAAAAAAAAATTTGAAATGAACACCACACAGGGAGGGGGGGGGGGGGAGGGTGAGTGGGTGGGTGGATGGGGGCTCATGAGGATCTATGTCTCTTGCTGGAACCACTTTGCATCCATTATTCATAGGACAGCTTTCGCGCTGAATTTACACAGATTTCAGACATGTAATGTAATGTACGACTAGTGGCAGGAAAGGGGTTAATACTATAGGGACAAGAAAGTGGAACTAAATGTACTAGGTTTTTCTTCTTTTATTTGTTCTTTCTAGTCGTGTTTCTTTCTTATTTTGTTGTTGTTGTTGTTGTTGTTTAATTTAAAAATAGAGTATTTTATTACTTCGAGTGGATGGGCAGAGTTTGTGCTAATGTGGTTTTCAGGAGCGATTAAGATCTGCTTGAAGGGACACACGCTAAGCATTGACTTTAAGAAATACTATCTCATTTTAAGTTCAGAATAGAGGAAGTGGACATTAGAACACAGGGGGAGAAAAGCAAAGTCATGGCAATAGTTTCGTGCCCCTGACTCGGAGCGTCAAACTGACGCTCCGAGTGAGAGGCACGAAACTCCTGCCATGGCTTCGGTTTTCTCCCCCTTGTGATTAGAACGCTAACGTGTCATATACGCTGTGCCTTCATAACGTGAGTAACTGTGTCAACAACACATTTTACCCTCCACTCCCCCCACCTATTTTTTTCCCCTCGCCATTTCTGCCTTTTCTACGGTTGGCCACTTTCTTCGAAACTAATTACAAGCATATTTCTTCTCTCTCCAAGAAACAATATCAGGAAGTGAACAAGTTAGACAATTATAATTGCTGTTTTTTTCCGCAAGACTTTGCATTCTGTTCCTGTAGCCACACTTCGAGTCTGCTCGGCCAATATTTTGAAACGAAATGAATCGGACTTAATCCAACCGAAGCCGAAACAATCACGCAATGCTTCGCAGATGACGATCACGCGATCACCTCCAAGGTAGAGCTGCGTCCCAGTGCGCACAGGTCATTGGGCCGACGTCGGCCGCCGTTGGCCCGCGCACGGCTGTGCGCGGGCCAACTGTGGCCGACGTCGGCCCGAAGGCCTTTTGCGCGTTGGGGTGTCTTTTTTTTCCATTTACGGCTTGTCACTTAGATCCGACCTGCTCGTGTCCAAGTGTGTGTGACCAGAAAGTTGTTTGACATTTGGACAGGAAATTTATCCCATTTTTGTTTTGTTTTATGTTTCTTTTTCGTTGCCGTTTTTTTTTTTTTTTTTTTTTTTTTGGAAGATGAACAATTAGAAAAAGAAATGAAACCTCAAGTGTTTTCTTGAGAACATGATGCTCTATCGGTGTCTCTCGTCTTTTAAACCCTTCGCTGCCATTGATCAGGAATTGCGCGTCGGAAACGACTGCACACTGAACGACGTTCTCTGTGAGGAACACAGATGGAAATGGGACACAATTAGGCGTAGAGAACACAGGACTAACAAGAGACATAAACCCTCATGAGGGTTTATGTCTCTTGCAAGATTGGCAGCGTTCGCCTTTCCAGAGCAGTTACGGGGTTAATGCGATATTAGACTGCGTGTTTGTCTGCTCTATCCCAGCGAGTAAAAGGTCCTCGGGTCAACGTAGCTCGAACTCTGGCTGATGTCGGGCCGAGGAATTTTTCCTTTCTGTGCATAACACATTTTAGGAAGGCACTTGAAAAATAAAAGACAGCTTCAACTCATTTGAGGGGCCGCGCATCAATAACTGCAAAAGAGGCGCACGGAGTTGCCAGCGGCAACGAAGATCTCGTTGAACAAAGAGGCATAGATGTACACAGTCCCTTGCGACTGCAGTCCAGGGGTTCGTATAGCTCTATGTCTATTGCAGATGGAAGGCGTTCTTTGAGGGACTTTAGCACTATATAGTATATCATGACACTGGCCTCACTGACCTGGTGTACGCGTCATAATCTGCGCGGATCAATGATCGGAAATCGGAAACGCCCATTTCCAATTCCCTCCAATGGCCATTTACGGAGGTCTTCACGGTGCTCTGGTAAGTCTCTTACACAACCCACAGGACTCGGAAGCCGGTTACATCCCTTGACTATAAATGTTCTTGCGAATTCCTACGAAACTCGCAGTCGGGCAAGGGACAGAACTCTTGTTATGAAAAAAGCTTCGATTCTGTTCCCCTGCGTACAACCTTTGAACAAACGGAAACCGAACGTGGCGTTATGTGCGTGTAGGTCTGTGATGTTGGTCTTATAACTCGGTGCCGTAAGGTCCAAAGTCTGTTAGTTAGTTAGTTATTTGGGTTTAACGCCGAGCAAGCGACCAAGGCCATCTCACGGCGGTCCAAAGTCTGTCCAGCACACATTTTGAGACAACATATTTTTGACGTTTCATGTTTTATTTCATTTTTCAATGTTTTATGTTATTTTATTTTATTTTCTAATGTGGTATGATTTTATGTTATTTTATTTTATTTTATTTGTTTAGTGCTTGCCAAACCAGAAACAAGCGTTTTAAGTGTCTTTTTCAGACTTTCCATTTACTTTACGACCTTTTTACACTGAGCAAACGATCATTTCTAACGTAAAGTATCGGCATATCTATGACATAGTCGTAAACTTCACCCAGATCATCCATCACTCTGAGGATTGAGATGAAGCCGACCTATGCCTGCAAGAGGCATAGATTCTCATGAGCCCCCGCGAATGCGGGGGCTCATGAGGATCTATGCCGCTTGCAGTTATGATGTCCAGGTGTTTTTGGCAATGAAGCGGGAAAGTCCGTTCCCATTTTTCTGTCTCCCTTCCTCCTGGTCTGGTGTCTGAATGGAACTTTATCTTCAGACTGCACACAGCACCAGGCGCAGTAGCTGAATTGATCATGACTGGACAAGGGTGATACCTGATTAGGCACTACTGTTTAAAGAATCACAATGAGCGTCAAGAAGGCGGGTACTGCCTTTGAACTATGATGATCATGTAGCACAACATCTGCGGGCCCACGGCGGCCGCTGTGGGCCCGCGCAAAGCCGTGCGCGGGTCCACTGCAGCCGTCGTGCGGACGAGGACCTTTGCTTATCTGGGATGCTCAACTGTGTTTCCTTCGGAAATTATAAATCCCCTGGGAACCCAAATCCAAAGTGCGTTAACTAACTAGCTGGATAACTACAATCCAGACCAAAAAGGTGACTGCCAAGCGTGTAAAATGCAAAAGACTTGCCACATTCCTTCTGCAATAATTGAAGATAAGCAGCGACTGATCTCTATAATTATTTGTTTGTCTATTTTGAAAAAAAAAGGTTATTTACCCGAAACATTAATAAATTGTATTGTAACTTGTCTTTTCTAAGCCTGTTTCTTTCTCCGTTGGGTACTTCTTAACTAACTACAGCATCCTGCGGATATGACAAATTGCCTGGGGACCCCCATTCCGAAGTTTGTTATAAGCGAAGAAATTTGTCCAGAAAAGGTGTTGTCAGAACCTCTGAAAAAGTGTTATGTCCGACTTTTGTTATATCCGACATTGTTTTAACCCATTCAGCCCTGACGCACTACAGCAGGGGACGGGTTGACCATGATAATTCAAGGGTAGTGCCAGATTAGCTTGGCGCCTGTTGGCGCCAAGCTAATCTGGCACTGCCCTTGAATTATCATGGTCGATCCATCTCCTGCAACTGGTGCATAGCCATTAGATGACGCCTCCAACATTTTCTGAAATACGGCCGTCGGGCTGAATGAGTTAAACGAAGTCGTCTGTAACAAACCAGCTAACCAAACAACCATCCGACCAGTCAACCGACCGGCCAACCAACCTACCGACCATCCAACTAGTGAACCAACCAGTGAACCAACCAACCAATCAACCATCCGACAGACCGACCGACCGACCGACCAAACAACCAACTAACGATTAACTGTTTTCTGCTTGCACTCTAAACTAGTTTCATTGTACTCTAAGCTTTATCTAAAGATTCAACCGTACCATTGCCTCGGATTTCAAGGATTCCAACATGTGGAATGAGCAATCTCCCTGTAGACGGAAGTGAAAGGGGCCACAGAATGGTACCAGTAAGAGGCGTGCGGTGTCTGGCGCCTGTTTTACTGCCGCTTGATAACCGTATTCATTGGAACGCACCGGGGTGCACGCGCCAGATTCACCGTGAATGGCGCTCTTCTAAGTGTGTCCCGTAATGGCTTCATTACCCAGATCCTCTGTCAGGTTGAACCCCCAAATATCTACAACACGGAGGAATGGAGAGGTAGATAAACTGACGAACAAAAGAAATGCGACATCATTGTTGTTGCATTTCTTTTGTTTGTTAGTATACTCGCAGGACTAAAAGTAGTAATCGATGGGGATGTTCAGCTGAGATTACAGATTGTTAAACTGAAGCGATGTCGTGAGTCTATGCAGCTGTAACATGAAGCCACGGTAAACGCGACACCACTTGCAGCTGTAACATGAAGCCACGGTAAACGCGACACCACTTGCAGTTTCAAATCAACAGACCTCTTTCTTTAACTTACCGCCTGTATGTTAATTGACAGTGCACTTTTGCAGGAAAACAGATCGCGAAATGTCGATGTCTGATTTTTTACAAAAAGTACGTTTGAACAGAAAAAAGGAAAGCACTGAAACAACACTTGGACTCTGTTTTTAGTTATGTGCGCACAGTTTGGGGGTGGGGGGGTGGATGGGTGTGGGTGGGGGTGGGGGGTAAAAAAAGGTTCAGTTTCCACTAAGTGCATCATTAGAAGGTCGAGAGGGGGGAAGGTTGGGATGCAGGGGGAAGGGGGTGGGGGTGGGGGGCTCATGAGGATCTTTGCCTCTTGCATGTGGGGGCTGTGGCGGTGAGAGGGAGGGTCACACTTACTATGTAACCGACATATAAATTTGCTTTTCCTCTGCGAGATTGATTTGGGTCAAGCGAGGGGGGTCTTCATAAAATTAGGTCAGAGGTCAGATTGTACACTGGCCCCTATTTGCCAGAATCGAACATCGATTGGTGCCGCGCTTATATAGCCGGGCTACGATGAGCAGTCCTCTTCATGGGAGATAGATTTAAGTAAATCTGATCTTTCAATGCAAGAGACATAGATTTTCATGAGCCGCTGCGGACGCAGGGGTACATGAGAATCTATGTCTCTTGCAAGAGGTAAGTCAGAGGGATGGTTCTTCCATCTGTTGGGAGCATCAGGACATTTTCCGCGGAGGTGGTGAATTTAGCGGCAGATTGAAACGCAGGACACCCCCTTAGTCTAACTGAAAACAGAGGTCGAAACTATTCTGATAATCGCCAGTAAAAGTGCGACAGATCCAGATTAATCACAGGTGGGAGAGAAATAAAACGAAGTTAATGAAATAGTTTCGTGCCCCTGACTCGGAGCGTCAGTTGACGCTCCGAGTCAGGGGCACGAAACTATTTAAATAACTTCGGTTTTCTCAACGACAGATCCATTTTAATCACAAGGGTGGAGAAAACCGAAATTATTAAAATTGTTTCGGTGCCCTGACTGTCAGTGTGACCCGCCGAGTCAGGGGCATGAAACTATTGCCATAACTTTAGTTTTCTCTCCTTGTGGTTTAATCTACGACAGATCCATTTTAATCACCGGTGGGAGAAACCGAAATTATTGAAATAGTTTCTTGCCACTGCCTGGATGTGTCAGTGTTACCCTCCGAATCAAGGGCACGAAACTCATTGCTATAACTTCGGTTTTCTGCACCTGTGGTTTAATCTCCGACAGATCCTTTTTAATCACATGGAGGAGAAAACCCATTTAATTATGGCAAGAGTTTCTGACGAGGCTGGGAGCGTCACTGTGACCCTTCGCCGCGTCTCAGGGGCACGAACTCTTGCCATAACTTCGGTTTTCTCCTCCTGTGGATTAATCAGCAAGAGGCTTACATTTTCACGAGCCCCACCCATCTGCTGATTTAGATTTTCCGGCAGGTGGAAGGATTAGTGTGTGTGTGTGTGTGTGTGTGTGTGTGTGTGTGTGTGTGTGTGTGTGTGTGTGTGTGTGTGTGTGTGTGTGTGTGTGTGTGCGGCGGGGGGGGGGGGGATGGAAGGTGTGAGCATTTTGTGTGTGACATAAGCGCCGGTCTGTGCATTTGCACCTTACCGTTGAACCGTAAAATCCAAAATCATAATAAAAATCATAAACCCACACACATGTTCGAGGTAGAAATTCCAATTTACTTATTATGGTCTAACGCCGAGCAGGCGGTTAAGGCTATCTGACAGAGGGATAATTCCGAGATGAACCAATCAGGTTTATGGCACACACATTTACCGATTCAGTGACCACGGGCTAAAATGTACGTCAACGCATGGGTCTAACCAAAATAACATTATATTAGATCAAGCTAACTTGAGACCGGGAAGCGAAACATCAATTTCCATAACCCCGTCCCTGCCGAGAAAATGTGAACACCACGCTATTGCAAGAGGCAAAGAACCTCACGAGCCCCCGCATCTGCGGGGGCTCGTGATGTTCTTTGCCTCTTGCCGAACCCTAGTCATATCCGTGTACCTTGGATTCGTGGGATTATTCGGTGCTGAATTTGCCCTGCTTTCCATGGTATAATTTTGTTATCCACTGGCAGTGATGGGGTATATAGTTCACTGACTCCATTGGCTGCAGTCATACGAGGAGTGACAGAATGACATTCACAACATGGAGAATTGAAGCTGTAACTATATCCCCAGTAGCAAAATGTCTTCGGGCTTACTCCGGCCGGAGTGGGCCTGAGGATCTTCGCTTACCGGGATGTGTACTGGCCATGTCCGTCTGTCTCCTAGAATCGCACCTTTCAAAACAATTTTTCCAGACCCATCTGTTCCTTGTAGCTTATCAGGATTAACCGATTACATCCTGCGACTGTTTGAAAACAAATTGCTTGTTGTCCTATGAAGGCTGCATTACAGATCAGGAGATAGATCAACCATTTTAGTTCAAGGGTTGTGCCAGAATAGTTTGGCGTCTCAGGCGCCAAGCCGTATTCTGGCGCCACCCTTGAACTATCATAGTCAAATTAATTTCAAGTGCATCAGAATGAAAAGGGTTAAAATAGGTTGATTGGCTGCCGGGAATGGTCATGACAGACCAAATGAAGTTTTTTGTATGGCTGCATGTATGTGGATGTTTGGATATGATTATAAATGCGTCTGCTTTGTAGTAGTAGTAGTAGTATTTTTAAAAATTATTATTATGATTATGATGATGTTGATTATTATTTTGCCTTGTTTTTGGGTGGGTGGGAGAGGGGGGAGGGGGAGGGGGGAGGGAGTGGAGGGGGGGGAGTCGAGGGGGGAGGACCTTCTCTAAGCCGTTCTGTCCAAAATTACAAAACAGCATACACTTATTACGACGACAATGGACTAATGAAAAAGTTATATTTTGTTCCACTAAAACTCGTTTGTCCGCGTTCTTGGCTCATCAGGGTCCGAGTGGTCACAGTGATTTAGTCAGCGCCTGTTCAGCAACGGGTCCTCAGGCCGAAGTTGACTGTGCTAGACGCACTGAATATTCATGGGCACACTCTGTTAGATCAAGTCCTTGAGGCAAGATGCCCCAGTCGTGGCCAGACGTCGTGGAGGGGTGAGTTAAGTTGAGTAAGTGAGTGCAGAATGTAATCTGTGTAATCTTGTATATGGTGCAAATTCAGTCTGGGTGGGCAGGTCTGGAGTGAACATTATCCAATCTTAAGCACACGGGGAAGGGGCGAGGGTGTTGGTGGTCGTGAGGATTGAGGACTTTGACAGTCCACTGGTGTCTCGGCATGCCTCCGTGTTCTTTGAACTAGAGAAAACAGTCGTCAATTTTTTTTTTACAAGTCATACAAGTCTTTAACTCATTCACCCCCGACACACCCCAGCAAGATATGGATGGACCATGATAGTCCAAGGGTGGTGCCAGAATAGCTTGGCGCCTATAAGCTATTCTGGCACCACCCTTGAACTATCATGGTCGATCTGTCTCCTGCATTGTACTGCAGTCCTCAGGAGACAACTCTAAAACGTGGGTATTTCGTACCTGGTACACAATGGGTTAAGCCCTTCCCTGTCACTTTACGTACGCTTTTGTTTCTGAACTCCTCATCGGTGGAGGGAATTGCATCAAGTCAAAATGTACCTCATTACAAACAATTTAATTTTACACCATTAAAAAAAGTGTTAAAGTGTTATTGTAATTATGTTAGATGCTCAGTTTAAATTGGTTTTCGGTTACCATGAAAAGGTCAATAGACGATTTTCGTAAGTAGGTCAAATTTCCTCGTGTTTCGAAGCAAACGGTGGTTTGGAAAAGAACATTCGATATAACATGTTTGTCTGGGGTTTAATTCACTGTGTGTGTGGAAACTCGTGCAATTTTGAACTTTCCGGAAATAGTCTAGTCCATCAATTCGAAATATACTTTATCACAAACTATTTGATTTTGCACATGATATTTTGAACTGTGATTTTGTAATTATTTTTTTTCATTTTTTTAAACAACGTTATATTAACAAGTTTTGGGGAAAAAGCTGCTCCTTGAGATGCGGGTTAACATGATAGTTCAATTTAGCATGACCGACTTGTAGATTTCCGGGTTGTAACCCGATCAGTGACGAGAAAATTTGAACTACCACCCAACTGCCTTCAGGAATCATCGCGACTAAAACCGCTACCGACACGCAAAAGGGTAAGTGACATTGGCGCATGTCCAGGCTGTATCTAACACTATCCTTCAGTGCTGGCCAAGGCCGACTCCGCGAAGGGGTCAGTGATCACATACGGTCATCTTTCGTCACTGGATCATATGACTCCCATGTCAGATTTGTGAAAGATTTCTTTCCGATTTCAGAACGATGTGCTGGGCGAATCATTCCCCGCAAGAAAGTTAATCGATAAGCCCACGAAAGGGGGTGAATGTATCTATAGCGATCGTGAAAGTCTCAGGACCCTTAGAGATTGATTTGTCGTCCGGAGATTCCTCTGAATCAAACTACTTCGAAATGCTCGTATACTGACGAGCAATAGAAACGCGACATTTTAGGAATCACTGGAAACACTTGGAGCGAAAGAAATGTGACATTTTTTGAATCATCGGAAACACTTCGTGTTTCCGATGATTCCAAAAATTGTCGCATTTGCTTTGCTCGTCAGTACGTTTTGAAGCAATTCGATTTAGCGGTGTCCCAGGAGTCATGGTTATATGCCCTTGGCTGTTGGTAGAGCTTGTTTGTCGCGATGATTCCCGCAGGAATATACCAAACAACAACATCGCGTACAGAGAGGCCTAATCACACTTTTCGGAATTGTCCGTTCTCTTCTTGTTTGACGTAAATGACGCTGAACGGAATCTATTCTTCAGTGCTGTGTAACAGTTTCTCTCTTCACGATTATGCTTCTTAGATTCAAGATATGTTTTCCCCAAAAGGGATATTCTTGTCACAGCTCATAAAAGAAAGAGGTAAAAGGATTAGTAAGAAACATAATCATAAAAAGCAGAACACAAATAAGACCGACAAAAAATATAATCACTAAATACGTCACATTCTAAGTATCATATCACATAAAACATGTAAGCCAATTAATTTAAACATCACAATAAATATCATATTACACCACAGCAATACAAATATATGTGAATATCGCAGTGGTGAAAAATATAGCTTGATGGCATTACTGTGACACTTTTGCGGCCCATAATTTAGGCTCTTGCATCACAATAAAAAAAACAGCTAAGAAATGTTACTAGAAATGAACATCCATAAGTGGCCATGTCGCGTTACCTTGTTTCTCTGTTTTCTTCCTCAGTTTTTTCCTTTAGTTTAGTGTTGCAGTTGTATCGATTTTTGCCACACCCTAAAAATGGCGAAAGAAATAAACATTGTGAAACTAGCAGACACGATATTACTGGATCTTGAAATCATCGCGACGAAAAGCGCTACCGACAGCCAGATGCTAAACATGACATTTGGCTATTAAAAAAAAAAAAAACATCATGCTGATTAGGCACTACCCATTTGCTTTTAACACATTCTGCTTCAGGACCAAAATATACAAATTTTGAAGTTGCCCCCTGAAGACTGTATTACCCTTCAGGAAACAGATCGAGCGTGATAGTTCAAGGGTTGTGCTAGAATAGCTTGGCGCCTATGGGAGCCAAGCTATTCTGGCACAACCCTTGAACTATCACGCTCGATCCATGTCTTGCCGTGGCGTGTCGGAGCTGAATGAGTTTACGCTTGTCAGTTCTAAGGACTATCGACCCAGACCACGAGAAGTACAATAATTTAACTCATTCATAAAGACGCGTCTCAAACTTTGACACGGACCTACAGCCAATAATCTGTACTCTTTAAAATAATGTTTTTAACCCCTTAACTGGCGGGGGCAAAGCAAACACTACCCATCTATTTTGCTAACTTGACAATCTTTCTGGTGATCTGCATTTGTCCCATCCTTCTTATAACTTTACTGAAATGAATGAACAAATGCTTTTATATGAAAAAAAAAAAAAAAAATAAACGTATGATTTTTTTTTACACCCCTCTTCTTTGCTGCTAAAGCGGAACAGCTGTATCACACACGCTCGTAGGATAAGGTTTTAAAACCACTCGAGTGAGGTTCTCAGCTTTACCTAAACACCGATGCAAGATTCTATAGTTAAATGTCTCTTCACATTTTGGTGAAACTTAATAATCTTAACTGTACATGCGTTACAAAAGTCTGACATTAGTTTAACTATCGTCCTTGCTATAATGTTATGTAAAATATCGTTGGTATTTCCTGCTAGACAATCAACATCTATAGCATTTTGTCTGAACAAATGTGTTGTGTGAGGGCGTTCGAGTATTATATGACGAACAGAGAGAGATTCTGAACATTAACAAGTGATATCTTTAGAAAATTTTGTTTTCCCATGAGTTTAGTCTTAGTTTGTATGCTAGAGTTTCTAATATAACTTCAGAAGAGAAAATAAACTCCCAAAAAGACAATTCCAACAAAGAAGGACACACGCTTTCTTTGCTGAGAATTTCTTTTGCGTTGTACACGTTTGGCAGTCACCTTTTGTGTTTAGAGTTGAAGTCCGAAATGATTCCAAACAGCTGGAGTGAGGTCAGCATTGGTTGTTATTTCCAACCGCAGAGATGTCGTCTGGAGGAAACAGCCCGCAAGCGACATAGTGATTGACTGTTTTCTCTCCCCCAAACGCCATCGGGCGGAAGTCGGCCGCAGTGGGCCCGCGCACGGTCGTGCGCGGGCCCACTGCGACCGACTTCCGCCCGATGGCCGTTTGTATACCGGGTAGAGTCCTGTATACTGGGTACACTGAGGAGAGCCTGTGAACGAAGGTCCTCGGCATGGCGTCTATCATTCTCCTTTAGTCAGCATTGGAGAGGGAGATTTGCGTATTGCAAAGAAGAAAAAAGGATTTAAAGCTTTAAAGATTTGTGGTTTGTATTTCTGTCGCCCCTGTCTGGGTCATGGAGAAAAAAATGCATAATTCGAAAGAAACTAACACAAACGATATTACTGGACAAAAAAAGTTGAATGCCATGTATCACTTTTGATCATTTTTTTTTTTTTTTTTTTTGAAGAGAAACATAGTCCGTTTAGCCTCTTCCCTGCCACTGCACGCATATCTTATTTCTGAAATTTGTTTTCATTTAACGAGCAAAAGCCTTAACTGGATACAAATTGGTCTGAGCAAGAGGCATGGATCCTCATGAGCAGTGAAAGGGTTACGACATGCCCTGTTCCCTTCAGCGTTACTGACGTTATACAAGGGAAGAACGAACAAGTGATGACAGTGAACAATTTGTCCTTGGGTGGACGTTAGCCGGCTGGCCCTTGCTAGCTAAGGCATGCGTCAGCCTGAGGATCGATTCGATCGCTCGGGAGCGTAGTTTAGGGAACCTTATACAAGGTCAGCCGTTTTGGCACTGAACGTGAAATGACGGATGACGGACAAGATGAAATTGCCTGATGGATGGATTCCTTTCCAAGGTCGCCGCGGAAAAGCTCAAACACAGACAATCAACAATAACATTAGTCCATCACGACGGGGATTCCCAGTGCGCAGAAGACCATCGGGCCGACCGTGGGCCGCCGTCGGCCCGCGCACGGCCGTGCGCGGGCCGAAGGCGGTCCACGATCGGCCCGATGTACTTTGCGTGTTGGTTTTGGAATTTGTTTTAGCTGCAGCGCAAATAAACGCCATATATCGTTTATATATTCAATGACAGCTGAATGTGTCGATGTACTGCTCTGTCATGATTTTCTGAGGAAAGCGCGTTGTTGGTTGGCTGGCAAGTGACTCTATATACCACTGCTTTGACGTTATTTTCTGGTGTAACCGGGATGCTGGCTGGCTGATAAGTGACTATATAACACTACTCCTCAGCGTGTACATTCACTTTTCTCTAGCAATACGTACGCGAGTCGAATGCGAGGCTATCCGGCACAGTGAATGATTAGGTGGCAGAACGTTGGACTGCCGTCAGGAAGGCTACGGGTTGGAACCCGGGGTTGTTTAAAAAATCTTGCTCTGATAACTTTTACCGCTCTGCCCATAAAAACAACTTCGTTGAAGCAAAACAGACATTAATCCGGTCATCGCCAGTGCCCGACAACGAAATCGTAGCATCCCATACAAGTTCAATTATCACTTCTGTGTGAGGGTCGCAGATCTATATGCACATACTACAGATGACAGACAAGAGGCAGAGAAACTCATGAATCCCCGTCGCCGGGGGCTTATGAGGTTCCGTGACTCTAGGCAAATAGTCGGTTATTAACGTTCCTGGCAGTGAAAGGGTTTGCTTAAAAGTTCCACGCTTTCTGATTGCCAGACTGTAAGAGACAGGCTTTTTAGCAATAAAGACACAATGGCTTTGCTTTTGCGCCTAACAGCAGTCCAGAACAATGGTCATCTTCGATCAGTGAGCATGCGCACGGTATCTGCCACAAAACACGTCCATTAACCCTGTCACTGCCGGAAAAGCGAACACACTACATATTGCAAGAGACAGATTCTCATGAGCCCCCGCAACTGCGGCAATCAACGGAGATGTATCGACCATGATAGCTCCAATTAGGTGCATAACTGGTTTTGCACCTTAGCAGTCGACAAACTAATCAGGCACTAACTTGTAAATAGAAAATAACGAAGGAAGAAAATAATAATAATAATAATAATAATTACGGTATTTATAATGCGCTTATCTTATAATAATTATCACTCTAAGCGCGCACTCACAACTCGCACACGCATGCGCACGCTTTAGACAATGACTCACGTAACACAAATAGTGAAAATACATTACGACGGTCTCACTTCTCTCCCTTGACAGTGCTTTTTCCTACTCACTTGGTAGTTTCTTCTAAAGGAGAAGACGAACACACAATCTCTCATTTTACGGCACTCAAAGTTCATAAATTAACTCATTCGAGACTTGCCGCCTACGGATACGAGGCGGTTCGCCGCGTATCCGTAGGCGGCAAATCTCGAATGAGTTAAGTTAGCTATTTTGCCCAGGATTATTGTAAGACGTACTGAGAACATTTGTAATGGAGATGTTGCCAGATATTAACCATTTGCTGCCTGGAATAGGTCGCTTTAAGTTAACGGTGATTTACCAGCGCTATAACAGTGAGTTAATAATTTGTGCCATGATAATTCAAGGGTAGTGCCAGACTAGCTTCGCGCCTGATGGCGCCAAGCTAGTCTGGCACTACCCTTGAATTATCAAGGTAACTGTCATTGTGTTTCTTTCTCCCTTGGGTTCTTCTCAGCGATGTATATCCCTGGAGAGCTGAATCACTGTTAATGGTGTCTGTTTCGCTAAGCATAGACATTAAGAGATATAGTGGAGCACATCTTGACCACCAGCCTCATCTATCTGCAAGATGTGTAGATTCTCATGAGTAGCCGCAGTCGCAGGGCATCATGAGAATCATTCGCCTCTTGCTGGCATTGATCTGCTTCATTTACATTCCCAGGGCTAGGATTAAGTCACAGGTCTGCGTCGAAAAACGACGTCTCTTGATGCACAAAGATATACGGCATTGACCATTAACTTCCTCACTGCCGAGAACACGTGAGCGCGATCTGACTGCAAAAGACATTGATCCTCATGAGCCCCCGCATTCGCGGGGGGTCATGAGGATCTATAACTCTTGCTGAGACCAATTTGTATCCATGTTCACTGCATGGTGGTCGTCGAATGAACGAAGATTTCAGATTTAATCCGTTCAGCGCCAACACCCTACAGCAGGAGATTGATTGACCATGATAATTCAAGGGCAGTGCCAGATTAGCTTGGCGCCTGAAGGCGCCAAGCTAATCTGGCACTGCCCTTGAATTATCACGGTCAATCCACCTCCTGCAAGTGGTACATCGTCGTTAAGTAACACTTCCAAAATTCGGGGAAATGCGCCCATGGCGCTAAAAGGGTTAAACTAAGCGTACAGTGGAAGGTAAGGGGTTGATGTATATATGTGTGCCGGCAGAAAACGTCTTTAACCATTTGGCTGTCGGTATCGGTTTTTGTCGCGATGATTCCTGCAGCATGTCAGGGTGTTGTTATTCCTGCAGGATGTCAGAGTGTTGTTATTCCTGCAGCCAAAGGGCTAAACGATTCCTGCAGGAATCACCGGTCGCGACAAAACTACTACCGATAGCCATCTGGCTACATGCAGACGGAAAACCGCCTGTGAGCACATTAGGAGTACAAAGATGATCGTGACTCATTAATAATAGACCTTGCCGTGGAGGAATGGTTTATGGACAAAGGTTTCATCAGACAATGTTATTACTTTTCTCCAAACATGTAGCCTTTATATTTGCATTTCCATGAATTAGGCGTCTGAATTCCACGAATTAGGCGGATGAAACCGTCAAGGGATGACATCCAGATAGCCGCATGTTCTTCTCGAGGAACACAGATCAAGTGAATGGGCGGCCAGCAAGAGACATAGATCCTCATGAATCCACGCGATTGCGGGGGTTCATGAAGATCTGTGTCTATTTGCCGCGGCAGTGAAGAGATTAACAGAAACGTAAACGATTTTCGCACTCTGAAAATACGGCTCTAATGTCTCATTTTATTGTTGCATTAGTGGATCTAGTGTATCTAGTGATGGGTCGACCACGACGACTCAAGGGGAGTGCCTAATTAGCTTGGCGCCTACAGGTGCCAAGCTAATCAGGCACACCCCTTGAGCTGTCGCGGTTGATTTCTGAGCGGGCCCAGCAATTTTCGTGAGCTGCCATCGTCTGTGTGTCTGTCTCCCGCGATCGGTACGGGGATAGGCAAAAATATGACTGCTTTTATGCTCGCAATTCACAGAAAATGGTGGAAGACAATAGGGTATGATCACCTTATGATAAAAGGTTTTCAGACAAGAAAATGGAGACAGTGGAACATGACGGACGCGGTAATGGGAAAATAAAGGCACACAGAAGGGAGAAAACTCGGAGATAAAGGGAGAAAACAATGAGATAAAAGGGGCAGTGAATGTTGATCTAAACCGTGCTAAATGTGAGAAAACACCGGAACATTATAGGGAGTAATGTGCAGCTTTTATTTCGCCTGTGCGCATCTAGAAAGATGCGCAGTTTAACCCACTACATCCCGAGGCTGATTTTGTAAAACAAAAATATACATTTATAAAAATGGCTATGAATGCTACGTTACAGATTAGGATCTAGATCAACTGTTATAGCTCGAGGGTGGTGCCAGAATAGCTTGGCGCCTTAGGCGCCAAGCTATTCTGGCACCACCCTTGAACAATCAGATACATTTATTTCAAGCAATATGTGTATCAGGATGAAAAAAGGGTTAACGAAGTTGTGTCCTCAATTGAAATAAAAAAGGAAGTATGCTTATTTTTGAAAACAGTGAACTTTATTGTTATATAAGAAAAATCTCGCTGTTCTAAAAAAATGAACATACTGGCTTTTGGCAAAAGAGGGCAGCATTAACGATTAACGATGGCATTGCCGGCCATATTGCCAGTAACTGGGGATTCGCTCCATGTTAACAACAGAAATTTAGCGCAGCGAAAGAGGAAACAAAGAGAACAAAAGGAAAAGGTATCAATAGAAAACACAAAGAACCTATCCCCCCAAAAAATAAAAATAATAAAAAATAAAAGGAAATAAAATAAAATAAAATAAAATAATAAAATAAAATAAAATAAAATAAAATAAAATAAAATAAAATAAAATAAAATAAATTAAATTAAATTAAATTAAATTAAAATAAGAGAACCAACAACAACACAACAGCAACAACAACCACAACAAAGAAACAGAAAAAAACCAACTATCAACTAAGGAAAGAACGTAAACAAGAAAACAAGCAGACAAACAAAGAAATAAGCGAGAAAACAAAACACAAGGATAAACTGAAGTGACACTCGCGGCCTGAGTCGTGTAACTAAACTATAACCCTTTCGCCGTCGGAAGTGCATTTTGTGGAGGCGATTCCTGCAGTAATCGCCTCGACAAAAAGCGCTACCAAAAGCCGTACGGTTAACTGGAAAGAGCAGGGCACACCCAAGGACAACGTGAAAAACAAAAACAAACTATATGCACGACAGGTTTAGAAGAAAAGCAAATGCAGTCACTTCTAATGTCTCTCCAAAAAAAGGAAGAAAATAACATGAACACTAACCCCTTAACTGCCGGGGAAAGTCGAAGGATATCCATCTGCAAGAGACATAAATCCTCATGAGCCCCCGCAGTCGCGGGGGCTCATGAGGATTTATGTCTCTTGATGCCTATTTTTCGTCCCCGTGACATTCTGTCCTTATGTCGGTCAGTGCGCAGTGGTTTCAGACGCGCATTTCGCGTCCGCTGGCAGCGAAGGGTTAACGAGAAAAATCGCGGTCTTCAGGGCATGGCGGGGAAGTTGGAGAAAGGACCATTTAGTTTCCTTACTCTTGCTTGGTTTCTGCTATTTTTTCGCATAATTATTGGCAACATTTTAAAGTTATTTGACACACAAACGATTGGCTTCATTGTTTTGAGAGAGAGAGAGAGAGAGAGAGAGAGAGAGAGAGAGAGAGAGAGAGAGAGAGAGAGAGAGAGAGAGAGAGAGAGAGAGAGAGAGAGAGAGAGAGAGAGAGAGAGAGAGAGAGAGAGAGAGAGAGAGAGAGAGAGATGATGATGATGATGATGATGATGATGATGATGATGATGAAACGTTTTTATTCAGGATAAAAAGTTTTAGGCATAGCAATGCCTATCTTCCAAACTGTCCTGCTACTCTACACATATAAAAATACATCAGACGATACATCAAAAGATAAAACATATGTAAGTAAAAAGATCCATCCCCCCCCCACCCCCGCCACCACCACCACTCAGAGGAAAAAAAAAAGAAATAAAAAATTTAAAAAATATATAATTATATACACAGGTATGAACCTGACATGTTAATGCAGACAGTCGAGCTATTACACAATCTGCAGCAACAGTAGAAGAGTATTAGGTAATAGGAAACTTGTCACTAACTATACGAATAGTAGCATAAGGGAGCCGAACATACTATTACTTCTGAAGTAAATATTTATAGAGGCGATCTTTGAAGACGCTAATCTTACAAATTGATTTCAGGTGTGGAGGTAACATATTCCACGCTTTAGCGCCTGAAAAAGACAGACTGGTTTTACAGATGTATAATCTAATTTTTGGAAGGTGGATCGAACTATTTCTCGTGTTTTTCCTATTATTGTCGGAAAATAGAGTTTTTAGATAGGGTGGGGCTTCAACCGTGCATGATCTTGTGCAGTAGAACACAGCGATTAAATTCAAACTGTTTCTTCAATTTAGTAACTTGAGAGATTTTAATTTTTCATCAGTCGAAGTAGGACCGGGAAGTATTAATTTAATGCCCCGACGATACAAGAAATTAACTTTTTTCATGTGAACTTCGCTGCATCCATCCCAGACGGTAGAACTGTAGTCACAATGCGTTTTGATATGCGCATGGAAAAAGAGTTTACGGATATCAGTATTAACTATATGGCGTAGTTTTGATAACAGGAACAGATTTTTGGAGATTGTTTTGCATATTGAGTCAGTATGCGGCTCCCAGCTTAATTGGTTGTCCACTATAACGCCTAATAAGCGATGCCTAGTTACTTGTTCAACAAGCTGTCTATCTAAGGAGAGTGTTAAAGGTGGTAGGCCATGCTGGTGTTTCTGACGTGTAGTAACTAACATGCTCTTTGTCTTTGGAATACTAATAATCATGTGATTATCACTGCACCAGCCTACTACTTCATCAAGACTTTGTTGGAGTACCTTATTAATGTTTGCGATATCTTTATCAGATGTGTGTATGGTCGTGTCATCTGCGAACAGATCGCAGTTTGCGTCTAAATGAGATACGCACAGTGGCAGATCATTAATAAATAGATTAAATAATAAGGGCCCTAGAATAGACCCCTGTGGAACACCGCAAGTTACTAAACCATCAGAGGAATATTTGCCATTTAGCAGTACTTTCTGTGTTCTGTCCCTGAGATAAGAAGATATAAAAGAGACAGTATTTGAGTCAATGTGATAGAATGGTAGTTTTTTTTAGTGGGATAGAGTGGTTGACAAGATCAAAAGCTTTTTTTCAGGTCAAGAAATATTGTACCTGATACTTTACTGTCATTTATGGCAGTGAGCCATTTATCAATTAAATGATTGAGGGCAGTTTGGCACGAATGTAGAGGTCGAAATCCTGATTGTGCTGCAGTTATCAGATGGTTTTGCTCCAGAAAGTTTAGAAGATGAGTATGGATATGTTTCTCGAGCGGTTTTGAAATACAGGATAATGTGGAAATGGACCTGTACTCGTTTAGGTTGTATAAATCTTTGCTTTTGGGAAGCGGGATTACCTTCGCTTTTTTCAGCTCGTCGGTAAAAACGTTATGTCTGATCGATAAATTATAAATAAAGGTCAGGGATTCGACGACGTAGGGCAGAGATAGTTTTAAAATTTGACTATTAATACCATCTGGACCGCAAGACGATTTGTTCTTTAAACTGGAAATAGATTTGCCCACATCTAGGACAGTCATAATCGGTACTAAAAATGGGCCGCAGGCTCTCTGTTGACTATGGTGACGTAGTTGATGAGAGCAAGTGTATTTTACAGGGTTAGGTGTATTTGACTTCGCCAGAGTTTGAGCAACAGTTATGAAGTGAGCGATGAACGCATCAGCAGTAAGATCGGGCGGAATATTAGGCGATCGTCTACTGTTACCTTTGGTGAAATTGTTTATTACTTGCCAGACTGAACGGATGTATTTGCCGTCGGCAATAACTTGTTCTGCATTTTACCTCTGTGCTTTACGAACTAGAAATTTGACATGGTTTCGCTGCTTCCTGTATTCAGTAAATTTCTTGTCTCGTTTTAATTCATCTTTTACTTCCATTGCTTGTTTTATCTCACCAGAGAGCCATTTTGGCATAACAGGATATTTGACGCGTTTGATGCGCTTAGGCACGTGTCTATCCAAAACGGCGAGAAACAGCTCGTACCAGCGTGACAGGGCATCGTTAGGGTTTTTGCAGTTTTGTATATCATAAAATGGTACTAAAGATAGGTCATATAAAAAGCAGTTTGGTCGAATTTTTTAAAACATCTATACATTATGGTAGTGTGTCCTTTGATTGACTGCTTGTAAGCTAAGGTTAATGTCAGCTGTTTTTTTTATCCGAAACATGGAGGCTCGTATCGTCCGCAAACAGGTTGCAGTTGACATCAGTGCTAGTAATATGCAAAGGCAAATCATTAATGAATATTATAAACAGAAGAGGTCCCAAGATCGACCCCTGGGGGACACCGTATTTAACTTGTCCTTGTTTAGAGTATTTTCCATGGGCGTATACCTTTTGTTTTCTGTCTTTTAGGTATGATATAAAGAATGCTATGGAAGTTTCACTTATATGGTATGCTGCTAGCTTCTTTAAGAGAATGTCATGGTCGACAAGATCAAATGCTTTTTGTAGGTCTAAGAAAACAGATTTAGACATCATGTTTTTATTTAATGATTCCAGCTAGCTGTCTACAATGTGTGTCAGTGCTGTCTGACATGAGTGTTTCGGTCTAAAGCCGGACTGATGAATATTTATGAAATTGCCCTTTTCTAGAAAATCGTTGAGGTGTTTTTGTATGTGTTTTTCAAAGGGCTTTGACAGGGCCGACAAAAGTGAGAAAGGGCGGTAGTTATTGACATCTTCAAGATCTTTTGATTTAGGGATTGGAATTACCTTGGTCTCTTTTTTCTACTAGGAAAAGTGCTGTGTTTTATACAGAGGTTAAAGATATAAGTGAGTGCCTCTACCGTATATGGTAGTGACATTTTCAGAATTTTGTTGTCGATACCATCCATCCCGGTGGACTTTTTGTTCGGCATGCTAGAAATAAATTTGCCGACTTAATCGACGGTAATATCAGGAATGATGAATGTCTGCAGTATATTTTTGGCCTCACAGTATTTTTTCCAGTACACTAGGAACTTGGTACTCTGCGTTACTACTTGCAGCTGACTGGGCAAGTGTTTCAGCTGTCCATAGGAAGTGGTTATTTAATATATCAGCTGACAAATGGGATGGAATTTCAGGGGCTGATTTACCCTTCGTTATAACGTTCAGGGCTTTCCAAACCGATGCTGTATCTTTTTTGTCCCTAATCATTTACTGGAAGAACAGTTTTTTTGACGCTCTCACTAGGTATTTAACACAATTTCGTTGTTTCTTATATTCATCAAACTGTTTTTCTTTCTTAAGTTATTTCTTGGTTTCTTAAGAGGGGGGGGGGGGGGAGAGAGAGAGAGAGAGAGAGAGAGAGAGAGAGAGAGAGAGAGAGAGAGAGAGAGAGAGAGAGAGAGAGAGAGAGAGAGAGAGAGAGAGAGAGAGAGAGAGAGAGAGATGTTCGCATTGTTCGCTCGTTCACCGCTGTGCACGGGTCAACCGCGGGGATGAAAACTAGGCGCGACATACCTCACTGCCGAGCAGACAGAAAAAGAAACGACCTGGTGGTCGCTACAGGAAGAAAAAAAAAAAACCCAAACAAACACCAAACAAGCTGTGAACTTTCTGTCAATATAGTGCACTTTCTACGGACAACACCGTCGGTCACACAGCCCAAGGCAACTTGTAACGCGTCTGTCCCATTTTTTTTTTATTCTTCTCTTTGTAATCGTGCACGCATTAGTGGTAATTTTCTGTAAACATTTGTCCACCATTTCCATTCTTGGACATAACACGTTCCTATTCCACACGGAGATTTGTGAATTGCAATCGAACGCTTGCTTACATGCTACCTCAGTAGCAAAAGGTCTTTGGGCCGACGGCGGCCGCTTTTGGCCCGCGCACGGGCGTGCGCGGGCCAAATGCGGCCGCCGTTGGTCCAAGGACGTTTGCCTGCACCCTCAGATGATAGATATCCGCAAGGCACAGTTGAAACCGGCTCGGTTAGAAAGGAACATAGATTTATGTGTCTCTTAACAGACATGGGATAATTGTCCCATATTCGATCAGCTCTACAAACGCGGGAAGTATGAAATAGCATTTATTTCCCACTACCCGTGTCATAGAAGGTATCGACTGCGCGACGCTTATCACATCCTTGTGGTCCTTGCTGCACATGTCCATTCAGTAACTATATATAGTTAACTCCAAATATAATCAATCGCCTGGGGATTGTTATTTTCGAATTTTGTCATAAGAGAAGCCGTTTGTGCAGGGGGAAAAAATGGTTGGGACCTCTGAAAACGCGTTGTAATAAATCCGACTATTGTTACACCCGACCTTGTCACTAGCGAAGTCGACTGAATGTAAAGAAGTACCCAACGGAGAAAGAAACACGCTTAGAAAAGACGGGTACAACACAATTTATTAATATTTCGGGTAAATACCCTTTGTCAAAATAGACAAACAAACAAACAGATAGATTAGGAAGTGACGTAAAATAAAAGAAAAGGAAAAACAAAAGTGCGGAAAAAGTAAAAATGACGTCAACGAAAAATCGTAATAGAGAGACTCAGAAAGAACCTGAACACGAGAGAAGAAAAGGACAAAAAGAAAAGAGTCGGTGGTAAAAAAGCAAAACGTGAAACCAAACGTGAATGCAAGCCAGTGAAAAAAGCTGACGAAGGCATGCTAGTACAAGGAAAACGAGACAAACATGGAGATGCAGTCAAAGAGAAATAATCAATCCAGACCAAAAAGGTGACTGCCAAGCGTGTAATATGCAAAGAAGTACCCAACTGAATGTAGATAACACCTAGCGTGGAACTGCTAACCCAATGCGCAAAGACCGTCGCCTGGGGATTGTTATTTTCGAATTTTGTCATACGAGAAGCCGTTTGTACATGAACAAAAATATGGTTGGGACCTCTGAAAACGCGTTGTAATAAATCCGACTATTGTTACACCCGACCTTGTCACTAGCGAAGTCGACTGAATGTAGATAACATCTAGCGTGGAACTGCTAACCCAATGCGCAAAGACCGTCTGGCCGACGCCGGCCGCCGTTGGCTCGCGCACGGGCGTGCGCGGGCCAACGGCGGCCGACGTCGGCCTGATGGCCCTTTTGCGCATTGGTAAGAGCTGTTGTGTTTGGTTCATTGCTGGAACATTCTCTGACCAAAGCCCGTCCCTCTGTACGGAGACAGCGACTGTTACAGCGTTGAATGAAAGACAAACTGAAGGACCGTGACCGGCGTGCAGTTCCCGCGCTAAATGCGCGAGACTGATCACCCGTGAGAATTTACGAGATTTTCAAGAGTTTCACAACCACGATGCAAGTAAACGAATATGTAACTGAGATGACCATTAGCCAATGAAACGCACGAAGCATCAAACGGCTAAATCCATAAAGTCTCGATGCATTTACAGCGGCATCAGATTGTTTCCGGATCTTTCCAGTTTAATCTGCTTCGTTGCGCATTCATGCAAAGTGGTGGAAATCACAGGCACCGATAGAAACGATACGAGGGTTTATGCGCTTAGCACAACATGGAAATCGCATCAGCGTTGCCTGTCTTTCGGGATCGGGAAGTTTCGGCCACGTTGCCTAGGAGCGTCGGCGCGGCATCCGCCATCTTGAGAGGACACGCTGGCCTGGCGATAGACTTCAGATAGTAGCGAAGTAGTGTTTCAACAGGTTTTTTCTTCATGTTTCTTCCTCTTTGGAAACAAACAAAAACAGATTCTGGTTAACGGTTTCCTGCGGTGATGGCAAGACTTGCTGTTATTGCCTGTAGCAGGACTTTCCTGACATTGTCCTGACAGCGATTTCCCATATGAGCGCAAGAGTCGCGTATCCTCTCAAGATGGCCGCCACGACTAGCCCTGATGACGTCAGCTTCCCGAGCCCTATAACCTGGTTTAAAACAAACAAGCAAACAAACAAACAAACTAGCCAGCAATAATTTGGTTATACCTTTTCCTTTTACACGCTTGACATTCACTTTTTTTTTTTTTTTTGGGGGGGGGGGGGGGGGGGGGCTGGATTTTAACCTCGTCCGTGCCTCCCACTTCACTCGAAAGTTTGTCGCTGAAATCTTTGTTCATTCAACGGTCAGAAGCCACAACCGTACGCGTCCAAGGAAAGTGGATACAAACTGGACTCAGCAAGAGGCATAGATCCTCATGAGCCCCCGCAGTCGCGGGGGCTCATGAGGAACTATGTCTCTTGCAGCTGGCTCCCGTTCACTTCTTCTAGGCACTGATGGGGTACAGTTATTAGGACTCGATGTTTATAAGTGTCTTTTGGGATGTTCAGCGATCTCTGTTTGTATCTGTGATTTTTTTTTTTTTATCTTACGGCTAAAAACCGTGAGGTCTAAAATCACAGATATGGACACATCTATTTACGGCCTAAAATTGCCTCATCGGCCGTGCGGCGTTCAATTTACACACGCAAATGTAAAATGATATTAAAAGCCTGGGCCCGGTCAATTATTATATTATTTTCGTCACTGACTCTCACTTGGTGTCGCAGTACCCCGCGGCGCTATACCATCACGCTGGACTACACGTCTCGTCACAGGACCCTGAAACCTGTACGGAGTTTAAGTCCTCTGACCTCGACTTTAATGGAAGGTTGGCAATGGGAGGTGATACCGCAACTAGCTGTGGGGTTTCCGTTGAGGACGATGCCAGCGAAGAGTTGGATAACCCGGGAAGCTGGGGAATCAGGCTGTCTGGCATCTCCCACTTGCAGGAAATGATATCATTAGAAGTCGTACCGAGCTCCGAGAACCGGCTGCTCCATTACAATTTGCAGACGACATTTCGCCGCCGCGAATGCAAGAAATGAAGGTGTCAGGTCCAGTTTCCACTTCTCTGATTTCCTGTGGCTTAGCCGAATCCATACCATGTGCAAGAGACATAGATTCTCATGCGCCCCTGCATTCGCAGGGGCGCATGCGAATTTATGTCTCTTGCTGCTTATGTAGACTTAGGCTGTATTGTTGTATTTAGGGTTAAGGGTAGGAATGCCTCCACCGTCTCCTGAAAAAGAAAGCGTGATATTGCCGCTATGATCACATCTTGTATGAGACTGTGGAGGGAGGAAGATGATGGTGCCATGGTAGCTGCAGGATCGTGAGGTAGTGTTCCGAGATAGTGCTTGAATAGCTTGACGCTGTCAAGGCGCCAAGCTAGTCAAGCACTACCCCGCAGTCGTCATACTTCATTCATGTCCAGCGACACGCTCGCTGGCAGACTGAGCCGGGTTTATGAAATGTCACTGTGCGCAGTTCAGTTCTATACGTTCAGCGGATCGTACACGTTATATGATCGACGTGCCCGCGAGAACAGAAAGCCGTTTGTCTAAAGTGCGTTGATGTAATGCAACGATTTGTTTACGTGAACTCTCATGTGACATTCATCTGTGCGCACTCTATAAGTATGAACATGTTTACATTAGAGGACTGCGTATCGGTTCCCTCAAGGGATATCGCATCAGTTATTTAATTTACTATTGTCTTCCCTGAAACAGCTGCCACTAACCCAAACACACATTCATTAATCGTTAGATAACCTCGTCTGTCTGATACACAGATAATGAATAATGCCAGTGAGAGGCATAGATCCTCATGAGCCCCCGCACACGCGGGGGCTCATGAGGATCTACGCCTCTTGAAGACGGAATTTGTTCGAGGCTGTTTTTAAATAAAGCGGCCAGCGAACTTACCACAAACACCCTAAGAGACAGTTCCCTCTTCTCTGCAGTACTTCTGTGTTACAATTTTCTTTGCTTTATCGCCCTGAACGCACTCTGCGAAAACACTTCAGCTAGGTGACAATTAGTCAATCGGATCGCATTGCGATATCAACTTATTATCCGTGGGTTGCAATATAATTGGCCAGTGGGGTTACAGAATGCAAATCAACCAAGAGAAGAAACGCTGTTTCCGTGGGTTAGGCCACAATAGAATTTGCCACTGGGATTACAGAATGCAAGAGATGCAAGAAAGCAACGTTATTTCCGTGGGGGTATAATAGAATTAGCCAACGGAGGTACAGGATGCAACGGAAGCAACGTAATTTAACTCATTCTATCCCATCACCGCACCGAAAACCCCAAATTTCGCCGTTGTCCTCTGAAGAGTGCATTGCAGTGCAGGACACAGATCGACCATGATAATTCAAGGGTGATGCCAGAATAGCTTGGCGCCCATAGGCGCCAAGCTATTCTGGCATCACCCTTGAACTATCATGGTCGTTCTTTATCTTGCTGTGGTGTGTCTGGGGTAGAATGAGTTAACTGGACTAATATGAACCAACAAAACAACTTCAGTCTGTTTTAACCCATTCAGTCCTGACGCACTACAGCAGGAGATGGGTCGACCAGAAAAATTGAAGAATAGTGCCAGATTAGCTTGGCGCATGTCGGCGCCAAGCTAATCTGGCACTACCCTTGAATTATCATGGTCGATCCATCTCCTGCAACTGGTGCATAGTCGTTAGACGACGCCTCCAAAATTTGGGAAATACGGCAGTGGGGCTGAATGAGTTAAAGGGGATTTTCAGTTCTTTCGCGACAGCCACAATCTGCTTCGATGAATGTATATCCGTACGTACCCCTTTCATTCACCTGGAACTTCTCATGCAACACATGCCTTCAATAAATTTACCTCCGTTTTCATCAACTGGCCAATGTGAATGACGTACAAAACTAGTCCCTCCTGGAATCTATATCCGTTTGCCATAATTAGCCAATGGGGACTGACTGCGCAAAACAACACTTCAGTGACTTTTTTTCCTTTGATGACAATCAAAGCGAATTTGCATACGTTACGTCAACCATCCACACTTTACTTCCGATGACAATAACACGGTAAGCAAAATGTCACCAGGCCGAGGTCGAGCGCTATTGGCTCGCGCCCAGCTGTGCGCGGGCCAGCTGCGTTCGACGTCTCCTCGAATACGTTTTGCACACTGGAGGCTGCCCGATGAAGATCGCCTCTGACGCGTCACCATTTCCGCCACGCGCCCATCCAAGGAGAAACCGGGATTGTTTCCGCCGATGGCTATTACCCAATAGCGCCTGTGCCGTTTAGCAATCACCTTGCTTTCCGTCGATAGCTGTTGCCCAATTTGCCTGCGTTTTGTCCCGGGATTTCCCCCCTTTCGAAAGCAGTGAAACTCGTCCATGACAAAAAAGGCAGCCTTGTGTGTTTTTGTCCGTGATTTTGAAACTTACGGCATACGCCGTAAGGTTCAAAATCACAGACCAGAACACACAATGCTTGACGGCATTAATTTGACATTCGTTTGCTGACTTCTTCTTCTGGAATGATTTTCAAAACAGGACTGGAATACGAGTACGATTACTAAAGTCAAGTGTTACCGTACCAGACTCAACAAAGATCATCCATTTGCCAGAGGTATAGAGTCCATTGCTCCTCTCATGAGAATATAATATATGCCTGTGGCCGATAGACAATGGTAACATTTACATCTGTTATTACGCACTTTGAGTTCTGGTTTTAAGAACGCTAAGTGGAGCATGGCATTTCTGTCTGTATTTCAATTTTTACCTGGAAAAATTGTTAACTCGAAAATGTACAGCGAAATGTTCTCATGGCGGGCTTTGATTGCTATGATTAGCCGGTAACAGTTTATCAATGTTGTCCTGCCTCAATAAAGACTTTTTACCCTTCTTTTCCCAATCCATGAGAGTAGGCGCACCTACCAGTGGCTTTCCACTACCTTTTGACCTTCACCCATTCAGCCCTGACGCACTACAGCAGGTGATGGGTCGACCATGATAATTCAACGGTAGTGCCAGATTAGCTTGGCGCCTGTCGGCGCCAAGCTAATCTGGCACTGCCCTTGAATTATCATGGTCGATCCATCTCCTGCAACAGGTGCATAGTCGTTAGATGACGCCTCCAAAATTTGGGGAATACGGCCGTCGGGCTGAATGAGTTAACGGTGGAACTCTCCTGCTTACAAAGAAGAAGAAGAGCAGGAAAATCTTTCATTTTATGACATTCAGATTTTCGTAATTTAAGTTAGCCCTTTTGCAAGAACATATATAAGTTAAGATATTGCGATCTATTAACTCTTTATTGCCTGGAGTTTGTCGCTTTAATTCATTCGAGACGTGCTGTCTCCGGATACGCGGCTTCAAACCGCGTACCTGGAGGCGGCGCGTCTCGAATGCGTCAACCCTTATCATTCGGAATACACCAGTGTGTGAAATAAGTTTGACAAAAATAGTTCAATGGTAGTGCCAGAACAGCTTGGCGCCTCTAGGCGCCAAGCTATTCTGGCACCACCCTTGAACTAAAGCCATAAGTTTGTATCCTTATCTGTAAGTACTATAATGTAGCTTGCGTATGGCGATGTACGAATTTCAAGCTTTTAGACTCAGTATGATATGGATTAATAAATTGCGTTGTACTTGTTCTTTCTAAGCGTGTTACTGTCCTTGTTGGGATTTGCGTCACATTTACATCGTTAAAGTCCTCCAAGTGAATGTGAAGCCTTTTGCCGGGGATGGATAATCATGCTTGCGTTAGCCCTGCGCTGCCTGTGATCACTAATACAGCATCTGAAACCATTGCAGAATAACCGGCATTCTCATGAAAAACACCGATGTAAATAGAACCAAAAACAGACATAAAGACACAAAAGACTAAAACGAGATATAACTCTAACCAACAACAAGAGACATACACCTTCATGAGCCCCCGCAGTTCCGACTGCGGGGACTCATGAGGGTGTATGTCTCTTGTTGCTGGTTAGAGTTCGACTTACTCGAGCAATTTAGACTTTACAAACAAACTCGGTTTAAATTTTTGCCCATGAAAGGAAGGGACTTCTGTTGCAAAACACACGCTTATCACAATACGATGCTGTGTCTGAGGTACTGGCGCAGCGAAATAATTATCCATGTCTGTAAATATTCACGTTTACGTAAAAGACACGTTCGTTTCAATGCAGTGAAAGGATGCTGCCAGCATTACAAACGGGGGGGGGGGGGGGGGGAGG
>BTPG01000005.1:176226077-176326077 GCA_036245525.1 Semisulcospira habei | reverse complement strand
CCCACCCCCACTCCCCACTGCCAACATTGCACCGGCGTCTAATTCCTGTTTGTCTGTCTCGTCCCGTGGCCGCTGGTCAGCTTGCATTACACCGGCGTCTTACGAGTCTGGCCACTTTTCATTTAAAGGTCTGCATGATGTGCTTCCGTCCGAGTGCGGTCGTGGAAAAGTATCGGTTACCGCCTTACTTGCCGGAGCAAGGCGAACGCTACCATCTGCAAGAGACATAAACCCTCATGAGCCCCCGCAGTCGCTGTGGCTCATGAAGATTTATGTCTCATGTTAGTCCTGCTTGTATTTTTGGTCCCATTTAATCTGTGTTTTTCACGCAAATGGCGGTCATTGTGCAGTCGTTTTAGACGCAAATTTCGTGATCACGGGCAGTGGAGGGGTTACTTAGACTTTGCTGTTATTCGGTACACTTCTCTTTTCATGCTGATAATGCCAGCAACCTGCTCCAATCTATTCAGGCTTCATTTTCACAGGTTATATTACGATACTCCTCGACTAGTGTTTGTTCGATGTCATCATCATCAGTCCCTTGCCCGATCTGGGCGTTGGGGGGACTGAAAGGCAGCAGCAACAGACAGAGCTATCCACTGAGTTATATTTTGGGCGGTGGCAAGCAAGTCTGGCATCTCGAGTTCGGTCCATTCTTTTATGTTTGCGACCCAACTCTTTCTCTGACGACCTCGCCGGCGACTTCCTTCGAGAGTGCCTTGGAGGATAGTATTGGACAGGGTGTTGTGTCGGGTCACGTGGCCAAACCAAGCAAGCTTGCGCCGTTTCGCGGTTGCCAGAAGGGGTTCATGTGGGCCCACCAGGGAAGTGACAGTGCTCCGTACATGTTAGATGTAGATATGTATATAATGTTCATTTTTTGTGTTTAAAAAAAAAAGAATAAAGATGTGTACTTATATTATGTGGTTTAATGGGTGCTCATACCTTCTGCTATGAGGCTCGTTGTCTGCGATAGAGTTTTCAGTTGCCGTCCGCATTTGCAATATAGCTGTGAATGGTGATTCACTCCATTTCGATTGCTCCACAGTTTTAGAATTATTAAAAAGTTAACATCACTTATAGGTCGAATGTAACAATGCCGTTTTAGATCAAGGTCCAAACTACACTTTTCTCCCCATGTAAATTACTTCGTTTATGACAATCTTTGGATATATCAACAAAAAAGTGTCCTCTAGGGTTTTGTTGCATCCGAAGTTTACTCGCTCTCCCTCTCATTACGTTTGTGATACATCGTTGGCATAAATTTCTGCTTCGCCTTAGTGAGGTTGCGTTTGAAACGAACGACTCTCAACAACGAACGAGATGGAAGTCAGGGCGGATAGCCAGTGTGTACCAGAAGCATAGACACCACTCTGAAATCTCCAAGAGGCATAGATCCTCATGAACCCTCCGGGCTTATGAGGACCTAAGCCTCTTGGAGATATTCGGAGTGTTGTCTACGCTTCTAGAACACAATTGAAATCCAACGTGATTTCGCTTTCGTTCTTTGTTGGGATTCGTTCGGCGTAAACATAACCTCACTATTCTTCATACTTTGTACACTGCACTTTCTGTTCAGCCGGTTTTATCCAGATCCTATCGCGTGACAGACCTTTAAAATTAGCCACTTGCGGGTCCGGTCCGGCCATTTGCTTTTCGACCTTGTTCCAGCTGATGGTCTTTTGAGAGGTGGGCCGCTGATCCTGGATCGTCTGACTGGACCAGGCCTTGGCTGGAATACACCTGACCTGCTCTGTCTGAGAAAAGCATCCCTCATTCAGTCCGATGTTTACCAGTAAGACTGAGGTTAGTCACAGTTCAGACTGGGTGGCGCTGCACTGCCAAGATGCGTCTTCCCCGTGGAAGGTAGCCCAAATGTCATCCTCGTGGGACAAAAACAAACAATAAAGAAGCTTTAAACCCCCCTCCCCCCCAAAAAAAAAAAAAAAGAAAAGAAAGAAGAAAAAGATAAATAATGCAGACAGCCCAAATGTCCCGTCATCGGACAACAACAAAAAGAGACAATCCAAAAACCCAAATCCTCCCTCCCCCCCCCCCCCCCCGGACATTCCCCCCCCCCCCCATACGAAAAAAAAAAATAGAAGAAGAAGCAAGAGGCATACATTCTCATGAGCCTCTGCATCCGCAGGGGCTCACGCGAATGTACGCCTCTTGCAGACGGTCCGAAGTTATGTTGATCATCAGGATGTCCATACCTCATGGAAATGCGGGAAGCAAACTTGCAAGTGGCGGGTGCTCGTGGGCATAGTTGCCTCGTAGGGCTTGTCCAGTCGCAATGTTTCCGGCATTATCTCAGCTAGAGGAATTATTTATTCATTGCCTGACTGGCCACTATTTATTTATTCCTGACGCGGACCGCTCACCAGCCGTGATAGCACGTGAAACTGAAATGTAGGCTACCTCTGTAGTCAGTGAAAGCAAATTGTAAAATCGTTTCGCTGAACAAAGACACTAATTGCAATATTGGAGATTATGTATGCAATTTATTCAGTGACACCTTAATTCATTGTGTCCCAGGTACGAAATACCCACATTTTGAAGTTGTACTCTGAGGACTGCATTACAATTTAGGAGATAGATCGACCATAATAGTTCAATGGTGATGCCAGAATAGCTTGGCGCCTATAGGCGCCAAGCTATTCTGGCACCACCATTGAACTATCATGGTCAATCCATATCTTGCTGTAGTGTGTCGGGAGTGAATCAGTTAATAATAAATGACCAGGTTTCTATAGAATTCTTAGTGACCATTTTTCTGTAACTGTTCCGAAAACACTCATTCAAAAGCTTACCCCACAAAGCAATGAAGCACACATCCCAAAGTGTGACGTCAGCGGAATAGTAGTCAAACTTGTTGGTGATGCCATTTTCTATGTTTAGGACAAAGACGTCATTTCCTTCATTACGATAGTCATATAATCATGCTGTGAAACACTGACAAGAGGCGTTATAATGGCTAAACAATAATATTTAATGTTGAAATGCACGCAACGGGCATTCGCCTATTTCTGGTAACTGCTGACTGTTGCAATTGTTGTTTTCTATAATATTAAAAAAAAATCCTTATTCTATATCTATAGATGTAAGAACACACCATTGGCACAAGACGGAATTTTATACTTTTAGGTGTAGGCCTACAGCACATATTCACCCCTTTCACTGCAGTGGACTCAAAATTATGTCTTGCATTTTTGAAGCAGACTGTTATTATCCTCGTCTGAATAATGTCACGGTCGTCAAGTCTTGAGATCGTATTAACCCTTTTGGATGTCGGTAGTGCTTTCTGTCAAGGTGATTCTTGCATGTGTCATCTCGACAAAAAGTGCGACCGGCAAGCAAACGATAGGCTCGTTCGTCTAAGGTGCTTTTCTTAACACATTCTGCCCCAGGACCTAAATCCCCAAATTTTGAAGTTGTGCTCTGAGGGACTGTATTACACTTCTAGAGACAGATCGAGCATGATCGTTCGAGGGTGTTCAACATTGGCCTTAAATTGGCTTCAGTGAGCTAAAACTGGTGTCGCTGCTTCACCGTAGACTCTGTGTTCTCTTTTGGCATTTGGTTTGAAACAGTCGATTTCGTTTATAAGGAAGCTCGGAAAACATTTTCACGAAACAAAGCAAACCAAAAGCTTACTTGCTTGACTTAATACATAGTTGTGCAGTGGTGTTTGCGTTGACTTTGGTATTTCTGTCCATATACTGACGAACAAAAGAAATGCGACATTTTTGGAATCATCGGAAACACGAAAGTGTTTCTGAAGATCCTTAAAATGTCGTATTTCTTTTGCTGGTCAGTATAGAATACAAATGCAGCCATTGCAAATGGTAGAAATAAAATCTATAAGTTCGTCTGCACCAGAGACCGGCGCTTGTTGGTGAATCGCTTTGATAGCGGCCATACCCCGCACCCTCAAAACTACACAGTGACTTTATCATTTAGGGCGAACGGCAAAAGAGAGTTTTCAAAAGACAATAGGCGTATACATTTCAGAACATTTGTGCACGATCCAAATAGTAGGTCTCTTTAATATGTTCCAGTAATAACTGACTTCTATTCTATAGAATGTAAGTCATTTATTTCCGGGAGTTTAAGAATTAAACTACACACCGTCGGAACAAATCAAGGTGTGCTCGCTCTCAAACTTTTGACGGTTGGACATCTGTAGTCAATACAAATTGTAGAAATTAAATCTATAGTCACGTCGGTACAAATGAATGCTATTCTATAGTCACGTCAGTACAAATGAATGCTATTCAAACATCATTAATGGAAATGCCTTTGTTGGAAAGACGCACTCGTCTCAACTCCATTTTTTTCATTTACATTCACTCACTCGTGGTTCTAATGTAACTACGTTGCCAAAAAGTCCAAAAACACAGATGTAGATGCATATGTAGCATTTGTTTAATGGAGGAAGATCAATAGGTTGCAGGGCCTCATGAAAACCTATTGATCTACCTGCATTGATGTTAGCCATTATTCACACAAAAAAATCCTTTGGTCACGTATTAGAGTCAAATAGATTTTATTTGTCATGTTTTCCGAAAACTGAAATAATCTGTACATCGACGTATTCATGCAGGCGCTTATTAATATCTGTGGCTCTCGCACGTTGAATTGGCTCAACAGCAGACTGCATTTCGTGTTTCCCGGTCCAATTTCTTTGAAGAAGGGGTCTTAATGTAATGAAATCCAATTGACAGGCTACATTTTTGTTCTGTCCACGAACACAAAAACTGAAATGAAATAGCGGGGACGTGAAGTGAGTTACTGCGTAGGCCTACTTCTTAAATTTATTTAACCCATTCAGCCCTGCCGAAATACAGCAGGAGATGGGTCGACCATGATAATTCAAGGGTAGTCCTGCTAGATTAGCTTGGCCCCTGTCGGCGCCAAGGTAATCTGGCACTACCCTTGAATTATCATGGTCGATCCATCTCCTGCAACTGGTGCACAGGCCTTAGATGACGCCTCCAAAACTTGGGAAATACGGCCGTCGGGCTGAATGATTTAAAATCTTTTTTTCGTTTTTCTTCCTTTTTAGCGTGTGTTGTCTGTTGTATTGCAATACAATTACGACGAAAGAGTTTGCGTTTTTCTGCTTAGTCTTGTTTACTCCTTCATGGCCAGTGACAACAATTATTTTCACTGCCAGGTGACGCAGAATTTGGTGTTTTATTTTTTAAAAAAATCATTGTTAATCATTGTTAATTCAATGCTAAAGAACTCCACCCGTCCGTCAGCAAGAGACATAGGCAGTTGCGGGGGCTCATGGGGATCTATACCTCTTGAAGTTGGATCGTGTTCACCTTTTCTCGGCAGACAAGGGGTTAATGCAAGATAGTTCAAGGGAAATGACTGGCTGGCTTGGTGCCCGAAGCGCAGAGATCTTTTCCATCACATCAGACATTATTTACGAGTTTTTAAAACCTATCTCTGTTCAACATATAATTTTCGAATTGAGACGAAATAATATATATGTGGGAAATCTAGCAGAAAATATCAACGATGTCAACACCATTGCCATATATCCTATGAAACAGAAAGTTAGGCAAACTGTTATAACATATAAATTATAGAGTTGTGCATATTGTGTTTCCTCATAAGGTTAGTATAGTCAGGTTGTTTTCTTTCTAATATCGCCAGTGAGTGAAAAAAAAAAAAAAAAAAAAGGTTTAGCAAAATTCTGATTCTGATTGTGATTTCCAGCGAATCACTGCAGATTACTCACTCAGATCGAGAGTCGGCAATTGTGAGCATGATTGTGATTTAAAGGTCCAAACTTACAGACCGGCGCACCTATAATACGGTTGAACGCTGAGACGATCTGGAGAGCACACATACAGACAATCAGTTCTGTGATTCTGCATTGGACTAAACCAGCAGTCTTAGGCCTACTGAGGATTAGCCCTGTGGCTGTCGGTAGCGCTTTTTGTCGCGATGCTTCCTGTAGGAATCCTGTAGGAATCATCGCGACAAAAAGCGCTACCGACAGCCACAGCGTTAGGACTGGTCTCTGAGACGATCCAGAGTTGAATATACTATACGAGTGCGAAAGAGATCCAGTGCGGTTGGCTTCGCGGGCTCTGAGGTACATTATTGGGTCGATTCTAGCGACAAGTTATACTGCACAGCATAGAAAGATAGACAAACACAAGGACCGGCCAGACTAATGAGAATCCACACACCCATTAATAGACGAAAGAGCTAGACAAGGATATAAGGTAGGGTTGGTACCTGCTACAAAACTGGCGTAGGTTAGTCTCTTGCTGCTGGCGGGTCTTATGAGAATCCGTGCTTATTTGGCGATGGAAAGAGACTGCCAGAGAAATTGTGTACAGACGTGTGAGTCCCTCGTTCCGAGGAAGCAAACTAAGGCCGAGACCTCACCGCAGCAATGAAGAGGCACAGATTTAGGTTATCCCCTTGCTGCTGCAGAGGTCTATGATCATCTGTTCCTTCTTCAGATGCTAGGAGCTAGCCGAAAAAAAATGTACCACCGTGACGCAGGATGGAGAGGGGGGAAAAAAATAGGGAAGCACAGTACGCAATAGTCATGGGGCCGACGTCGGCCGCAATGGGCCCGCGCACGGCTGTGCGCGGGCCCACTGCGGCCGACGTCAGCCCGATGACCTTTGCTTGCTGGGATGAATTCGATCCCTTCAGGTTTCGAAAATAACTAACCGGATGCGGCGAAAGGGCTTTTGGGATGAATGTTAACGTGAGTCCGGAACCATTATATTGTAGAATACACACACTGTTGAAACGTGTTGACATTTGCTTGTTTCATTCACTGTGGTATAACCTGTGGGATCGTATTTCGATCGACTTTTAAGATCGAGAAAAAAAAAAAAAAGCAAAAAAACAAAACAACGGTGTCTGTGTAGCATGTGAGTTGTGTCCTCTTAAGCTTCGGAGTAAAGGCCCGAGCATACATACCTATATCAACTGACATGATTTTATAAATTTCTTTTCTTTTTTGTGCGCACAAATACCAGTTTTATATAGTAGGTTGTTAGTTGGGGGACCCCCAGGTCTTGACAGCACTTTGGGGCACCCCCTCCCAGCCCCATGCCTCACGGCCTCTTCCCCTTTTCCTCAAATCCACATCAACACGCCCACTCTTTACAAAAGTCGTGTTACGCCGGCGAGAGGAGTCACTGCGGCAAGACGTACGCCAACAGTGACGATGAGAACTAAAGTTGCATCAATGCTTGCAGAGCAGCAAGGAAAAAAATCTGTAACTGTAACAATAGCTGTCACTGAATCGTGACATATGGAACTTCGCTAACAATGCTGAAAAGCACAACATGTGTTTGCTCGCTGTAAACAGCGGGAGTGAAGTCAATCTCTCGCACGCTGAACACCAAGACATCTATTTGCCTTGAAGAACATAGATTTACAGTTGATAAACAAGAGGCATAGATCCCCATGGGCCCCTGCTATCGCAGGGGCCCATGGGGATCGATGTTTCTTGCAAATGGATGAGGTCCGCAGAAGTGGATGGTGCCATTCGGACTCAACCGCGTTTTGTGAACAGGAAGCTGGGCGTGGAGATTGGGTTTTCGAACAAACGGGGGAATTTGTCTAGATGGAGAGATGAAAGAAACGACAAAGCAGAGGGACAGTGAAATAAATTTATCTGAATTGATTGATGATACTCCTTTGGAAGCGTTGACCACGTTCATTTTAACCTCTTCCCTGTCAGTGATCACGGATCTCGCTTCTCAAACCACTGCACACTAACACTCGCGTGCAAACAATCACAAATTGGCATATTGAATGTAAGGCTGACAAGAGACATACAACCTCATGAGTCCCCGGAGTCGCGGGGGCTCATGAGGGTTTATGTATCTTGCAGCTGGGTATCATTTGCCTTGCCCCGGCAGTTAAAGGGTTCAGAGTGTCAGTGAAACTTCCGGCAATGTGAGTATTTTCAACGTGCATTTATCTAACTTGCATCCTTTTTTTTCAACTATAAATTTCCAGAATGTTGTTTACACACGTGAATGTCCTGCATTTGTCTTGTACGGTGTTTATGTTCGGTGTGAATGAATGTTGTTACAACATCAGTCAACCAGGCAGACAGAAGTCACAGTTCGCAGAAGTCTTTTATTTCATCCTTTACAACATCTGCACGTGAATTTGGCAAAACCAACCCACTCACATCTATCTAGCTAACTAAGTCGTTCGTCTTTTAAGTACCTTCATCTATGTCGTCCCTCCAGCTTCTTCCTGCCGATTCGTCTCTGGTACTACCCTTGAATTATCATGGTCGACCCATCTCCTGCTGTAGTGCGGTAGGACTGAATGGGTTAACAACTATCCTTTGTTGACCGTGTGATCTCAGGTACTTTGTGATCGCCCACCCCCTGATGTCCAAGTCGTTGTGTACAACGCGCAACTCCAAGATCGCTCTCATCTTCACCTGGGTCGCCGCTGTCGTCCTCTCTACACCAGCACTCATTGTCATGGTGAGTAGGTTCGTTGTGATCGTTGTGTTGTTGTTGTTGTTGGTTTTGTTAGTGGTGGTGATGGTGATTTTGATTATTATGACGATATTGTAACTGTCGTCGCGTGTAGTCTGTCAACTCCAGCTCACATTGTCATTGCGAATAAGTTGGTAGTGGTGGTTGAGATGGTAGTGGTGATGTTTTTAGGGGTGGTGATGATGATGATGATGGTGATGATGATGACAGTGTGGCCCGCTGTCCTGATTAGATCTAAAGATTATCAGTCATCATCGACACAGTTATTATTTTCATCTATGTTTTTACACGAGCAAGCAAAAGATTTAACGGTCAACCAACCAGTCAACCAACGGTTCAACCAACGTGGTACAACGTAGGGCGGAGTCTGGCATGATAGTTCAAGCGTAGTTCCAGATCAGCTTAGCGCCTCGAAAGGCGCCAAGCTGATCTGGAATTAGCATTGAACTATCATACCAGAAAAGCGCCAATATAATGTGGCACTCCCCTTGAACTAACAGGACTAATCATGTATGTATTAATGAGAAGATAGGTTTTTTTGTAAAAGAAAAATAAAAGTTATGTCAGCTGTTTTACAAATGACTCCGAAAGAGTGCTACAGAAAATTTTCTGATTTTCACACCTAGGGCATACAGGTCACAATTGACATAATCGTACCCGACAGCCGAGACAAACTGTAGGCTTATGTAAATACCGTATATGAAAAATCATGCGATTATTAATGAGAAGATTGTTTCTTTGTTTTTCGGAAAAAAATTATTTGTTTTAAGATTAACCCATATAATTCGTGAAATTAATCCCCAAAACGTGAAAATATATTTCTTTTTCCCAAAAAAATTTAATTATCACTCAAAATGTTCTAGAGGTACAATGCTGGTTAACGAACTCATTCAATATCTCCCTTTTATATAGCTATATGCAAAATATCTCCGGTGCAGATCAACCGGTTTTTGTTAAACGGCGATTTTCTCGCCAATGAGCTTTGGAACCCACAGGGAAAAAGGAAGAGAGGTCGGCCACGAAACACCTGGCGACGTGACCTGGAGACAGATGCCAAGAAAATGGGCCACACCTGGGGACAGCTGGAGAGACTCGCCCAGGACAGAGACGGCTGGAGGGACCTTGTCGGCGGCCTATGCCCCAGGGGGGGGGGGGTGATGGGCGTAAGAGAGAGAGAAGAGAGAGCATCTAAATTAAAACATCGAAAATAAAAGGTCTCCAGATAATTCTTTTAGGGACAATATCCTAAAATTTCAAGCTTGACCGTCCTCAAACGCGGGCTTTAGTCGCTGTCACTCACAAACACACACACACACACACACACACACACACACACACACACACACACACACACACACACACACACACACACACACACACACACACACACACACACACACACACACACACACGCACGCACGCACGCACGCACGCACACACACACACACACACACACACACACACACACACACACGCGCGCGCGCGGCGCTTGGGCGCTAAAAAGACGTTCTCTAGCAAGCTTAGCGTAGCTAGACGTGACGTCATTTATCTTGTTACTTCTTTGTGAGAACTTCTGCCCCGCACGCCAAACGCGTCATGTGCATGCTCCGGAATGCGCTCCGACTAGCCCCATTTCAAAGTCTACCGTATTTTTAATACGGTAGTAAAAAAAAAAAAAAAAAACAACGCTCCAGAACTTGTCCTCGTCAACATATATATTGCGTGGTTTATTGTCTTTACCGTTTCTGTTATTGTAATGTTTTAACTCATTCGCATAAAGCCGCGTATCCAGATGCGGCACGTCTCGAATGCGTTAATGTGATGGAAACTTCTCCGTAACACAAGTGTTCACGGCCGCAGTGAACAGTGTGGGTGTCAGATCCGACAAAGACTCGAACCATCATTCCGACCTCCTGAGACTAATCGCGCAATCTGGCCAACTTCCGAACGACTCACTTGGGTCTTGGATCTGCATCGGCCGCGACGCAAGGTCCTTTGTTATCGACGTTTGGCTGTTTTACAACAGCGGACAACAGGCACATTATCCTCCTGAGAAACCAAAAATTGTACCCTCACCCGTCCTACACTTCCCCACCAACTACCGCGTCGTAGATGGTTACGTGTGTTGAGGCATAGATTTGCCACTGAAGGTCACCTGGGTCATTCGGGACGTGCTGGATTCGTAAGGTGGTTTTATACCGAGCGTCCGAATGCGGTAAATGTCAATTTATTTATTTATTCATTCACTTTCCAAACGATTAGGTAACTCCTTCACGGCCTGACGCATCGCTTGCTGAAGATGGACTGGCCATGATGGTTCAAGGGTAGCACCAGATTAGCTTCGCGCCTCCTGGGCCGGAGCGAAGCTAATCTGGTGCTACCCTTGAACTATCATGGTCCATCCACGTCCTGTAACTGATGCGTGCTTGTCAGAAAACACTTCCCAAAGTTTGAAAAACGGGCTCTTAGAGAGTTAGAGTTATTGCATACTCAAAAGACAACCGAAAAGCGTGACGTCACCAGATTGTGTGTACCGTTTGACAAACGAATCCGGCTTAGCCTAGAAATCTTTGTCAGATCGCTTGTTTCTACGAACACGACTTCTGTTGCCATTTATGGCTCAATGCCTTCGTGGTGACACCATATCTTACAAGAATTAAGCAAAAAGATTGTATTGAAAGTAAGGTCTATCAACAATTCTCACTGTTATACCATTACAATTTTTTTTGTCCGTTTTTTGCTTACTCCCGGTCTCCAAGATGGCGGCAGTGGTTCACAGATCAATTTCTGTCGCCTACTTGCTTTTTATTTATCGTTTACATATCCATTTCCACACACAATGTATCATCGATGGTTTCAGTTAACTTGTATAGCCTGTACGTGGACACTTATCGCATTGTTGTTTGATATTAACGTAAGGTATAGACTATAGCAGTGCGAATGCGATTAACCCATTCAACCCTGACGCACTACGTCACGAGATAGATCGACCATAATAATTGAAGGGTATCGGCGCCAAGCTAATCTGGCACTACCCCTGAATTGTCATGGTCGATCCATCAAAGAATCTATGATTAAGATTATAATCTAAGATTAACGCCGAGAAAAAAAAATACTCATCACCCAGCAGCTGCAAGAGGTATAAATCCTCATGAGCCACCGCAATTGCGGGGGCTCATGAGGATCTATGCCTCGTGCTGTAACCACTTTGTGTCCGTGTTCATTCTATCGTCGGCTGGAGATCTTTGACGTTGAATTCACGATTTCCAGAACCAAAGTCTGCATCCGCTTGCAGTGAAGGATTTAATTGGTTCTGTTGGTGGATTGCTGTACAGTCAACAGCCCACAGGATTTATCAATCATAGTGTTTCGATCCGACGGAGCATTAGTCTATGATGGATAGTTTCTGTGGGTGGGCACAGCCACCCCCCCACAGAACCTATCAATTATAGTCTGATGCTCCTGAAACTTCTTATAGTTGTCTCCGAGGTGAGTGTGCTGTGACAGCAGTTGTAAATAACGTGATCTGATCGCGTGGGAGGTACTTAAATAGACCTGAATGACCAATGGTCATTCCCCCATAGAATTCACAAGCGAACATACAGACAAAAGAGAAACAAGATGACGGAGAGACAGGACGGTATAACAGACAAAGGGGTACACAAAAAGAACTGAATAATATTTGTTGCAGAATTAGATTATTTCCAAATTGACAGAATGCTTTTGTAGGAGGTCTGTTTCTGCGGCTTGGTTATCGGGGTTTAACGCCGAGCAGGCGACTAAAGCCATCTCACGGCGGCTGTTTCTGCGGAGGGAACGCACACACACACACACACACACACACACACACACACACACACACATACGCACGCACGCACGCACGCACACGCACGCACGCACGCACGCACGCACACGCACGCACGCACGCACGCACGCACGCACACACACACACACACACGCACGCACACACACACACACACACACACACACACACACACACACACACACGCACGCACACACACACACACACACACACACACACACACACACACACACATGAAGTTGTTTGTATGAAAGATCCACCGTGTGACGTTGTGAATCAGTGAACAGATGTTTCATTGACCATTTTTACATTGGGGTTGTGGTGTGTGCGCGGGAGGGATGTTGGGGGTGTCAAAGTTAACTATCTTAGTGGGGTGGGAGTAGGGGGCTGGGAGGTGGATGTGAGGGCAAATTTTCGCTCAAAAAGGTGTGCTTTCAGCACAGAGTAGCCAAAGCAACACAAATGTTCAGACGGGATATGACCGGCTACACCCAGCTCGCATGACCCACCAGATGTATTTCGGCATCCTGTCTGGAAAGACAATGGAGTATGCGCTTGCTGGGTCAGTCACTGGAGTGACCTCTCCAGTGCGCAAGCCTGGGCGAAGTGTATGGAGATCCTGGGATGCCCAGTCGTCAAGACCCCCCTCTCGGCCTCGCTGATGTATCCAAAGGAATGCAAAGCAGTACGTTTGGCACCAGTTTGGCTGCAGGAGCTGCCAGAACAGTGCGTGAATACAGGCAGCTGTCTGCCTTCGGGGCTCCACTCCTGATTTGAAGGGTTTACTCCCCGACTCCCCCACGTTTACTCCCCCCACACCCAGCTCGCATGACCCACCAGATGTAACTTCGTTTTTTTTTTTGCCCAAGACTTTAACAACTTTACTTGTTTGCAAAATATGTTTTGTATTGTTTTCATTCAGTGGTTTTCCTTCGATGTAAGGTCTCGTAAGTTATTGCTTTCAGTGATGCCTGCGTTAGTCCGACCCATCCGGCTCACTACTTCTCGGCTTAGTGCTTTCAGTGATGCCTGCGTTAGTCCGACCCCTCCGGCTGACTACTTCACGGCTTAGTGCTTTCAGTGATGCCTGCGTTAGTCCGACCCCTCCGGCTGACTACTTCACGGCTTAGTGCTTTCAGTGACGCCTGCGTTAGTCCGACCCCTCCGGCTGACTACTTCACGGCTTAGTGCTTTCAGTGATGCCTGCGTTAGTCCGACCCCTCCGGCTCACTACTTCTCGGCTTAGTGCTTTCAGTGATGCCTGCGTTAGTCCGACCCCTCCGGCTTACTACTTCTCGGCTTAGTGCTTTCAGTGACGCCTGCGTTAGTCCGACCTCTCCGGCTCACTACTTCTCGGCTTAGTGCTTTCAGTGATGCCTGCGTTAGTCCGACCCCTCCGGCTTACTACTTCTCGGCTTAGTGCTTTCAGTGATGCCTGCGTTAGTCCGACCCCTCCGGCTCACTACTTCTCGGCTTAGTGCTTTCAGTGATGCCTGCGTTAGTCCGACCCCTCCGGCTCACTACTTCTCGGCTTAGTGCTTTCAGTGACGCCTGCGTTAGTCCGACCCCTCCGGCTCACTACTTCTCGGCTTAGTGCTTTCAGTGACGCCTGCGTTAGTCCGACCCCTCCGGCTTACTACTTCTCGGCTTAGTGCTTTCAGTGATGCCTGCGTTAGTCCGACCCCTCCGGCTGACTACTTCACGGCTTAGTGCTTTCAGTGATGCCTGCGTTAGTCCGACCCCTCCGGCTCACTACTTCTCGGCTTAGTGCTTTCAGTGATGCCTGCGTTAGTCCGACCCCTCCGGCTCACTACTTCTCGGCTTAGTGCTTTCAGTGACGCCTGCGTTAGTCCGACCCCTCCGGCTCACTACTTCTCGGCTTAGTGCTTTCAGTGACGCCTGCGTTAGTCCGACCCCTCCGGCTCACTACTTCTCGGCTTAGTGCTTTCAGTGACGCCTGCGTTAGTCCGACCCCTCCGGCTCACTACTTCTCGGCTTAGTGCTTTCAGTGACGCCTGCGTTTGTCCGACCCCTCCGGCTCACTACTTCTCGGCTTAGTGCTTTCAGTGACGCCTGCGTTAGTCCGACCCCTCCGGCTCACTACTTCTCGGCTTAGTGCTTTCAGTGATGCCTGCGTTAGTCCGACCCCTCCGGCTCACTACTTCTCGGCTTAGTGCTTTCAGTGACGCCTGCGTTAGTCCGACCCCTCCGGCTCACTACTTCTCGGCTTAGTGCTTTCAGTGACGCCTGCGTTAGTCCGACCCCTCCGGCTTACTTCTCGGCTTAGTACTTTCAGTGATGCCTGCGTTAGTCCGACCCCTCCGGCTTACTTCTCGGCTTAGTGCTTTCAGTGATGCCTGCGTTAGTCCGACCCCTCCGGCTTACTTCTCGGCTTAGTGCTTTCAGTGATGCCTGCGTTAGTCCGACCCCTCCGGCTCACTACTTCTCGGCTTAGTACTAGGTTTGCAGCGTCTGTTGCGGAGGGGACGCAACCGCGTCAGCCGCCTCGCTGCTTTGTTTTAGCGCGGGTTGTACATTGGCGTTTAGCTTGTGTCTATGGCTTGACATTCTAAGTCGGATATCTCTTCAATGCCGGCACCGATTGTTTTAAACCAATGTCCATAATATTCAATATGATAGTCACTTTCATTTTGTAACTTACTTCTAGTCCGATCGATTTTGGTTTAAGCATTACTTTGGGATTTTGCACCTTTTGTTTCATTCAGGTCCGGCCATGGAAAAACCTGAAAATCCTTTAAAATTTCACAATTAATTTTAACCTTAATTAATCAACTCAATGTTTGGCTAGTAAAACTACATTTGTGCTCTTTCATTAGCAGCAAACCGTAAGTTTCCAGGTCCTGTAGAACCAGAGCTATAGTCAGACAACCAAGTGTAAACACAGATTTCAGCTTTTCCGCCCAAAAGCAGCTATTTTGGAAACTGACAAGTGAAGTAGCAGTTTCCTTGGGCCCCGCGCGTGCCGTATATAAAGCCCCCTCCCGTGGCGCGCACATAGGTCAGATTCACTCAGCCGTTGCTTGTGCCAGGCGACGGCGTCATTCTTATTTACACTGCCGGGTTTCCCTCGCGCCGCTACGACACAACTATGAAGTAGCTACAATGGCAGCGCCCTGTCAGCTGTGCGCTGTTTCTGCAGTTACTGACTTCACCGTTAATAAAGACACGTCACTGCGATCCTGTCTTCGACGTTTGGTGGCCTCATTTCTTGCCTGTCTACTCGGTTACAAGGGTATCCCTAGTCCACCACGATGTCTACGGCAAATTCAGAGATTAGGTTCATTGGACACACTGAAAGGCGATTTTCAGGAGCGTTTTGACTATATAACTTAGATGTATATGCAGTTGAATATGTACCTGAAGTCCGAGGGTTCACTGTAAAAAACCGTAATAGCTTGTATCGCACCAAAACGTTAGCGGCGGGCGCCTTTGATTTGGTCAATACGGAATAGCCGCTTATGCACGTACATAATAATAATAATAATAATAATAATACATAGTATTTATATGGCGCATTTCTCATATTTATAATATAACTCAATGCGCAGGACATAGCCGCGAACTGAACCCAACAAGCACGCTCACGTAAATCACGCGCATTCTCTCACACACTGTACATAAACACAGAACATTCACGTGGTGCTAAGGGCAAGCTCAAGCGAGCTACTGAAATTTTGGAAATTTAAATCGTTTTTTATATTTTTCAAATTTGATTTAGTGGACTGAAATTAATACTAAATTCTTGGGGGAGGAAAGAGCCGGAGTACCCGGAGAAAGAACCCCCGACGGTCCGCCCGAAGTAATGGTGACACTTACTAGAGGAGAAAAGTCCGACACCGGAACCGGGTATCGAACCTCGCACCTCTTGCATTGGTGGCAGGCGCTTTAACCGCTGCGCCACGACCACCCCCCCCCCCCCCACGTCCTATGTCCAGCTTGACAAACGTGTGCAATTTGTTGCAGCGCAAAACGAGAGTAAGGGGAAAGTCAGTCACTAGAACAGTCCAGACTGGGTCATGGATTACAGACGACTGCAGACAAAAGGGGAGGCAAACGTTGTTATAGCTAAGTGTACACACCAAAGGGGAATCACTCAGCGCTGGACAAACACGCCAACAATGATATCCTTTCACGCGTTCCAATCATGGTGCCAAAACGCACAGCTCACCACGATAATGTGTAACCAGTGAACACGCTCTCCTCGGCCGACGTCGGCCCGAGTCTAGTCTAGACACGATACCCCCCCCCCCCCCACACACACACACACACACACCCTCCCCCCCCCCCCCTTACAAAGAGCAGCATTTGTTTGAAAGCTTCCTTGTGGTGTGACGTTTGCTGTGTAAACATGTATGTCTAGGTCTCAGTCAACCAACATTTTTCATTGTCCTGCAGTCAGTCCTTTTCGGACACTGCGATTGGTCAGCACATAAAATATGCAAGAGGTTCAATGCCCTATTGCCTACCTCCTAGAACCATTGACGTACCTGTAATTTAATCAATTGGCCAATCCGCAATTCTGTTATCGCGCGCGAATCTACTGTACGTCTCTGGTCTGAACACTCAGATCAGGGCTATCCCGCAGCTTACTTTATAAACAGACCCCCCCCCCCCCCTTCCCGGAAATGGATCAAATAATGGTAAAAGAACGAAACTGCAGTCAGTTGTGCACGTGCAGACGGCTGATAATCTGACTGACATTTGTGTGAAGAACTGAGATGGAAACAGGTTAACTCATTCAACTCAGACACGCCACGGCAAGACATGGATCAAGCGTGATAGTTCAAGAGTTGTGCCAGAATAACTTGGCGCCCATAGGCGCCAAGCTGTTCCTGCACAACCCTTGAACTATCACGCTCGATCTGTTTCCAGAAGTGTAATACAGTCTTCAGGAGGCCACTTCAAAATTTGCGGATTTCGGTCCTGGAGCAGAATGTATTAAAAGAACAGCCCCCTTGACTGCCAGTGGACGCGGATTTCGCGTCTGAAACCACTGCACACTGACCGACTTGAAGAACAGAAATAAAATGGGACCAAACGTAGGTACACAGAACATAGAACTAACAAGAGACATAAATCCTCATGAGCCCCCGCGTCAGCGGGGACTCATTGATGATTTATGTCTCTTGCAGATGGTTAGCATTCGCCTTGCCAAGGCAGTGAAAGGGTTAATAGTGTTTGACAAAAGAGGCTAACATAAAAATGCTTGATTTGCAAAGTCAGCCCCACGGTGTCCAGTCGTTTGCCACGCAGCCCCGCGCTTTCAATTTAGAAGTTCTTTCACCTGAATCCAATGAGAAAAGTCCACACTTCTTGCCACAGACAGAAATTTCCGGTGTCTAGTTCGAAGCAGCACCGCTGGTAAACAGAACGGCAAAAATCAAGCATGTTCACACGACCGGATATAGTGGCCTAAACATACAAAAAGTCGCGTCCCCCGTGTATTTTTCAGTGCAAGTTAAGGCACAGACTGCATACTTTTCTTCGACACAACGATTGTTGTGTTATTTGGTGAGACAAACGTATATATTGTGAGTTTCGTGTGATTTCAGTGCCAGGGCTATATTTTAACGCATCAAAAATTAATCTGAGAAGTGGAAAGCGCGTTTCTAAGGCCAAAGGTAATTTCTGTCGATTCACAATCCTGCTTGGATTTGACCAATCAATGACAAGACAAGAGTGTGATGTGACAGACTCGCTTGTATCGGCCAGCCTATGCACACAGAAATAATTCAATCTGACATCAGAACAATTTGGCGTGTGCTTCTGGCGTCAGAGTCAACTACGCTGCTCCAAATAGTGCGTACCCGGCGTCGGACTGCACGACAATGGCATTGAACTGTCTGTTACGGATTACTGCAAGGGTCACATCGTAGTATTGTAGTCCGATGAAGATGATTACCAGACCGACGCGCTCAGGCGCGTCGGTCTGGTGATCATCTTCATCGGACTACAATACCACGATGTAACACTCCACGTAAGACACATACCGTTAAATGCCATAGTGTCAGCTTCCTGACACATTCACACTGAAGACACTAAATTGGGACGGTGGTACAATTATATCACGATTGATCAAGCATAATGCCAGACTAATTTGGCGTCTCAGAAGGCGTGAATGAAACTATCGGTCACTACAATTGAACTCTTGACGGCCGATTCATCTTTTAAACGGGTGCAGGGCCTTTACGGATGTTGGTTGATGATAACGCTGCACGTTACTGCATAATAAATGGGTAATTTATATTCAGGTTTTAAAAAAAAACCCAAACAGAACAAACATAAGAATAAATAAATAAATAAATAAATATTTCCTTAATAAATAAAAAATAAATATCTTATACTAAATAAGCAAATACATATCCTATAACTAACAAATTAATAAAAATCCAATAAATAAATAAATGAATAAATATCCCACAGATAAATAAATAACCAATAAACAAATAACAAATACCTTTTAAACTGACTAAAACATCGACCCATCACAGCGTCTTAAGACTGTTCACATATTATGACAATTTGCTATCACTGTCTGTAACGTGTCAACGTAATTATGTCAGGATCAATTACAATAAAGTTATCGTAATGGAGATCGTTTCTATTAGAAGACGGTTCACATCACATCACATCACATCACATCACAGAATAATAATAATAATAATAATAATAATAATAATAATAATAATAATAATAATAATAATAATAATAATAATAATAATAGCACATTTCTAATATTTATAATATAACTCAATGCGCAAGCGAAAACATCACATCACACCACACCACATCACACCACATCACATCACATCGCATCGCATCGCATCGCATCGCATCGCATCGCATCGCATCGCATCGATTCACATCGATTCACATCGATTCACATCGATTCACATCGCATCGATTCACATCGATTCGCATCGATTCGCATCGATTCGCATCGCATCGCATCGCATCGATTCACATCGATTCACATCGATTCACATCGAGTCACATCGCATCGCATCGCATCGCATCGATTCACATCGATTCACATCGCATCGCATCGATTCACATCGATTCACATCGCATCGCATCGATTCACATCGCATCGCATCGATTCACATCGCATCGCATCGATTCACATCGCATCGCATCGATTCACATCGCATCGCATCGATTCACATCGCATCGCATCGCATCGCATCGATTCACATCGCATCGCATCGCATCGCATCGATTCACATCGCATCGCATCGCATCGCATCGATTCACATCGCATCGTATCGCATCGATTCACATCGCATCGCATCGCATCGATTCACATCACATCGATTCACATCGATTCACATCACATCGATTCACATCACATCGATTCACATCACATCGATTCACATCACATCGATTCACATCACATCAGGCCACATCACATCAGGCCACATCACATCAGGCCACATCACCCGCAACCTCAGCCCTCTAACGGCGGTAAATCCAAGGCTGACAACTGCAATCCGCATGATATAGACAGCGTCGCGCCAGACCATCATTAAAAGACGGAGGGATGGTGGGACAAAAGAAAGACTTCTGCAATTTGTTTAACTTGTCACAGTTGTGTAGCGCCCGGAAAACAGTGTGAAAATGAAGATAAACGACAGTCGTCTGAAAATGATGAAAAACGACACGCGGGACGGGAATAAATAAGAAGAAAAATCCGTTACAGGTAGCTGTCGCACAAGGCCGCCAAGTGAGAAAAAAAAAAAAAATCTCGGACACTCCTTTCAAGTTGCTATACAAGTAGTCATTATGAGGTAAAAAATGTGCTATGTGAAAACCAACCTAAACTCTGTAATCCCTTCACTCTCCAGAAAACATTGAACACCACACGACTGCAAGAGGTATAGATCCTCATGAGCCCCCGCAGTTGCGGGGGCACATGAGGATCTATACCTCTTGCTCACACCTCTTGCTCCATGTTCTTTGAATGGATAAGACTCTCTGCCTCTCAAATCAGAAACAAGATGGGATGAACCATAACTCACAAAGTCCCGTCTATATGAGAGCTGTCCTTGCTGTCAATGGTCTCTACCTTTTGTCTTTGCTCTGATTCTGATGTTGAATTATCTCCTATTGGAAAAGTCTCCCAGTTCTGCCAATGCGTCAGTGAGTTCTATAAGGGGCGCGGGACATACGCATCATTGATTTGTCAAAAGTCATTTGTCATGGCGTAAGTTTTTTACGTATGTTTTTATGTAATTTTATATTTTACTTGATATGCGTTTCACTTTCGCTTCAGAGGCTTGAGGAAATGGTGACAAAACTAGAACTTCACGGTACATTTTCAGTCTTGCTATAATTTGTGTGAAAGCAGATTGACTACCTAGCTACATGACATACTAAGTACACGGGTCACCTGCATGATCTTCTGAAAGCGCGTCAATGTGTGTGTGTGTATTAGTGCGTGCGTGCGCGCGCGCTCCAAACATCTCCAAGAGGCATAGATCCTCATGCGCCTGGAGGACGCATGAGGATCTATTCCTCCTGGAGATGCGAGCATGTTTGTGTGTGTGTGTGTGTGTATGAGAGAGAGAGAGAGAGAGAGAGAGAGAGAGAGAGAGAGAGAGAGAGAGAGAGAGAGAGAGAGAGAGAGAGAGAGAGAATCAATGAATCAATGAATCAATGAATCAATGAATCTTTATTTTACAACGGTAAAGATATTAACAATGCCAGAGGCAATGCCATTTTTCAAATTTGCCGTTGCTACATCTACAACACAACAATTACATTAGATTAATACATGTATAGGACCAACGCCTACAGGTGTGTTGGGGGAGGGGGAGCAATGGTAAGGAAAAAAAAACAAAAAAAAACAAAAACAGCAGCGCTATACATACACAGCAGTAGAATGGGTACATTACTAACAATGATATCTACGTATAGAAAACAAAGCTTGCAGATAGCTATGGCTGCGAAGATAAATGTTTAAATAGACTTTTCTTGAAACATGATACCGTTGGAGTGGTCTTCGTGTGGGGCGGAAGTGAATTCCACAAAGTCGCCCCCGAGAATGCTAGACTGGTTTTAAATAAGTCTATTTTGGTTTTGGGTACTACATACAGGCTTTTTGTATCGCCATAGCGGGACTGTGACCGGACTAGCAGCTGGGTTAGATATTCCGGAGTGTTGTCATTCCGAATCTTGAAAAGAAGAACACCTTTGTTGAATGCAAACTGATTCTTGAGAGAAAGAAGTCCCGATTTGTGAATCTTATCATCCGTTGTCAAAGTAGGATCAGGTAAAATTAATTTCGCTGCTCGTCTGTGTAAGGAGTTCAGTCTTTTTAAATGTACATCTCTGCAGCCATCCCACACCGTCGAAGCATAATTAATGTGGGACTGAATATGTGCATAATAAAATAATTTTCTGGTTTCAAAGTCAGTGAAGTGCTTCAGTTTGGACAGCATGAAAATGTTTCTTGAAACAATTTTACACACTTTATGTGTGTGTGCCTGCCATTTGAGCTGATCATCTATGATAATTCCAAGGAGGCGATGTTCAGACACTTGCTCAATAGAATTGCCTTCGAAGGACAAATCAAGTGAAAGGGGGCTTAGTTGGTGTTTTTGGCGTGTCGCAATTACCATTGACTTAGTTTTTGCTGGATGGATACTTATTGAGTTATGTTTACACCAGGCGGACACCTCATCAAGGCTCTGCTGTAGGTTTTCTGCTACCACATTAAGGTTTTTATTTGCCGTGTGGATTGAAGTATCGTCAGCAAACAAGTCACATTCGACGGATTCGGACGTTAGGTGAAGAGGCAGATCGTTGATGTATAAACAAAATAGAAGAGGCCCTAACACTGACCCTTGAGGTACTCCAAACTTAACCTCCTTAACTTCAGAGTGTGATCCATTAACTACAACCTTTTGCTTTCTTCCCTTTAGATATGAACTAAAGAAGGAAACTGCTGAGACGTTTTTTAAATAATGACTAAGTTTGCTTATCAGAGTGTCGTGGTTAACCAGGTCAAACACCTTCTTAAAGTCAAGGTAAATAACACCCGTCAGTTGAGAATTGTTTACGTTAGATAACCACTTATCTGCAAGTCTGCTTAGCGCTGTATGACAGGAATACTTCGGACGAAACCCAGACTGGAAGGAATGAAGCATATTATTTGTCTCTAAATACTGAGACAAATGTTTGTGTACATGTCGCTCCAGAGGTTTGCTTAACACGGACAGTAGAGAGAGAGAGAGAGAGAGAGAGAGAGAGAGAGAGAGAGAGAGAGAGAGAGAGAGAGAGAGAGAGAGAGAGAGAGAGAGAGAGAGAGAGAGAGAGAGAGAGAGAGAGAGAGAGAGAGAGAATGACGTCATACTTAGAGTATTATGTCACGTCAGTGTCTGCGTGGTGACGGAGTTTCTTCTTTTATGTCTCCGCCACTGTCTGACTTTTTCTAGAAGTAAAGTGTTTTAATTCTTTCTGAAAAGAATTAATTTTTACTAAAGAAGTTGAAAAGATACAAAGCTGGCTAACGAACTTAACCAATGTCTTTCTCCAAACTAGCAATATGCAAAAGCTCAAGTAAATATGACAAAAATTATGGACTCTAATCTGGATCAACCGACTTCCTATAAACTGTTGTTTAATTCTTCAATGAGACATTCAGTTACAATATGCTCGGAGGCTCTCTTAGCCACCCACTTAGGAAAATATTTCGCCTAGTTTCAAGCATGTGTGTACAGAAATATCGGATATTTTCTTGTTTAGATACATAAGCACACACATACATACATACGCACATACAAACATACATACAACGCATATACGGCGCTTCGCGCCAAATGAACGTTCAGCAGCGAGGGTAGCGTAACTAGACATGACGTATTTTTTTTTTTATCTTGTTACTTCAATTGTTTGAGATTTAGCCTGCCCGCCTTTGATATCATGGACATGCTTTTAAATTCGCCCCACCGCGACCCGTCCTAAAAAGTCTCTTCTATAAATAGAAGGGACTAAAAAAATCGGAAACCCAATCTTCGTCCACAGGCAGTGAAGGAGTTAATCGCTTCCCCCTCCACACACTTTTGATCTCATAAACAATATTTTTATCCCATTAAAAAAAAACACCTCTGTTCCGTTTTTAAGTCCCTTCTATTTATAGTAGGGACTTTTTAGGACGGGTCGCGGTGGGGCGAATTTAATAGCATGTCCAGGATGTCAAAGGCGGGCAGGCTAAATCTCTAACAATTCAAGTAACAAGATAAAAATTACGTCATGTCTAGTTACGCTAACCTCGCTGCTGAATGTACATTTGGCGCGGAGCGCCGTATGTGAGTATGTATGTATGTATGTATGTATGTGCGTATGAATGTATGTGTGCGTATGTATCTAAACAAGAGAATCTCCGATATTTCTGTACATACAAGCTTGAAACTTAGCGAAATACTTTCTTAAGTGGGTGGCTAAGAGATCCTCTGAGCATATTGTAATTGAATGTCTCATTGAAGACATAAACAACCTTTCACGGAAGTCGGTTGATCCAGATTATGGTCTGTAATTTTTGCCATATTTTACTTGAACGTTTGCATATTGCTAATTTGGAGAAAGACATTGGATGAGTTCGTTAGCCAGCTTTGTATCCTTTCAACTTCTTTAGTAAAAAGTTAATTCTTTTCAGAAAAGAATTAAAATACTAAAAAACCTTTACTTCTAGAAAAAGTCAGACAGTGGCGGTGACGTAAAAGAAGCAACTCCGTCACCACGCAGATACTGACGTAATACTCTAAATATGACGTAATTCTCTCTCTCTCTCTCTCTCTCTCTCTCTCTCTCTCTCAAACATGCGCTCATCTCCAGGAGGAATAGATCCTCAAGCGCCCTTCAGGCGCATGAGGATCTATGCCTCTTGGAGATGTTTGGAGCGCGCGCGCACACACGCACTAACACGCACACACACATCGACGCGCTTTCAGAAGAGCATGCAGATGAACCGTGTAATTAGTATATTATCATGTAGCTAGGTAAAGTCAAATTGTTTTCACACAAATTATAGCAAGACTGAAATTGTACCGTGAAGTTCTAGTTTTGTCACCATTGTCTTAAGCCTATGTATCAAAAGTGAAACGCATATCACGTCAGTAAAATATAAAATTACGTATAAACTAAAACTTACGTCATGACAAATGACGTTTGACAAATCAATGGCGCGTATGTCCTGCGCCCCTTTAAGAACTCACTGACGCATTGGCAGATTTGCGAGACTTTTTCAATAGGAGATAATTCAACATCAGAATCAGGTCAAAGACAAAAGGTAGAGACCATTGACATCGAGGACAGCTCTCATATAGAAGGGACTTTGTGGGTTATGGTTCATCCCATCCTGTTGACTTTCAGATCAGCCTCTAACACAGACTCTTTGTTCATTTGATCCTCAGCCCTGTGAACAATAATCCACAACACTACAATTACCGCCACCTCACATCATACTTCGGAGCCCCCTGACATGTTATAGAAATGCAGATTTTCATGAGATTTGGAAATTGCACGGATTCGCGTTGATGTCGGCTTGTATATGGCTAGGAATATTGGTCATGTACATCTGTGCTTTCAAGCTGAAAAGGTGGACACAGAAACCTGTTCACTGCTACTGGTTGCAGAGTGTGTTTCCGAAAGAAAAAAGTTAATTGAACGCTAAATAAGAGTTGCTGTCGTCCAAAGAACGTGGATGTAAATTTATAGTGGTGTCAGCAAGAGGCATAGATCCTCATGAGTCCCCTTAACTGCGGTGGCTCGTGAGGATCTACGCCTCTTGCAGTTGGATCGTGTTTATTTTTTATCGGCGGTGATGAGGTTAAAACTGTTGAAAATCATTGCAGCTGGGCCGCTAAGCGGTTCAGTCTTTCCCAAACGTTCCTCAAATCCAAGACTTCACTCGTCCTCTGAAAGCTAATCTGGGAAAGTGGCGGGAAAGAAATAATCTGAAAGCCACGTACCCAAGTCTGCCCGAATAAAATTCCTGCTAACTGCAAGAGGCATAGATTTTCATGGTCTCTTTTGCAGCTGCAGGGTTCGCGAGAAATTACGTCTGTCGCCGGTTAGATCGAGATGCGATGTCCGTAAGACCGAGGGAACATGTCACTGTCTGAGCATGAGGCTACCAGGTCTGATTTTTTCGAAGACGTTCGTAGCCAAGCAATACATCAACAAAACTTGCCATCTGCAAGAGGTATAGATTCTCATGAACCCCTGCTTTCGCAGGGGCTCATGAGAATCTATGCCTCTTGCTGCCGAGATCTGGATTAAATTTCGGCAGACACTGGAAGTTTACTCGGTTTAAACATGCGGCTAATAGATCTGGACTTTTTGCGAAGAAGTTGCTTGGCCAAGGGGGATGGACCGGCTCCAATATGTTGTGATTAGTTGGATCACTGGTTGACGTCTCATGCAGTTGCGGGGACACCCACGGCGCCTGTAGGCGTCCATAAAACACAGGCATTTACACTGCCAAGAAGTACCCAACGGAGAAAGAAACACGCTTAGAAAAAACGGTACAACACAATTTATTAATATTTCGGGTAAATACCCTTTGTCAAAATAGACAAACAAACAGAGACATTATTTGCTACTTATCTTCAGATGCAGAAGGAATGTGGCAACTCATTACCCGAAATATTAATAAATTGTGTTGTACCGTTTTTTTCTAAGCGTGTTTCTTTCTCCGTTGGGTACTTCTTTGCATTTCACACGCTTGGCAGTCACCTTTTTGGTCTGGATTATTTACACTGCCGTCTTGGTAGTCACTTCACTTGTTGTGAAAGAAAAACAAACAAACAAACAAACAAAAACAACAACAATAACAACAACAACAACAAAACCAATCCTTGACGTCATTCTCACCTTGTGGAACGCAGATGGTAATCAATGACAACTTGAACAACATTTGATATCTTTTTTGCGTACATGTCTTTTGGGTTTTAAAAATTAATTATTAATTTGTTTCCACAATGCACTGACGAGCAAAGGAAATGCGACACGGAGTTTTTGGAAACACTCCAGTGTTATCAATCAAATCAATCAAAAAGATTAGCACACAAAGGCCGAATGTTAACATTTCCTACTTTTTAAAGGTGTCCAGTGATAATCAGATTACAAAATTATCTACCATGATTGCTCAAAGGTGTTGCTAGAACATGGCTCATCCAAGCGGGAAGCTACTCTGACATTATTCTTGAAAAATCAGGCGCCAAGCTAATGTGACACTACCCTTCAATTATCATGTTTGATCTCCTGCTGCAATGCATCGGGGTTAAATGGGTTAATTCAACGCCAAAGCGCTCAGTCATCCCATGAACATGGATTTAAAGTGCTCAAGTTTAGCAAGAGGATCTAATTCTCTTGCAGCTGGATCATGTACACATTTTCTCGGCTGTCAAGGGGTTAATGGAAGGGTTTTCCCTTTTTCTGGAATTTGGAATGGGACCTGGAAATACATTGACATTAGCGGAAGTGGTCAGTGGAAAACAAACTTTCTACGCTGTGTAAAGGATATCAAAATTTAGAACAGTAGTGGGAAGGTTTTACTGCTATTAGAGCCAGGGAGGGATGTCATCTTAATCCTCTTCTAATGCTCTCACGGGAATGCATCGCAAATACGTCTGATGGCATCCGCGATCTGAGTAACATTACGCCGAGCAGAGTTACACGTAATCCGGTCTCTTACATGCAAGACGTATTGAATCTGATGAGAAAGCCCCCTGTAGCTCAGGCACCAAACTTAACCCATTCAGCCCTGACGCACTACAGCAGAAGATGGGTCGCCCATGACAATTCAAGGGTAGTGCCAGATTAGCTTGGCGCCTGTCGGCGCCAAGCTAATCTGGCACTGCCCTTGAATTATCATGGTCGATCCATCTGTTGCAACTGGTGCATAGTCATCACCAGTTTGATGACGCCTCCAAAATTTGGGAAATGCGGCCGTCGGGCTGAATGAGTTAAGCTAGCACTTCGCTTAAACCACAGGCCGGCGGGTGTGAACGCACACACAGTGCCGGCGATTCGTGTCCGAAATAGCTCAGGCGGTCAACCCCTTATAACTGCCAGTGAACGCAGATTGTATTTAAGAAATCATTGTAACGTTTAAGACAAGATACGATAAGAGATAAGATAAGATAAGATAAACGTTATTGCCATATGCATAAAATTAGGAATTTCTTTTTTTTTTTTTTGCGGCATAACTGACGAGCGTCCATATGAACATCAACACATCACACATACATGCATCACAATCAAGCAGACTCTAAAATAACAAAACACATATGTATAGCAGTCATTCTACTAAGTGTGCACACACATGTAAGTAAGTGAAATAAAATAAATCTATAGCATAATAAACATATTATAACAACAAAGACCGCCAAGTGAGCCGCAGCGAAAACAGATTACCTAAATTCATATCTCTGTACATCCTGTTTAAGAAGAGGTTTAATAGAACATATACAGAATTATAAACAACTAAGATAGGCTGTAGGTAATTCTAAAAGGATGTTTTGGGACAAAGTTCGTCAAAAGAACATGAATACTAAGTGGGTTCAGCAAGAGGCATAGATCCTCATGAGCCCCCCAACTGCGGGGGCTCATGAGGATCTATTCCTCTTGCAGCTGCAATGTGTTCAGTTTTTATCGGCGGTGAAGGGGTTAAGCGTCAGAGTGAAAGAGCAAAGGGAACAGCCGGGTCGTGCACCTGAACTGATCAGTGTTCAGGTCGTACTCCATAGGCAATAGCTGTCCCTGTCCGGGGGCTCATGAAGATCGACGCCTCTTGTTCAGATTTGTAACAATGTTTCTATGTTTTTTTAATGTATTTTTTAAATAAATGCATCCAGTGGCAGGGAAGGGGTTAAACTACCACGATAGCGCATCTCCCGCTGTAGCGTCTCGAGGGTGAAAGTGTCAATTGGATGACTCCGCTGTCGGAGAAATGCGAATACCACCCATCTGCAAGAGGCAAAAAACCTTTTGAGCAATTTCCCTCACCCCCCCCCCAAACCCCCCCCCCCCCACCCCCTCCACCCCCCGCATCGCATGAGGTTTCTTTGTCTCTTTGTGGTTTCTTTGCCCCTTATTGACCATATTCGTACCCGTGTTTCTTGGAATGATGGGATCATTCGGTGATGAATTTTTTTCCAGCTTTCAAAGAGCTAATTAAATCTGCGTCCACTGGCAGTGATGGGGTTAAGTCTGATTTCACACACAGCTGCAGGTCAAGACAAGAGCATCGCATTTGTGCGGCAATTGTGCTCTCGAGAGTGAGGTTTAACTCATTCAGCCCGACGACCGCCGTCTTTCCGCAATTTTGGAGGCGTGATCTAATGAGTTATGCACCAGTTGCAGGAGATGGTTCGACCATGATAATTCAAGGGCAGTGCCAGACTAGCTTGGCGCCGACAGGCGCCAAGCTAGTCTGGCACTGCCCTTGAATTATCATGGTCGACCCATCTCCTGCTATAGTGCGTCAGGGCTCTTTCCAGTCATGCAATTTCAGCCAGCAGTTTTTTTTTTTTTTTTTGTCTTTCTGTCGGGATTTGAACATCCATTAGCAGATTTGTTTGATACGCTGAGGTTTAACGACTTCACTGCCGGCGGACGAAGATTTAAAAAAAAAAAAACAACCACTGTTTACTTCAACGTCAAAGATGCCGTCAAAGGGATAAGGAAACAAAGTTGTTTCCGCAAGAGGCATAGATCCTCATGAGCCCCCGCAGCTGCGGGGGCTCATGATGATCTATTCCTCTTGCAGTTGGGTCGTGTTTTATTTTCTCGGCAGTGTGGAACATTGCGTCCTGTTTAGGCCATTAAAATATTTTTAGATTATAAAAGTATTTAGTTTCAGGCCAGGGTACGCTGAAAATTGTGATCTCTCATTCCGTGTGACCATGCAGAGCGTATTCATTACTTGATCTGAGGCTCCGATGTGAACATGACTGAAACTCTTGAACTTACCATGCGGTCCATCCTGTGCATTTCATTTGACCCTAATCTCAGTCTAATTTTTTTCATGCAAAAAGTATTAGCATTTTAGTGTGTGTGTGTGTGTGTGTGTGTGTGTGTGTGTGTGTGTGTGCGCGCGCGCGCGCGTGCGTGCGTGAGTGCGAGTATGAGTCCATACGCGTAGCATTTTTGAATGGTGATATTATAGATTGTTTATAGAGTGCGTTGTATTTTTTAAAAAAATACTTTCCGTAAATTGCATTTTTGTCATTAGTTATTTTTGTACAATTAGTTTTTGTTAAGCGCCTAGAGCTCTAATCCGAGGTTAGGCGCTATACAAATACTCATTATTATTATTATTATTATTATTATTATTATTATTATTATTATTATTATTAACTCTGACAAGCTTTCATCTTTGCGGTCAAAATGCGTTTGATCTTGAATTAGGTGTTTGAGTATTCATCAAGCCAAAATACCTTCAAAGGTTTAAAAAGAGAAAATAAATCATTTACATAAATGGCATAGTTTCCGTGTGGTGCTCTGAGAGTTTGAACCTTATGGCTAAATGTTGTAAGGTCCAAAATCATAGTTGAACGCACACATACTGACACGGAGACCCAGTGATCTGTACACCTTTTTTGTTTTTTCATCGCATGCCGAAGACCCATTAGTGCATTAGGTTCCCAACCGCAGAAGCATAAGGGTGTTACACCAGGCTTCGGGCATTTTCCTGAAATTACGTTTTATTTTAATTCCCAAAATACCATTTCCCACGCCACCAGCCAACTGGGTGGTGTTCTATTTCTCTCGGCAGTACTGAATCGAAGGGGTTAAACGGATTAACTCTTTTTGTCTGAATGACTCTGATCACGGCAAGCAAGAGGAATAGATTGTCGTGAGCCCTTGCGGCTGCCCGGAGCTTACGAGAATCTATGCCCCTTGCAGGTGGAAGGGTCTGGCTGTCGTCGGGCAATAATGATGACGAAGTACATCTCAACGACGCAGCACCCCCGTCACCCACAATAACCCCTGACCGGAAATCAGCCACGAACGCAAGGCATCATGGTAAAAAGAGAGAAAGCGATGGAGGATGGGAGATGGGATCAGAGAGAGAGAGAGAGATAGGGGTGGGTGCGAGGGAGGGAGAGGATGTGCTAGATGTCCCGCATTTTTTCATCACACACGCAAGGACCCACTTACCCTATCCATCCATCCATCCATCCATTCATCCATAAATCCATCCATCCATCCACCCACCCACCCACTGACCCCGCTGTGTGTTAAGACCAAAACCCATACAGAACCTAGACGTTCAACGGTTCCTTACATACATATCAACAACATTACACAACCTGACCCAGAAATCCCCCTTCTCTGGGACTCGTCCACGTCACTTTACAGAAATACCTTTGAAAATTGAATCGGGGGCCGGGTTGGGGAACCGATCCAGCAAATAGAAAAGACAAACTGTGGAAGTGCAGCTTGTTTGACGTAGAGTAATCTCATGTGCTGGAGACTCTGCACTCATTGTAAAATGGGGCGTACACAAGACGCCCTCCACTGTGCGTTGGTCTGTGATTTTGGACCTTACAGCCTACCGCCGTAAGGTCCAAAATCATAGACCAACGCACAGAGACTAGGACACACTTGCGCAATGGTGGAGCCTCTTCAAAATGTACAATCTTTTAACACCGTCATAATAGATAGGCCTATATGTGACCACCCAAATACAAGTGGCATATCTGTAGATGCGAGCCTGTCCCGGTTTTTGCGTGGTATGTAATCTGCGTTCTTCGTGCAGTACAGATGTTAGGCTTCATTATGTGATTGTTTCAGAGATATTTTTTATGGCCGCCTAGTCCGCACAGCTCTCTGCCGTTGCCGGGGGGGAGGTGGGGTGGGAGGGGAGGGTTGGGGTGGGGGTGGGGGGGGGGAGGTGGTCAACAGGTTGTGCACTGATGACTCAAAAGCGATTCCTCAGTAAAGCGTTCTTACCTGAGCAATTGAATCTTCGAGATTGTCTTGTATTTCTGTCTTGTTAACATAATCTTGTTTTCTTGCTAGCTTCTTCAGGTGATCCCCGAAATTGGAAAATATTTGAGAGGCAGACTTATCAAAATTGGATGTTTCTTTCAGATACTGATGCTTAAGCGTTACATCGTGTCAGCTAAATTGGCACTATCCTCAAACTGTCAAGGCGTATCTATCTGCCACATCTCGTACACCGTTTTTTTTTAGACGTCCCCTGACGTTGCCAAAATCATTATTAACTCATTCAAGGTGCCCCGCATCAATAGCTGCGGAAGCATCGTATAGCGTTGCCGGCGGCAACGTTATACGTCACTTCCGCAGCTATGGATGCAGGGCGAGTGAGTTTTAAGTGTGCTGACCTTCACTGCCACTGACGATAGAAAATAGCAGCGGCAAAAGGGACAGCAACAACAACACGCTCAACACCTAGCTTTTTTCTTATGCGTATAGTTAGATGCATTTTCAGTGCGTTAGCAATCTTTGGCAGTACCCGATTTTGTAAAGTGTGTGTGTGTATGTGTGTGTGTGTGTGTGTGTGTGTGTGTGTGTGTGTGTGTGTGTGTGTGTGTGTGTGTGTGTGCTCTTTTGATATGTGTTACTTTAGTTTTTGTAACATTTATTGTAACTTTTACGTTCTTGTACTTTTTGTTCTGTGATTTTTGATCTTGTAAAGCGCTTAGAGCATCATTCCTTTGGAGGTTAAGCGCTATATAAATGTTAATTTTATTATTGTTATTATTAATATTATTATTATTATTATTATTATTATTTTCCGCCCAGCGGTATCCTCAGTAGATGCCAGGGTGTTAACCCCTTAACTGCCGAGAAAAACTGAACGAATCCCACAAAGAAACATGCATGCACAGAAACATAGATCATCACGAGTTGACATCACTCTTGCTGACACCACTCTGTACTCATGCTACATGGACGGATCGCGGTGGCTCTGTGGTGCTGAGTTATCAACGATTGCAGAAACACAGTCTGCGTCCACTGGCAGTGAAGAGGTTAATGGGACGAGAGGCCCATATAGTCCACCCCCTTTTAAGACGCACATATTCTCATTAACCCCTGCTGCGGGGATTAGAACTATGACTCCTGCAGAGCTGCGCTGCTCTACGAAAGCAACTCAATTTTCGTGAAAAGCGGAAGTTTCATTTTATTACAAGAACAAAAAATAATCTCGCTTTTCACAAAAAATTGGACGTGTTGTCTTAACTTATTCAGCCCCGACACACCACACGGATCGAGCATGATAGTTCAAAGGTGGTGCCAGAATAGCTTGGCGCCCATAGGCGCCAAGCTATTCTGGCACCACCCTTGAACTATCATGCTCGATCTGTCTCTAGAATTGTAATACAGTCCTTCAGAGGGCAAAGTCAAAATCTGGAGGATTTCAGTCCTGGGGTAGAATGTGTGAAGTCCATTTTTGTGAAAAGCGAGATTTTCATTGTATTATAACAAAAATCTCGCTTTTAACAAAAACTGACTGGTCTGTCCGCCTCTTGCCTTAATTCACAGGGCTGTAGGGACATTCATTCATGTCAGTCTTTCGCGTGTCCTTCATTTCATCGCTGACAATGTGGCACATTATCCACAAAGACACGTATTGAAAGAACCGGACTAATAATTATCACCTTTGATATTTTTTTCACAAGAGAAATCATTGTTGACGTTTTTCAATCTCCCAAATCCTCCCTTGTCCATCTTTTTTTGCCATCGTAAATGTCCCGGCATTATGACAGGGATGGAACAAAAAGACATCGAACTCAGTTTTCTATCACCGTTGGTATTTCTCGATGTTCGAAAGGTTGATGAGTTTCATTTCTCGAAATCCTCCAGCTTAAACTCATTCAGCCTCGACACACCACAGCAAAACATGAATCGATCCTTATAGTTCAAGGGTGGTGCCAGAATGGCTTGGCGCCTATAGGCGCCAAGCTATTCTGGCACCACCCTTGAACTATCAGACTCGATCTGTCTCTAGAATTGTAACACAGTCCTTCAGAGGGCAACTTCAAAATTAAGGGATTTCGTTCCTGGGGCAGAGTGTTTTAAGAGTAATATATTTGGCGAGCGTCAGATTACACAATAAATCGGTTATAGGTTAGAGTAGATTACCCTCTTCCCTGCCACTGAACATGTACTTTATTTCTAAACTCTGTCAATTCAACGACCAAAAGCCACACCCGTCTAAGCAACATGGATACAAATTGGTCACGGCAAGAGAGATAGACCCTCATGACTCCCCGCTACTGCGGAGGCTCATGAGAATCTGGATTGTGTGATCAGTATTTTGCGGCAGTGAAGGGTTAACTCTTTCAAGACGTGCCGCATCCGGATCGCGGCGTAAAGCCGCGAATCCGGATGCAGCACGTCTCGAAAGAGTTAAGGAAATAATGAAAAAAAAATCGTTTCTGAAATGTTCTGCCATCTGACAATATATTACGAGAAAAAGAAAGAACGACAAGAAATCTTTGAATTAAATCTTTAGAGACGAGGGCGGAATACACCTGCCAGCGTGTCCATTTTTGAGAAAAGCGAGATTTTGACTGTAAAACAATGCAGATTTCGCTTTTCTCCGAACTAGATATTACACGTCGTAAGAACTAAAAGCTCAGTTGGCGAGCTGCAAACGCTTTGACGTGAGAAAATCGTCATAGTGTATTGATCTGTGAGTTTGGACCTTGCGGCCCTTGGGAGGGCTCAGCTGGAGGAAGTTGCAATTATTACATCGCCGTTTTATCAAAGCCGGACACTGAGGTAGGACAGTGCGTCAGAGGCACCGCGTGGCGCGCGAGGGTTCAGCAAGTCCAGTGGGAATACAGAGCAAAACCCAACGAAGAAAAAAGACGCTTAGAAAAAGACAGTTACAACACAATTTATTAATATTTTAGTTCAGTTCAGTTCAGTTCGGTCAAGATGGGATGTCTGCCCCCTCCCCCTCCTCCCCGCCTCCCCCCCTCCCCCTCCCCCCCCCCCCTCCGGAAATGCCCATACGCGGCCACCCCACCCATCAGAAGATTTAAAAACTCCAAAGCGGTACACTATTTGCAACTTATCTTTTCTGATGAGGAAGATGCAACTCCGTTGCATCTTCCTCATCAGAAAAGATAAGTTACAAATTGTGTACTTCTGTGTATGTCTATTTTGAAAAATATTAATAATTGCGTTGTAACTGTCTTTTCTAAGCGTGTTTCATTCTCTCTTTTTTAATATTTTTTTTTAGACGCGTGACAGTCACCTTTTTGGTCTGGGTGAAGCGGGAATACAAGAACATACGATATGATACCATGCAATGCGATGCGATACAATACTATACGTTATGATACGGTTGGATGCGATACGATACAATGCGATGCGATACGATACGATACGAAATTAATGTACTGTATTAGTCCTGCGGTAAGGTTGTTTCCATCTCAAACCTCGAGATGTTACATTGACGTGATAACTGTCTGGAAAGGGTTAGAAGGTAAAACATTTCCCCGCCTCCACTTGAAAACACAAAACAAAGGCAGTTTACGCGTGTTACCGTTTTTGTCTGCCGTATTGAAAATACGGTAGACTTTAGGATGGGGCTGGTCGGAGCGCGTTTCTTAGAATGCAAAGGACATAACAGGCTGGTGGGGCTCATGGTTTGGCAAAGAAGTAACAAAATAAAAATGACGTCTCGTCTAGCCACTCTAACCGTGGCCTTGCTGTTGGACGTCGTTTTGGCGCGAAGGGCCGTATGTACGTACCTAAGTATGTATGTTTGTGTGTGTGTGTGTGTGTGTGTGTGTGTGTGTGTGTGTGTGTGTGTGTGTGTGTGTGTGTGTGTGTGTGTATGCGTATGTATGTAAACAATTGAATATCCATATTACTGTACGCACAAACTTGAAACTTGGCAAAATACTTTATTACGTAGGTGGCTATGAGAGCCTCCGAGCATATTGTAATTGGATGTCTCATTGAAGTCATAAAAGATCATTTATAGAAAGTCGGTTGACCCAGATTAGAGTCCGCAATTTTCATTAAATGCACTTGAAATTTTGGATATGTCTAGTTTGTAGAAAGACATTGGATGAATTCGTTAGCCAACTTTGTACCTCTTCAACCTTTTCGAAAATAAAAGTTCAATGCTGAAAAAATGTCAAAAGTAAGACTCCTTGATTTCATCAGAAGAATCAAACAGTGACGATAACGTAAAAGCACCAAACGCGTCAGTGTTTTATACAATGTTCCTAATTGACGAAAATCACCAGCACCTCAGTGTTTTACATGTGTATAAGCTGGCGCGATGTTCTCCTTCATTTATTTTTGTATATTTGTGGAAAAGGTATAATATATGCATATGCAAGCTCATACAGAAGAGGCTTTGTGGGCATGGACCATCCCACCTTATTCTTCAAATCGGCTGTGCCTACGCCAGCCCACAGAACGTATAACCGGTACGAAGCTAGTTAGTTATTTGGGTTTAACGCCGAGCAGGCAACTAAGGCCATCTCACGGCGGACGGTAGGAAGCGCCGTGTGTCTGCCGTCTGTGTTTGTGTGTGCCATTCTGCCGTTTGTGATTGTGTGTGCCATTTTTGCCGTACGGATCAGTCGGGGGGGTGGGTGGGTGGGGGGATTAAAGGTAGATACTGAATGAGTTCGTAATCCAGCCTTGTACCTCTTCAACGTTTTCAATAATAATTAATTCATTTTTGCAAGTTTTGGAGCCACTATTTACTCCCATCAAACAATCAGCCCTGGAAGAGGCTGTGTGGTACAAGACAGTCAGCTCTTGAAGAGCGTGCCTTTCGGATGAGTTACGTAAAACATCAAATCCGTTACAGTGTACACGGTGTCGTGAGACCAGCGATGCCATGACGTGAAGCTTATAGTGACGTCATCTTGCTGCTCGTGCTATTCTTCTTCTTCAGAATTCCTGCCGCTACTCCAGCCCATAGAGCGTACTAATGGCGGGAAGCCCTGTGTGTTTGTCTTTACTCGTGTGCGCCGGCGTGTGTGTTGATCAGAGGTTGGCTTAGAGAGGAGGGAAATGGATCAGAAGGATAAGCTTAAAAATATGAACAACTCTGAATGTTCTTAAAAGAAAAAAGCACGTGAGCTCCGAACAATACGGTAGACTTTCGAATGAAAACCTCATCTTGTTTGTTTTTAATGCACTCTCTTACTATTTATTTCGCTGTGCACAAAAGACACATGATTATATTTGCACGGACATTAAATTGGTAAATTTCTTTAGTGGGCTAACACGAGTGTCGCTGACCGCCAAAAGCGTTAGGCGATAGGTTTTAATGAAGCTGAAAGTGTTAACTCATTGTGCACGAAGTACGAAGTTACGAACTATCCACATTTTGGAGTTATCCTCTGAGGACTGAATTACAATTCAGGAGACAGACCGACCATGCTAGTTCAAGGGTGATGGCAGAATAGCTTGGCGCCAGAAGACACAGAGACCTTGAACTATCATGGTCGAGCTGGGCAGAATGAGTTAATGAATTTACGTTTAAGGCAGGCTGAACATACATTGAATTTATCCGGGAAGACTGACTCGAGCTATCATTGAACATATCCAATGAAACTACTCAATCCTTCCCCTTGTAGAAGGAACCAAAACGTATTACAGCAATTGCCCACATTACTTAGTTGCTGCAAAGGCTCTTGTCTATATTTTTTATGTGATGGGAAAGTGGGGGGGGGGGGGGGGGGTGGGAAACTGGATTGAAGTTGCAAAAAAAACTTTCAAGGCCAGTAATTGCCAATCAAGTGTCCCTGACAGGGAGGTACTGGCTAATGAAAATATCCGTTTTCCCGTAAAATTCGTTGCACTTATATTTTCAGTGCGCTTTAAACATACATTCATCGACATTTTAAAGTTCATAGCCTAATTTGCGCGCTCCTGGGAATTGTCGAACATTTTTGGCATTAGGCTGTCAGGTTAAAATGCAGAATAATCTCAGCACACGTACTGACCTGAGGCATTTCAATGTTTTGGAAAACAAGCTCAAGTTCAATTACAGATCTACCTTCCCTCGTCTCTCGCATAATTCCGCGCGCGAGCTGTGTGCATTGACGTCAATTCCCACCGCCCTGCTTGTCTAGACTGATGACAACCCGGAAAGAAAGAAAAGTCTGTGGATAGTGCATTTCGTAATCTTTGGGGACTCCTGCACAATCGTATCCCCTTAATTCGTTTTGCCATGAGGACAGACTGCAGAAAGATGTGGACTGACCATGATAGTTCAAGGGTGGTGTCAGAATAGCCTGGCGCTGGAGGCGTCAAGCTATTCTGGCACCACCCTTGAACTGTCATATCCGTCTGATCTGCTACGACCTCTACTGTTTAACCCATATCACACTAGGGCTAAAAGCTTCAAATTTGTACACTGCCATATGCCAGCTACATTATAGTACTTACAGATAAGGATATAGACCAATGGCTTTAGTTCAAGGGTGGTGCCAGAATAGTTTGGCGCCTAGAGGCGCCAAGCTATTCTGGCACTACCCATGAACTATTAAGTCAAACTTATTTCAAACACTAGTGTATTCCAAATGATAAGGGTTAAATCAGTCTGCAGAGGAGGACCTGTTACGGCACAGCCCTACAGTAACCGAGCTATTTTGGCACACCTTTGAACTATCATGGTCGTGTGATACGTCTACTATACTGTGTGATGACATCCTCAGAACTCCCTGTTATGGCACCAGCCCTACCGGCGCTAATGTATTCTGGTACCCCCCTTGATCTATCATTTTCTCCTCCTCTGTCTCCTCTACCGTTTAATAAAGTCGTCAGATGAAAATTCCTAGTTATTTGGGCACCAACCACAAACTATCATGATTGATCCGCCTCCAGGCCTGGAAAGCAGTCTGCAGGTGACATCTCCCAGGTTTGACTACAGGGCTTAGTGTTGGAAATGAATGCATTGTAACCTTGAAACTGAAAAGGTTAATTTAAAACCCAGACGTATTGACCTACAGTTTCCATGTTTCATCGATCATAAGTGTAAGTCACGTAACGTTTGCAGCCGGGAGGTCTGAGGTTCGAATCCCAAGGGGACCCTTCGGCAATTGCGGTCCGTTTCACTTGTTAATCCTTAACCATTTAACTCTATTATTGTCACGTCCCCGGGACGTCAGGTTCTATCAGCCACCCCCCCCCCCACCCCGCTTTCTCCCCTTCCCGTCCCCGTCCCCCACCCCCACCCTCCCCCACCTCCCAATAACTTTTGAAATGGACGGTCCTGCAAAATGCACCCGGAAAAATCGCGCATTTCACAAATGGAGTTTTTTTTTTTAATTACTAATAAAGTTAAAGAAGTTATCTTCAGTAAGCTTTTTAACCTTTTGGCTGTCCGCAGCCCTTTTTGTCAATTCCTCTTGGAATCATCTCGACGAAAAGCGTTACCAACAGCCGAACGACCCGGAGCTTCATCGCCAGAGGACACAGATTATACTTCTGAAATCTGTGTTACCCCGTTCTGCCTGCGACACACCACAGCAAGATATAGCTCGACCATGATAGTTCAAGGGTGGTGGCAGAATAGCTTAGCGCCTATAGGCGCCAAACTATTCTGCCACCACCCTTGAACTATCATGGTCGATCTGTCTCCTGAATTGTAATGCAGTCCTCAGAGAACTAGTAACTCCAAATTGTGGGTATTTTGTTCCTCGGGCACAAGGAGTTAACCCTTTCAGTGCCGGGTGACGCAGACTGTTTCTGCAATCGTCGTTGATTCAACAATAACCAAAATAAAATAAAATAACAACAACAACAGCAACAACGAAACAACAACAACAACAAAAATAGCTGTGCCAGGAACTTTATTCAAAGTGGTGTCAGGAAGAGACATAGATCCTCATCAGCCCCCGCAACTGGCGGGGCTGATGAGGACCTATTCCTCTTGCAGCTGGGTGGGGTTACGATTTTCTCGGCACTAAACAGGTTAACACATTCTGCCCCAGGACCGACATCCCCCACCTTTGAAGTTGCCCTCTGAAGGACAGTATTACAATTCTAGAGACAGATCGAGCATAATAGTTCAAGGGTGCTGCCAGAATAGTTTGGCGCCTATGGGCGCCAAGCTATTCTGGCAGCACCCTTGAACTGTCACGCTCGACCCAAGTCTTGCTGTGGCGTGTCGGGGGCTGAGTGAGTTAATGGGTTAATTCAACACCACAGAACCCCAGCCTTTCAAGGATCTAACGTGGTGTCAGCAAGAGGCATAGGTCCGTCGGAGCCCTGTATTTGCTGTGGCCCATGAGGTTATGCGCCTCTTGCAGTTGGACTGTGGCCAGAAGGCGCATGAGGATTTATGCCCTTGGAGATGCGCGCATGCGTGTGTGTTTGAGAGAGAGAGAGAGAGAGAGAGAGAGAGAGAGAGAGAGAGAGAGAGAGAGAGAGAGAGAGAGAGAGAGAGAGAGAGAGAGAGAGAGAGAGAGAGAGAGAGAGAGAGAGAGAGAGAGAGACTGACTGACTGACTGACTGACTGAAACTTTATTTATCAAGGATTGAGATATTAGGCGCACAGGCCTTTCTTCCAATCTGTCCTTGCTACATCTACTGACATATAATAACAGGCAAAGCTACAGAGAGAGAGAGAGAGAGATGAAACGTGTTATTGACAGGATAAAGTTTTAGGCGAGACGCCTCTTTTACAAACTGTCCTATTGGAAAATAAACATTAACAGCAAAGAGTAAGAGAAACCACACAATAACACAATAAATCGTAACATGAAGAAATAAACTGAAAAAAACCCACAATACAAAAGCAATACAAATAATGCGCACACATATCAATAACAGTGAATAATAATTAAATATATATATATATATATATATATATATATATATTATATATATATATATATATATATTATATATATATATATATATATATATATATATATATATATATATATATATATATATATATATATAAAATTTGTTTTCCTCCATACGTCACACGACCAGTCACTTTAGCGCATACCGTACCATGTGACCGTGATATAAAAACCCTTGTAGCGAAAAATGGCGACCGTTTTGTAGCCCTCTCTATGACGCATCTTGGATGCCAGTTTTGTTCTATAAAAGATCGCCAAACGTTCTAAAGTACAAAGTTACTTAGTGTTGTTCGAAACAACAAGCACACTCAGTACTGGAGACGGCAACGTCATGACATTTTAAATTACGTCATATGTCTATTATGTATAAATGTATATTCCTTTGACGTCAGTCATGTCTAGCGTGATCCAGGTCGGATGATGTCTTCTTGATTTCTTTTAGGAAAATAGTGGAGAAATGAAAACAAATAGGTTAGCGTAACTAGACATGATGCAATTTTTATCTTGTTACTTCAGTTATCAGAGGTTTAGGCCTGCCCGCCTTAGTCAATTCAATTCAATTTTTTTAAAAAAACTTTATTTATCCCTTAAAAGTCAATTACAGTTTGTGGACAAGAGAAAACAATACAAATAAGAAAGTGTTCTAAAACATTATAAAAACTTAAACAGCATTAATAACAACACATTTACGTCTTACTATCCACTTACACCCTCTACAACCGTCCTTCCAGGCGAGCGATACCCACGCGATGAAGCAGCTGTGTAAATCACACTCACACACACACACACACATACACACACATATACACACACACACACACACACACACACACACACACACACACGCGCGCGCGCGCGCGCGCGCGCGCGCGCGCGCGCAGACGCACACACACACTTTTAAAGCCTGTTTATATTTACAAATTATTTGAGAGTCTGACGGCAACAGAGATAAAAGACAGTTTCCTACGGTTGGTTTTACACTCATGATGGTTGACTGTATCGGCGGCCAGAAGGGAGCAATTCAAAGAAGCCGTAAAGTCCAAAATCACAGACCAGTACACCGTACAAATTTATTCATAGAAATTAAAAATTACTTCGTAGAAAGTTACAAAAATTACCTCGTATGAACAGATCGAGTGCACAGATCCACCGAGTCAGTACACAGTCTTCTTATTATAGTGCATATGCACCAGTATCACTGATTTACTTCCCTTTTACTCTTGTACAAACATCATTTTCTCTGGAAATTTGTTAACTTTTCTTGACCAGTGTAATCAATCTTCGCTGAAAGTTCTCATCATGGACCTCAGCATGCCTGCTAGAGTTACATACAGGCAACTTTTTTTTTCATCCAAGGCCGATTACGAAAGATAAAGATGTAGGGCAATTTGGGATCCTTTCCCAGTAAAATAAAAGTTCTCGGGCTGACCTTGGGCCAAACAGGGCTCGCGCGCAGCTGTGGTTACTCATGTGTATTGCTTCTGGGTCATGCAGTAAGAATTCTGTAAGAAAAACTTCCAAAACTTCCAAAACTCTCATTCCTTTCTGCATTTTGTTAGAGTGTAAAATTTCTATTTTGCCTTTTGGGGCGTTTTGAGCGGCAAGAGACATGACAGGTCGCGTGCCAAATAGACCAGATAGGTGAGGCTAGCGCTGGTAAAACTGTACACAAACCAAGGGGAATTTTAAGCGCTGGACAGACAAACAGTTAGATCCCCTGCCCCCGTCTATCAGGCATCCAATCGCCATCCCACAGAAAAATACGCAGGTATTAAAACAAGACGATCATCTATATACATCCCTTGGTGATTGGGTGCCTTATAGCCCGGGGCAGGGGATCTAACTGTTTGTCTGTCCAGCGCTGAGTAATTCCCCTTGGTATGTGTGCGTGTGCCACATAGCCAAATTTAGTTGATCTAATGTGTTCATGGACGCCTTATATGGGGCATGTGCGCTGTTGTAATAAATTGCTGGAAATGTTGCAATTGTGATATGCTCCACAGTTGCGTGGATTTTTTGGGGGGAGAGGTTAACCCTTTTCATACTGATACACCTATTGCATGAAATAAATCTGTGACTATGATAGTTCAAGTGTGGTGCCAGAATAGCTTGGCGCCTCAGGCGCCAAGCTATTCTGGCACCACTCTAGAACTAAAATGCATGATCTATCTCCTAATCGGTAATGTAGCCTTCATAGGACAATAAGCAATCTTATAAAAAAAAAAAAAACATCCTCGGGATAAAATTGGTGAGTGGAGAAAGCGTTCGCATAGCTGTGAGATGCAAGAGAATAATTGGTAGGAGTGAAAAGTGGGGTAACCTTAATTGTGATGTATACCCTGTGCGCGGGCCCACTGTGGCCGACGTTAGCCCGAAGACCGTTTGCTGACTGAGTTAAGCTGGCTAGTGTAAAACGTCAGCGTCTGGTGGAATTACTGCCAACCAGAACCAGATTTCCGTTTCCAACCTCAGTGTACGGAAAGGGAGATAACTCTGCCCGCAGGCAAAGCATGATGACGCAGAAGCGATTTGACATTGAGTTAACCTTAGTTTATGTCTGACCTCCATGTAGAAACCACTAAGAAAAAGGGATGTTTTTTTTTTTTCGCAGGTAGGCGGAGTTTTCTTGCTTCCTCTCAGCACGGCCGACAGTGTGCTGATGAGGTCGCCAATAATTATAATCTGGGCCTCTCGTAGGACATAGAATCTAAATGTCCATGCCGTCATCTTTATTTCATTTGGCCCTAAACATCCATCTCTCCATCGTCCCTGTCTCTCCTCGGTTATTCGCTAACGTCTTCTTTGGTATCGGTTTAATTAAGCCCGTATTAGAGAGGTTTTGTTTGCAACGAGCGACTCGCAACAACGAACGAGAGCAAAATTACAGGGCACAGACAACACTCCAAACATCTCCAAGAGGCATAGATCCTCATGAGCCCGGAGGGCTCATGAGGATCTATGCCTCTTGGAGATGTATAGTGTTGCCCATGCTCATGGCTCAAGCTGGTTATCAGCCGTGATGTCCCTCTCGTTCGTCGTTGGAGGCCGTTCGTCGCAAACGATACTACAAATATTAAAATTTCAAATGCGATCAATCTAAATTTTCAAAAACTCAGAAGGCATGCTCGCGCTGGTCCTTAGCGCCACCGACGTGAATGTGCTGTTCACGCTCAGTGTGTGAACGCGCGTGTCTTACGCGAGTGTGCTTGTTTGGTTCTCCTCTCGGCGGCGCTGTGAGCCGATTTACAATTGCGATATATAGCGCCTACACGGTGCACTGTACTATTATTATTATTATTATTATTATTATTATTATTATTATTATTATTATTATTATTATTATTATTATTATTATTATTATTATTATTATTATTATCATCATCATCCTCAAATCATTCCTAGCCTCAACCCGCGGCAGCAATCAACACAGCCTTAGTTATGTTATCCTCCAATCATCTTCCCCTCGTGTCCCCATGGGGCATGGCGCTTTGGTGACTGCATAATCCGCCTTTGAGACAGATTAGCTGTCTGTGTTGGACAGGCTGCAATGCAGCTGTGTGTTGGTCTGTGATTTTGGATCTTACGGCTTTCAGCCGTAAGGTCCAAAAATCACAGACCAACAAACAACTGGTCTCATCGGTCTGAGGAACAAACATGAAAACGCGCCCGGGGTTCTTTCTATGGGTACGCCGGATACCCCCCTCCTCCACCTTGGTTTAGCCGCCATGAGATGACGTTAAACTTAAATAACTGACGTTAAACCCAAATAACTAACTAACTGCACCTTTCTGCCGTTTTCAGGCCTCCATAAATTTCAAATGTAAGCCGATCACGATTTCTAATAGCTGAGCTGACCCTTCGCACCACGTGAATGTCGTGTGTTTGTCTTGAACTGTGTTCGTGAGCGTTCGTGTTGGGTTCAGTTCGCGGCGCTTTGAGCCGATTCACATAATTGGGTAAACGCGCCTTCTTCTTCTTGTTTTTATTGTTATTATGTATCATTATTGAATTGTCAAGCGCTTGCCACTAAGAAGCTAATAATTTTCATGCCTCGGGTCCCTTCAGAACAAAGGAACTGAAACAGGACATGATAAAGCCTGTTCGTCTGTGATTTTGTACTCACGGCTTTAAGTCCATACGGTCAAGAATCACAGACCAGCACACGTGTATAATTCTGGCATAGAGATGAAAAGGTTTGATCGTGGACACAGTTCATCGAAACATGTCTACAAATTAGACAGCATTAGATTAGCCTTAATGCGTACCTTGCAATTTGCAGGAAAGTACACATTGTCATGTCAGTTATGCACCTGAAGCAAACGGATTCATATCAAGACTGTAACGTGTAACCCAGTGAAGAAGAAATACGCTTAGAAAAGGTAGTTACAACAAAAAGTATGAATATAAATTCCCTTTTTCTCAAAATAAATAAACAAGTTTGCAATTGGCTACTTATCTTGTCAGTGTTAAGAAGCTAAGCTTCTTCACACTGACAATATAAGTAGCCAACTGTACACTTTATTAGTATTTTGTTTATTATTAATATCATTAAATTGTGTTGTAACTGTCTTTTCCCAGCGTGTTTCTTTATTCGTTGGGTTGCATTTCACACGCTTGACAGTCACCTTTTTGGTCTGGAAGACTTTAACGTATACACTGTAGAAGCGAAATGACAACTTCTACAAGAGAGTTAGATCCTCGTGAGTCCCCGCAGCAGCTATGATTCTTGCTTGTGTCATTTACATCTGTGACACTCAAAGGACACTGCCAATAATGTACATTTTACAAAATTCATTTTTTCCTGATGTGGAGTATGCTAATAAGCATGCCTTCAGGTGAGGGTTGCTAATTTTTTCCCCGGACAATTGTAAAAGTATTTTCACAAAATACAAATTAAACACCACACAACTGCAAGAGGTATAGATCCTCATGCGCCCCGGCGAGTAAAGTCTTGGATTTGAGAAACGTTTGGGAAAGACTGAAGCGCTTAGCGGCCCACCTGCTATGATCTTCCAAAGTCTTAACTCATTCACTGCCCGACGGCCGTATTTCCCAAATTTTGGAGGCGTTATCTAATGACTATGCACCGTTATTTTGCAGGAGATGGATCGACCATGATAATTCAAGGGCAGTGCCAGATTAGCTTGGCGCCGACAGGCGCCAAGCTAATCTGACACTACCCTTGAATCACCATGGTCGACCCACCTCCTGCTGTAGTGCGTCAGGGCTGAATGGGTTAACCACATCACTGCCGAGAAAACATGCTCCAACTGCAAAAGGCTCAGATTCTCATGAGCCCCCGCAATAGCAGGGGGTCATGAGGATCTGTACCTCCTGCTGAAACCACTTTGTATCCATGTTCCTTGGACGGCTGTGGGTGTTTGACACCGAATTTACAATAATTGATGTCTAAGTCACAATCTGGCAATGAACTCATTCAGTCCGACCGCCGTATTTCCCAATTTTGGGGGGCGTCATCTAATGACTATGCACCAGTTGCAGGAGATGGATCGACCATGATAATTCAATGGCAGTGCCAGATTAGCTTGGCGCCTGTCGGCGCCAAGCTAATCCGGCCCTACCCTTGAATTATCATGGTCGACCCATCTCCTGCTGTAGTGCGTCAGGGCTGAATGGGTTAACAATGACGCCTCATACTATTTTCAGGGCACAGAAACAAACGTGTACTACAGCAGCTTCGACAACTCGTCGCGGGTGTCCGTGGTGCTGTGCGGGGACTACGGACTGGGAGGCAGCGACCGCGGCAAGACCGGACGCCTGGCCTATGCCTACTGGCAGCTGATCGTGCTCTTCGTCCTGCCCGCCCTCATCCTATTCTTCTGCTACATCCGGGTCATCTACATCCTGTGGGTCAGCACGCGCCAGCTTCAGAACATGACCGGGTCCAACAGGTACGTTTGCGATGAGTTAAAGGCCCATTACCGCCGTAACTGTTAAAAGATACACTTCTGTAACAGATTGTTACGAAACGCTACACACAGATCTAGTTATGGTTCATTTACACACAGGACAATTCAGTTCAGCACACGTCTTCATATCAAGTAACCTGGCAATGACTCCACTCCGTGCTAAAAATAGAACGCTTTGAGAAACAGCTAAAAATAGATTGACACGCTAACGGCTGCGCAGAATAAATAAGTGCCATTATGCGTGTGCTCTGCCGCGTGTCCAAACTGCTGTTAAAGTTCATTAGGTGTGTCCATATGGACAAGGCATAACAAACACAGATGGTGCTGAAAGGTGTCTTCAGATTTATGTGTAATGGTACTTTGAACCTCTTTCCCTGCCACTGTATATGTGAACAGTACGTACAATCTCTGTATCTGAAAACTAGGTTCATTAACTCATTCTACGCCATCACCGAAATCCGCAAATTTTGCCCTTGTTCTCTAAAGACTGCGTCAACTTGTAGTGCAGGACACAGATCGACCATGATAGTTCAAGGGTGATGCCAGAATAGCTTGGCGCCTTTGGGCGCCAAGCTATTCTGGCATCACCCTTGAACTATCATGGTCGATCCTTATCTTGCTGTGGCGTGTCTGGGGTAGAATGAGTTAATTTAAAACGACTAAAAGCCAACACCGTCCAAGTATATATGCATATAAACTGGTCTCAGCAAGAGGCATAGATCCTCATAAGCCCCCGCATTCGCGGGGGGCTCATGCGGATCTATGTCTCTTGCGGTTGCGGATCGTGTTCAGCTTTTTGGGGGGCAGTGAAGGGGCTAGTGCCCAAGTAAGCGAGGGACCTCGGGCCCTCCTAAACTCCTTCCTCTTTCACATCGCTGAATTCCGCTACATTCCAAGAAAAGGAGACACCTCAAAAGACTTAAAAAGTATTTCAAAGCTATTTGCATTCTTCAATTTCAAGCAACTAAATTACTGGCTTAAAAATGCTATCAGGGTATAATGGGAATAACATCTAAAAACAGGGTTCGATGAGAAATTACATTAAATTATAATAATAATTAATATCCGTGTTTCTTTTAACTCATTCTAGGCGGTTCGCATCAATAGCTGCGGAGGTGTCGTATAGCGTTGCCGCCGGCAACGCAATACGACACCTCCGCAGCTATTGATTGGGGCGTCTTGAATGAGTTTCGGCCGAATATATCAACAGTTTGTTATAAGCGAAATAATGTGTATATAAAAAGGTTTGTCGGGACTTCTGAAAAAGCGTTACATTATGCTATGTCCAAAGTTTTATAGGTGAAGTCAACTGTACTTGTAAGTTGGCGTCTGCATTGGTCGCGTGACGAAGTAACTACTTTTTCCCCCCTCTGCGGGATGTCACAGTGTGGTGTTCTCTTGTGTCTAATTAAACTGCTTTCTCTCGCGTGAAAGACGAATGTTTCTGTCAGAAAACAACAACAACAACAAACAAACAACAAACTCTTTTCTGACCACAGTGATAGTAAAATGCTCTCTAATTTTAAAACAGGAAGACTGTCAACTGCCACGAGCAACTTACACAGAGCAATTACATATTCCATTAAAATGTCGTTTAGATGTTATATCATCAGCACTTATTGTCACGTGAGTGACCGCAATGTCTTGTGTGTGCTTTTCTCTGATTAACCCTTTTGCTGTCGGTAGCGCTTTTTGTTGAGTTGGTTCCTGCCAGAATCACCTCAACAAAAAAGCTCTACCGACATCCAAAGGGTTAAAAAAATTATGTTGTTCAGACAAAGTTCAAGTCGTCCGAAGAATAAGAACAAAAAAAGCGCCTGCACTGTCTTTGCAAACAAGTTTGTGTTTCTAATAATAATATACTGACGAGCAAACGAAATGCATCATTTTTGGAAAAATCGGAAACACTACTGTGTTTCCGATGATTCCAAAAACGTCGCATTTCTTTTCCTCGTCAGTGTATTATTATTACAAACACAAATGTGTTTTCTACATTCAGGCGTGAAATTTCGAATCTCTCACGTGTAAGTTATTGCCTGAGAGCGGCTACTTGTAACGATATAGGGCATAAAAAATGCGCTGTATTAATATTTATTATTAGAAACGAAAGCTCGCTTACACAGTCGTGCGTAATGTAATTATCTCTCAAGTGTAATGTATTTCCTGAGAAATAATACATGTAATTAAAAAACTTCCATTTAATGCACTGCTACCTTATTATTGGAAACAGGAACGTGTTTCGCACAGTCTGGCTTCAAAGTGGGGATATATCACGTGTAAGTTATTACTGCTCATTAGCCAGTCGACCGGTGAAAAAAAACAACAACTCCATAACACACTCGGGAATAGTTGATCACTAATGCGGTCCGAAATAAACCAGTTCTTGCCTCACACAGTGACTCATGACTCCGCGTATAACAAGGTCATGTATAAGAAAAGTTGGATGTAGGCCTAACAACACGTTTTAATATACAAGTTACTCCGCTTATTAAAAAAAAAAAAAAACTTTGAAAATAACAAGGAAAACACCTGGGTCCCCCGGTTATTTGTCATATCCGAAGTTTACTGTATCTGGATCGACCATGATAGTTCAAGGGCGGTGCCATAATGGCTTGGCGCCTAGGCGCCAAGCCATTATGGCACCGCCCTTGAACTATCATGGTCGATTCCTAACCTTAAGTATACTACATGGATACCCACATAAATAAGTCCAACTTCGCCCGTAGTGTGCGATGTGTTAAGTCGCAAAACCATAGACGCAGCCCCAGTGACTTGCTCCGTAAGAAGTAAATTGGCCAGTCTCTGTCAGCATGAAGGCATGATTCTCTTGGGACCCTGCAGCATGGGACTCTACGTCTCTCGCAGATTGAAGATGCCCGGATGAAAAGTTTTGTACGGCCATTTGAGAGATTGCAATATATTTGTCAAGACAATGAAGTGGCAGAGAAAATCCTACAGTTTCAGCGGTGTGTCTAGGTGTTTGTCTAGCGATTTTGAAAGCTTACAGAGATCAGTTCATCTTTTATTACAATATATCTTTGTCAGACTGATTCTCGGACTGCATTTTCTACTTATTAACAAAACACCTATATACTATTTTTAAGTGAGTCAAAGTGGAAAAAGGGGTGTAGGGGGCTCTGGATAGAGGTAGTACCTTTGCTGTTCGGCAGCTGCGTCCTACATAGGACGGACGGGCATCACTGGTCCTCATCCATCTCCTTAATCTCTCACGTGCTGGCTCCAAGCGCCACACCCTGGCAAACCACCTCAGCTGGTGGGCTAAACCACGTGAGGGGGTGGTGTTCACATTGCACCACTAGGCGGATGAGCTGTTTCTGACAGCCAACGGCTAGAGGACGGAGGAGATCAGGTTGGATCCAACGGCCAAATGTGGGGGAGTAAACCCTTCAAATCAGGAGTGGAGCCCCAAAGGCAGACAGCTGCCTGTATTCATGCACTGTTCTGGCAGCTCCTGCAGCCAAACTGGTGCCAAACGTACTGCTTTGCATTCCTTTGGATACATCAGTGAGGCCGAGAGGGGGATCTTGATGACTGGGCATTCCAGGATCTCCATACACTTCGCCCAGGCTTGCGCACTGGAGAGGTCACTCCAGTGACTGACCCAGCAAGCGCATATACTCCATTGTCTTTCGAGACTGGACAGGATGCAAAGTGGAAAAAAATGTTTTCTGGTCATAGGTCGATGTTTGATATCGTCTATACTGACGAACAAAAGAAATGCAACAGCATTGGTATCCAATGCTTTCGCATTTCTTTTGCTCGTCAGTATATCTTTGTGGTACTGTCCATTTGTTTGAAAGTTTTCAAGAGTTATGATGATATATGCTTGGGGCCTAATTAATAGTCTGTCTGTAAAAGGTACAGATCCTCACCAGCCCCTTCGGAGGTGCGGGAGCTCATGAGAATCTGTACTGCTTGCCGTCGTCATTTTTATCAGCATTCCTCTGATGTCATGGTATTAATGGACACACAGACAAAAACAATGTCCATTTTGAAAAGGGGTTTCAAACCGAACATTTCATAAACTGAGTCGTAATTGTCCTTTTCTTGCATGTTTTCTTTGTTGGAATTTTCTTTGCACTTCACACGCTCGGCAGGCGTATTTTCCCTCTGGATTATGGTTAGTAATGGCTGTCTCTAATGATGGAGTTTTGATTAACACATTCGAGCCATGCCGCATCCGGATACGCGGCAAAAATCCGCCTAGCTACTAGCGGCACGTGTCGATTGAGTTGTAACCCTTTCCCTGCCAGCCGCTTGAAGTGATGTGCTATCTGAAACCAACGCATACTCAGTGCCATCTACACGATGCATAGAAACATTCGCGAGGCGAGCAAGAGACATAGATCTTCATGAGCCCCCGCAACTGCGGGGGCTCATGAGGATCTCTGTCTCTTGACATTGAGTGTTGTTCGTTGTGCTCCGGCAGTAAATGAGTTAAGAAGTGAGATGCTGCCTGGCTGAAGAAAAGACAAGTCCAGTTTGTCGGTTGTGGATGGTGGATGACAACGTATTGTAGACTCCTTCCCGCCTCCTATCACATTGTCGCTGAACACTGAACAGCGCTGATACAGAACTGTACCTAGTGAGTATCCAGGTCTCTCTCATACTGAGTTCAAGAATTACGGATTTCAGAGCTACGGATTGCTAGGAACGACTGAAATCGATAACCGTTTAGGGCATAACGTCTTTTGTCGACAACGAAGGTGGTTTTACAGGTGATGTTAAGGACTGCGCACCGAATAGAGTCTGAACAAATTTTGACCCAAGCTAAATTGGAACCCAGCTCCTCGGGAACTTTTGGATCAGTGCATCATTCAAAGGGTGTCTTACGTGTATGTTGTCTAAACATGTCTATTTTGTTTCACCAAGGTTGCGGATAATTAGAAAGCATTTTTTTAATATCTTTTTTGGATTAAATTTAAACAAAATGACAATGGATGTTATTATGTGAATCTGTTCTCATCAAAGTCACAGACCTTTGCTATAATTATTTGCTACAGTTCAGAGTGTCTTTAAAACGTGGACCCGGACGGAAACTGCAAGGTCTGCAGCTCTCTTCCTGTCTCACTCTGATGAAAGAAAAGGCAAAATGTAGCACATCATTTGCAATCAAGGGTTAACCCTTTGGCAGTAGCGCTTTTTTCGAGGTGATTCCTGCATGAATCACCTCGAAAAAAAGAGCTACCGACAACCAAAAGGTTAACTAAATAGAGAAACGCGAAGGTCAAATGCGGCTTACAGGGAATAATGATAAGCTATAATTCTCACGCCCTCTGCAAATTGCGTGACCTTCTCTACGCAAAGGTTCACTGTAACCCATTAATCCTGAGGCTGATTTTTCAAAAGTTGCCTATTGTCCTATGAACTCTGCACTACAGATTAGGAGATAGATCAACCATTTTAGTTCAAGGGTGATATCAGAATAGCGGCTTGGCGCCTCAGGCGCCAAGCTATTCTAGCACCACCCTTGAACTATCATAGTCAAATTAATTTCAAACAGTAGCGTATCATAAGTGGCACTTAAAGAGAGACCAACACACGCAGCGATTTCGTTGCATGCAACAACCTTGCGACGTGTTTTCCATGTAATAACACGTGTTTTGAACACGTGACGCGGCATGTCACCGCTGGTTGGCTGCACCACGCTGCGTGGCCTTACAAGTCCATTGTAATATATTTACATGCGATAAAACTCTGCGTGTGATAATTAGCCATTCTGATACCAAGCAGTCAGGCTGGCACTCACAAACCTAGTTAAGACCATAGTGTTTTTTACAGTCTAGACCAAAAAAGTGACTGCCAAGCGTGTAAAATGCAAAGAAGTACCCAACGGAGAAAGAAACACGCTTAGAAAAGACGGGTACAACACAATTTATTAATATTTCGGATAAATACCCTTTGTCAAAATAGACAAACAAACAGAGAGATTAGCCGCTACTTATCTTCATTCGCAAAAGGAATGTTGCCACATTCCTTCTGTCTGTGATTTCACTGCCGAACTGTCAGTACAAATACCGTCAATGTCAGCCACTTAGGGCGATGTGATATCGCGAGGCAGTTACAAGCAACGTAGCCTGTCCTGCACTGATGTCGCAAACTGAACTCGGAACTGGAGTTCACGAGAGACTCCAGGATATTTAGAGTACAGAAGCACTGCAGGCAGTGGAGGCAATCGAGGCATGAAATATTGCCTGGGAGCCCAGAAAACTAATGGTATACATCAAAAGCCTGGCAAATCCTCGGCTCATAGAAAACTCCTCGGCTTGTTGCGTCTTCCATCACCCCGCGCTTTAATGAAGTCACTTCCGGTGTCAACTTGCTAAAAGGAAATAGATAGATCCATGACGGCTGAAGGTTCGTGTCCGATTTGCTTGGAGGCCTGAAGGCGCCAAGCCAATCAGACACGACCCTTCAGCTAACATGGTGAATCCATCTCCCGGTAAATGTGCATAGTGCTTAGTGAACAGTTCCAAAATTAGAGTCTTCTTGGCTCTGGAGCTGAACAGGTTAATGAAGTCACTTATACGTTTCTCTGTCGCAATGCAAGACGTGAGTGTAGGAAGATAGCTGGAGAGAGAGACTAGAGAGAGAGAGAGAGAGAGAGAGAGAGAGAGAGAGAGAGAGAGAGAGAGAGAGAGAGAGAGAGAGAGAGAGAGAGAGAGCCGGAGAGAGAGAGAGAGAGAGAGAGAGAGAGAGAGAGAGAGAGAGAGAGAGAGAGAGAGAGAGAGAGAGAGAGAGAGAGAGAAAGAACTCAGAACTCAGAAAATAGTATCGTGAGGCCCATACGCCCTGCATACTAAAATGTCGAAAACATATGATAATTATGTCGTAGTACACTCACACCAAAATTCATAATGGATCCAAAATGTCTGCATACTTTAGAATATTTTAACACAATCAGATGTGCTGTAAACTACTCCTTTGGCGTATATCGTATGACTCGTATAACTTTACTGATCATTTTCTCTGAGTCTCTGTCACTGTCTCTGTCTGTCTGTCTCTGTCTCTCTGTCTCTCCCTCACCCATCCAAAACTTTCACCATTGTAAAATAAAGAATCATTGTCATTGTCATTGTCTTGTCATTCTCTCTCTCTCTCTCTCTCTCTCTCTCTCTCTCTCTCTCTCTCTCTCTCTCTCTCTCTCTCTCTCTCTCTCTCTCTCTCTCTCTCTCTCTGTTTTTTTCGCCTTTTATGCTTTTCGTACACTTGAGTGTTCTTGATTCACTGCGTAGCTCGATGTATATTTATGTGTGTAGAGCAGCAGGACAGTTTGTAAGAGAGGCATTCGCATACCTAAAACTTTATCCTAAAAAAAAAAACCGTTTCATCATCATCATCATCATCTCTCTCTCTCTCTCTCTCTCTCTCTCTCTCTCTCTCTCTCTCTCTCTCTCTCTCTCTCTCTCTCTCTCTCTCTCTAGTCTCTCTCTCCAGCTATCTTCCTACACTCACGTCAGAGAGAGAGAGAGAGAGAGAGAGAGAGAGAGAGAGAGAGAGAGAGAGAGAGAGAGAGAGAGAGATCGTCAAGTGAACGCCTGGGGACTTTCTCCCGGTTGATGTAAGAGAGGAAGAGATCTATAGAGAGTAATGCGTAGGAGGTGTCGTAGGAGGTGTCGTGCTTTGCCTCAAGCGATCTGCTCCGGGGCGAACTTTGATTGCTAAATTTTGCCAAATACAAGGAGTTGTCAACGATGTCGTGACTAAACTAAGACTTTTCCACCCATCATTAACCCCAATGCCGTACTTCCCAAATTTTGGAGGCGTCATCTAACGACTATGCACCAGTTGCAGGAGATGGATCGACCATGATAATTCAAGGGTAGTGCCAGATTAGCTTGGCGCCGACAGGCGCCAAGCTAATCTGGCGCTATCCTTGAATTATCATGGTCGATCCAAATTATGATGTATTGCGTCGGAGCTCAATGAGTAGAATCGATGTAAGTAGACACACGCAGGAAATGTTTTCTACCACCCCTTGTCCGCATCGGTGGAACTCTCCTACGAACAAAAGAGAAAAATAGCACAAAAAGTCTTTTATTTTACGACGTTCAAATTTCATAATTGAAGTAAGCAGTTTTGTCCAACATTATCACTATACCACACACACAAAGAACACACTATACCACACACACAAAGAACAAACTATACCACACACACAAAGAACACACTATACCACACACACAAAGAACACACTATACCACACACACAAAGAACACACTATACCACACACACAAAGAACACATTATACCACACACACAAAGAACACACTATACCACACACACAAAGAACACACTATACCACACACACAAAGAACACACTATACCACACACACAAAGAACACACTATACCACACACACAAAGAACACACGTAAAGGAGGTTTTTCGAACTATCAACTTTTTGGGTTGTTGACATGGAACTTTATCGGTAAAAGGGCATATTTTCTGTTCTTTTCATCCGTTCGCCAACTCTATTTCTCTTAGCTTCTCGAGTTTGCTTCGACCTTAACCCCTTCGCTGCCAGTGGTCACAGATTTCGCGTCAGAGGCGACTGCGCACTGACCGACAATTTGAAGAACTTAGATATAAATGGGATAAAACTACACATAAGGAATATCTCTTGGCTTGACTTCGCGAACGAAGATTCTATAGGGCTTGCCCACGTCGTCTGCAGGCATGTTCGTGGCTGCGGAGGCCAATCCGGGAGAGGCAGGTTCGACCGCAGTGGCTGCAGGGTAAGGTCTGGTCAGGGTTCTGAGTTACGACAACTCTGTTTTTTTCTCCTAAGCCGCTTGTATCACACATTAGGAATGTACCACTAACAAAAGACATAAATCCTCAGGAGGATTTATGTCCCTTGTAGTTGGCTGTCGCTGCCTTGTCCTCGCAGATAAGGAGTTAAAATCTGCCATTCTGAGATCCGCGCAGTTTGCCGCCTAGCTGAAATGAAAAGAATAGAACTGATCACCCAAACCTTTACTCATTATATTATGTCAAACTCACGGATCATCAAATTTTCTGCTCCAAAAACCCGGCACAAAGTCCGGTTGTCCCCTTTGTACATGCAGCCACCGGCACTGTTCACATTAACGGTGGCTGCATGCACAAGGGGGTTAAAACATCAGGACTGTAAAAGGTGACTGCCCAGCATGTAAACTAAAATGGACAGAAACTCCCAAAAAAAGAAAGAAGCACGCCGAAAAATGGGCGGGAGTGTTGTAATTGTCCTTTTGTCCTTTTAAGCGTGGTTCTTTCTTCTTCAAGGGATTACACCCCTCGCTGAAGAGGTACAGAGATACAACATTGTGTCAGCAAGAGGTACTAAATCATCATAAGCCCCCACAACTGCTGGAGCTCATGAGGATCTATGTCTCTTGCGGTTGGATTGTGTTTACGTTCTCTCGGCAATGAAGTGCACATCTGACCTCACCGTTCACAGACAGATCTTCCAAACAACTAGATCCAAAGTCTGCAAAATGATCTCCGAATCTAAACGCAAATACCTTCAAAACCAAATCCTGGAATCCACTTCTTCCAAAACCCTCTACGCCACCATGAACACACTCCTAGGCACTTCTAAAGACTCTCCTCTCCCCAACACACACAGCAAAGAAGAACTCCCGTCTGCTTTTTCTACCTATTTTTCGGACAAAATCCAAACTCTGCGCGACACACTCGACACCCTGCCTTCTCCGCCTTGCCCTCCCGACCCCCCCTTTTCCGGCACTCCCCTCTCGTCCTTCCGCCCCGTCTCTCAGGATGAAGTACTCAAGACCATAAAGTCCATGCCCTTCAAAACCTGCGAGCTAGACCCCCTCCCAGCTTCTCTCTACCGTGACGGCCTTCCAAAACTTCTGCCCTTCATTACCGACATCATCAACGCATCTCTAGAAAACGGCTCCGTCCCCGATATCTTCAAGTCCGCCATCGTCCGTCCTCTCCTAAAAAAACACAACCTCGACCCAAACGAACTCAAGAACTATCGCCCAATCTCCAATCTCTCTTTCCTGTCCAAGCTTCTTGAGAAGGTTGTTCTCAACCAGCTCAACCTCCACCTCACCGACAACAACCTCCTCAGTCCATTCCAGTCTGCCTATCGCAAACATCACAGCACTGAAACAGCCCTTCTACATATCTTAAACGATCTGCTTCTCTCCACCGACTCGGGCAACATCTCTCTTCTTACACTACTCGATCTCTCTGCCGCCTTTGACACTATAGACCACTCTATCCTCCTCCACCGACTCCACCACTCCTTTGGCATCACTGATTCTGCTCACTCCTGGTTTCTCTCCTACCTCTCCGACAGACAGCAGTCCGTCACCATCAACGGCGTCTCTTCCAACCCAGTCACGCTCTCCTGCGGAGTCCCACAAGGGTCCGTCCTGGGCCCGTTCCTTTTCACACTCTACACCTCTCCTCTGTCCAACATCATCCAGTCTCACCGCATACACCACCACCTCTACGCTGACGACTCACAACTGCTAGACAAAGACAAACTCGACAACACTCAGTCACTACTGACTCGTACGGCTGACTGCTACGAAGACGTGAAAAACTGGATGACAGCAAACAAGCTAAAACTGAACGACGACAAAACGGAAGCCATGCTGGTAGGCACTCGCCAGAAACTCTCCCAGCTCCCTCCCTCTCTCCACCTTCAACTCGATAGCACCCCCATCTCCCTCTCTGACTCGGCCAAGAACCTCGGCGTTATCCTCGATTCCTCTCTGTCCATGACCAGCTTCGTTTCCGCCACGGCCCAGGCATGTTATTTCCACCTCCGCCGCATCAGTCAGATCAGAAAATACCTCACTACCGAAGCTGCCACCAAACTTGCTGTCTCTCTCATCTTATCTCGCATCGACTACTGCAACTCTCTCCTTTCCGGCCTCCCTCACTCCACCATTTTCACTCTCCAACGCGTTCAGAACAATGCTGCCCGCCTCGTCCTCAGAAAGAAAAAATCCGACCACGTCACACCCCTGCTCAAACTCCTTCACTGGCTCCCCATCCCCCAACGCATCCAATACAAAATTCTGTCTCTCTGCTACAAATCCCTGAACAACTGCGCTCCTGCCTATCTCTCCAACTTACTTCACCCCTACACACCTTCCCGCTCCCTCCGCTCTGCCTCTGACCCTCTCCGCCTCCACATCCCTCGCACCAAACTGAACACTTTCGGCCCCCGCTCCTTCTCCGTCTACGGTCCATCCACCTGGAACACTCTCCCACTCTCTCTCCGTCAGAAACACTCTCTCTCCTCCTTCCAGTCCGCCCTCAAAACTCACCTCTTTCAACAGTTTTAGCACTATATCATCACACTCCCCACCCCAAGCTGACCGTCGTAATGTATTCCACTGTTTGTGGTACGCAAGTCATTGTCTAAAGCGTGCGCATGCGTGCGCGAGTTGTGAGTGCGCGCTTAAAGTTATAATTATTATGAGATAAGCGCATTATAAATACCGTAATTATTATTTATTATTAATTATGTAAGTGCGACCCCAAAACGGAGCAAGTTTGATATTTCGAACACATACGCAGGTTATGCTTCGTTAGGGTGTTTTTATTTATTATTTTTATTTTATTTTACATGTGGCTATTTTTTTAGCCTGACAACGGTGTAATAGTTAATCTAATTTTCCGGTCCCAAAGCTTAGATATGATGATCCACACTGGCTGTCTCCCGAACCAGTTCACTGCCAGCGGTGGCAAATCGGGTGAGACAAGCAGTGTGGATAATGATCCATGAGATGACGTGGTACGAAACAAGGTTCGCTCTCAGACAAACTCCTGAAAAGCTTCGTCAGTTAGCTGGTGCTGATCCGACGATGCCAGTAAAGATTTACTGGTTTCTCAGGAACGTTCTTCATAGAGATTATCCTTACACAAGAGGCATAAATTAACATGAGCCCCTGCATCTGCAGGAGCACATGAGAATATATGCCTCTTGTAAAACAGACGAACTTAGATAAGCTACTGAAGTTATGAATTGACAGAATTTTGCGATCCATAAACGGTACGCGCAGTTCGAATAAGGGATAAAGCTAACTAGTGTGAAGAAACTGCAAACGGCTCATGAAAATATCTGCATTTTGCAGACGTAAAGGGAGAGAGAAAGAGACTACACACATCTAGTACAAGCAGCTGCAAATACTCATGAGAATCTGTGCTTCTCTGAGAGGTCAAAGACAGCAGTTACAGACTGCATGCAATTTAGAATTTATGACATTTGGCGCTCCTTAAACGGTACACGCTGTTTATGTCCGATATTAGCCACTGTGAGGCAATTTGCTTTCGTGTTATTGTTTCCACTCATACGTGTAACGTCATGACGATGGCTTTGCACCGGGAAGTGCTGCCACTTCACGGTGATTTTTCAACTGGTGATGGTGATGATGTTACACGCGTAATAGAATTTTCCTCGTTGCCCGCACAATGTGCCATTTTTCGTCTCTCTATCTCGCTTCCCGCGCCTGGCGTTCAAACTGAGCGGAAAAAAATACATTGCTCTTTTATGGTGTGCTAAAAGATGACCGGTAGAGCGCTTCCGGGGAGAGTTTTCCTACAGCGCAAAAGGTCTTCGGGCCGACGCCGTTCGCAGTTGGCCCCTGCCCAACTGATAACGACGTGGACTCGAAGACCATTTGCGTACTTGGCTTTCTTTCAAAAACCACAGACGAGAGACTGTGCATTATTGATGAACCTAAATCCGTTTTGTGGTCTTTACGCTTCACAGCAATTTGCGTGGCGAATTTTTTACGCTAATACTATCGCCCAACTCTTTGCGTCTGCGTGCAAGAGACGTAGATTTTCATGAGTCTCTGCAGCCGCATGACTCTAGCGCATCTAGATGTTTTTCAAACTGAGGCTGTTAAGTTCGGGTTAGGCGTACGATTGCTCAACAAACGTTTCTCAGATTTTGTAATTTATTTTACTTATTCAGCGGTGGATGTGATTGTGTGATCGATTTAGCAGTGAACCGGAATTTTATTTCCCTTCTATTTAACTCACTCAACTCCACGCCCGTATTTCCCAAATTTTGGAGGCGTCTAACGACTATGTACCAGTTGCAGGAAATGGATCGACCATGATAATTCAAGGGTAGTGTCGGCGCCAAGCTAATCTGGCACTACTCTTGAATTATCATGGTCGATCCATCGTCTGCTGTAGTGTGTCGAGGCTGAATGGGTTAAGTTGTTTAGTTTACGGAAGTCCAGAGAGACGATTGGGAGCCAGTCAAGTGTTTGTTTGTTTAGTTTACGGAAGTCCAGAGAGACGATTGGGAGCCAGTCAAGTGTTTGTTTGGTTTACGGAAGTCCAGAGAGACGATTGGGAGCCAGTCAAGTGTTTGTTTGTTTAGTTTACGGAAGTCCAGAGAGACGATTGGGAGCCAGTCAAGTGTTTGTTTGTTTGGTTTACGGAAGTCCAGAGAGACGATTGGGAGCCAGTCAAGTGTTTGTTTGTTTAGTTTACGGAAGTCCAGAGAGACGATTGGGAGCCAGTCAAGTGTTTGTTTGTTTAGTTTACGGAAGTCCAGAGAGACGATTGGGAGCCAGTCAAGTGTTTGTTTGTTTGGTTTACGGAAGTCCAGAGAGACGATTGGGAGCCAGTCAAGTGTTTGTTTGTTTAGTTTACGGAAGTCCAGAGAGACGATTGGGAGCCAGTCAAGTGTTTGTTTGTTTGGTTTACGGAAGTCCAGAGAGACGATTGGGAGCCAGTCAAGTGTTTGTTTGTTTAGTTTACGGAAGTCCAGAGAGACGATTGGGAGCCAGTCAAGTGTTTGTTTGTTTGGTTTACGGAAGTCCAGAGAGACGATTGGGAGCCAGTCAAGTGTTTGTTTGTTTAGTTTACGGAAGTCCAGAGAGACGATTGGGAGCCAGTCAAGTGTTTGTTTGTTTGGTTTACGGAAGTCCAGAGAGACGATTGGGAGCCAGTCAAGTGTTTGTTTGTTTGGTTTACGGATGTCCAGAGAGACGATTGGAAGCCAGTCAAGTGTTTGTTTAGTTTACGGAAGTCCAGAGAGACGATTGGGAGCCAGTCAAGTGTTTGTTTGTTTGGTTTACGGAAGTCCAGAGAGACGATTGGGAGCCAGTCAAGTGTTTGTTTGTTTGGTTTACGGAAGTCCAGAGAGACGATTGGGAGCCAGTCAAGTGTTTGTTTGTTTGGTTTACGGAAGTCCAGAGAGACGATTGGGAGCCAGTCAAGTGTTTGTTTGTTTGGTTTACGGAAGTCCAGAGAGACGATTGGGAGCCAGTCAAGTGTTTGTTTGTTTGGTTTACGGAAGTCCAGAGAGACGATTGGGAGCCAGTCAAGCGTTTGTTTGTTTGGTTTACGGAAGTCCAAAGAGACGATTAGGAACCAGTCAAGTGTTTGTTTAGTTTACGGAAGTCCAGAGAGACGATTGGGAGCCAGTCAAGTGTTTGTTTGTTTGGTTTACGGATGTCCAGAGAGACGATTGGAAGCCAGTCAAGTGTTTGTTTAGTTTACGGAAGTCCAGAGAGACGATTGGGAGCCAGTCAAGTGTTTGTTTGTTTGGTTTACGGAAGTCCAGAGAGACGATTGGGAGCCAGTCAAGTGTTTGTTTGTTTGGTTTACGGAAGTCCAGAGAGACGATTGGGAGCCAGTCAAGTGTTTGTTTGTTTGGTTTACGGAAGTCCAGAGAGACGATTGGGAGCCAGTCAAGTGTTTGTTTGTTTGGTTTACGGAAGTCCAGAGAGACGATTGGGAGCCAGTCAAGTGTTTGTTTGTTTGGTTTACGGAAGTCCAGAGAGACGATTGGGAGCCAGTCAAGCGTTTGTTTGTTTGGTTTACGGAAGTCCAAAGAGACGATTAGGAACCAGTCAAGTGTTTGTTTGTTTGATTTACGGAAGTCCAGAGAGACGATTGGGAGCCAGTCAAGTGTTTGTTTGTTTGGTTTACGGAAGTCCAGAGAGACGATTGGGAGCCAGTCAAGAGTTTGTTTGTTTGTTTGGTTTACGGAAGTCTAGAGAGACGATTGGGAGCCAGTCAAGTGTTTGTTTGTTTGATTTACGGAAGTCCAGAGAGACGATTGGGAGCCAGTCAAGTGTTTGTTTGTTTAGTTTACGGAAGTCCAGAGAGACGATTGGGAGCCAGTCAAGTGTTTGTTTGTTTGGTTTACGGAAGTCCAGAGAGACGATTGGGAGCCAGTCAAGTGTTTGTTTGTTTGGTTTACGGAAGTCCAGAGAGACGATTGGGAGCCAGTCAAGTGTTTGTTTGTTTAGTTTAGGGTTTTGTTTGTTTCTGTTTTGTCTAAATAAAAGAAAAAAATTGTATTAAAAACAAAGCAAACACACACACACAGACACACACACAGACACACACACACACACACACACACACACACACACACACACACACAAACAAAACAAAACAAAACAAAACAAAAAAACAAACAAACAACAACAAAAACCAAAACTAACCAAACAAAGTTGTTATTGTGTCTTTGATTTTGGTTTGTTTCTGGTTTAGTTTGTGTGTTTGCTTTGTTTTTGTTTCTAACGCAACACAGTTTAAGGCCTTAAAATGGCAGCAATATTTGGGAGCAGCACTCACTGAGCAGAGAGCTCTGTGTTATTTTTAACGCCATCGTTATTTAAAATAAACTTAAAACCAAAATGAAAAGCAAAATACGTATACTAAAAAATAAACAATTAAAAAAAACACGTTTGAAAAAGAAATTACATATTTTGCCGCCAGTACGTTTAATAATTCCTTCATAAAATTTTAACGTCGCCTTTTTCAGTCGAGCGTCCAAGTTTCCATCCGCCGTTTGGTCTATTGTCAACGTGTGTAAACATTTTCCACACTTGCAGCAAGGGTATTGACCAGGGTATGCACCTTCGTAACCCATTCAGCCCTGATGCCGGCTCTACAGCAGGAGATGGATCGACCATGATAATTCAAGGATAGTGCCAGATTAGCTTGGCGCCGACAGGCGCCAAGCTAATCTGGCACTACCCTTGAATTATCATGGTCGATCCATCTCCTGCAACTGGTGCATAGTCGTTAGATGACGCCTCCAACATTTGGGAAATACGTACGTGGTGTTGTATGAGTTAACTCCAACGCTGGTTTATACGCGGATGGACGACACAGTTACGTGAGCCCCATAGAAAGAACGCACACAAAAACCTCCCCACGCTACATTTTATCCGAGTGTTTCCTCGCCTGCAGATTGCCCGCGGAGGAATCTCACGGACAAAGCACACTCTTTTCGTGCGGTTTTGAACGGCCGTAAGGTCCAAAATCACAGACCAGCATTCGGCCGTAAGGTCCAAAATCACAGACCAGCACGCATCCCCGCAACCGACGAGTTACAGTTAATGTCGCACTTTAGACTCTCCAACACGTCGCAGACGTCCCACTCGTAGAAAACGCTCAGAGCCGAAACCGACAATCCCGCTATGCCCGTTGGGAATGTATCGATATCAGTCACTTGGCAATAAGCTGCCACTAACAGGAGGCATAGATTCTCACAGAAGGCCGCAGCGGATCATGAGAATCTGTGCCTCTTTGGTGTCCTGTTTACGTCCTCAGCTGGCGGTGAACATCGGGTGTTCACTGGTACGACTGGCTGTTGTGGAGTGGTAATATGGTCCAATGGTCTGTCAGTGCATTGTAAAATAGCTTCCAGCTTTGCTAGATGATGTGTGCGTTAGGCGCTACCAGAGTTTGACCCCTTTTGCCGAGAAAATATATTGAATGCGATCCCACTGCAAGAGGCACAGATGCTCGTGGGCAATCGGCAGGGGCTCATCAAGATCTATGCCTCTTGCATGAACCAACCATTTGTGTGTAAATTCCATTGACGGCGGCTGATCTTTGGCTTTGAGTTTAACCCGTTCACCGCCGAGAAAAAAAGAACACACCCAACTGCAAGAGGTATAGATCCTCACGAGCCCCCGCAGTTGCGGGGGCTCATGAGGATCTATGCCTCTTGCTGAGACCAATATGTACGCATGTTCCTTGGCCGACGGTTACTGCTGTTGGTCGTTGAATGAAGAAAGATTTCAGCAACCAAATGGCGGCAGGGAAGGGGTTAATACGGACTGTAGCTGTGAAGGGGTTAAATAGATACACTTCGGTTCGCATACTACATCGTTGTAAGGAGGGATTGTTAGACGATTGATTGATTGATTATTGATTGATTGATTAATTGATTGATTGGTTGGTTGGTTGATTGATTGAATGGAGCTCCGCAAAATTCAACGACATTTTTCATGGCGAAGGGAAGACACTATAATGTACCCACAGAAGTACCACTGTTCATGGGAGGTGGGAGTGTGGGGTTGAGGGGGGGGGGGGGCTGAGAGGGTAAGGGGGAGAGGAATCGAATGTGAGATAGGGAAGCAGCAGGTATCCTTGCATAGGGGCCTGACGGTGGTGCTTTGACAAAATGCAAATCCGCTGCGCCACCATAACCAGACATGTCCAGCAAATTCCAACATTCAGCCCTACTACAAATTTTCAAATAAGGCAAATATTATTTTTAAAAACACCGGTCCTCATACTGCCTGAACTGCCCAATTTGAATATGTAACATGACCTGGAATCGCCACTCCCTTTGCCAGTATACGCCCTATGGCAGGTCACAAGTTCATGTCGACAGTAAGATGCACTCTGTTTTAATTTCATTGGATATGCTAATTTACATAAACCAATGAAAAATGAGCACGTAGCGTATTTCCGGCCACATCTAAAACCCAACAAATGGACGTCTGTTAAAATGATGCTTGACTGTGCAAAAAGCCTTGATACTAAACTATCAGTTTTGATCAGAGGACAAGGTTGCTATAGATTTGTGGCAAAATATCTACAGAGTTTGTTCAGTTCGAGTTTTAGGCGGATGATTGCTTTGGAGGGTTGAAAACTGCCCTGGAATCACAGAGCTTCGCCGCTTCGCGTGCCTATCGTTTTCTCCCTTGTATTCTGACTTGAGCTAGTTACGCGGTGGCCGCGCGCAAGCGGTGGCGCAGCGGATTTGCATTTAGTCAAAGCACCACTCGTTAGGCCCCTATGTATCCCTGTTATATATTTGTACCGAACCTAACATGTCGTGCGTGTGATTCGAGTACCTGAACTTGCCTCTTGTAAAAAATAAAATAAAAGTAATGACATCCGCCAGAGCGTTCACGTAGACATATACATGTATTTGAAACCTGGGGGGTGGGGAGTCGGCCAGAAAACAGTCTGTGCATAACCCTCTTTAACTCATTCTACCCCAGACACACCACAGCACCATAAGGATCGACCATGATAGTTCAAGGGTGATGCCAGAATAGCTTGGCGCCTATGGGCGCCAAGCTATTCTGGCATCACCTTTGAACAATCATTTTCGATCTGTGTCCCGCACTGCAATGCAGTCTTCAGAGGACAACGGCAAAATTTAAGGATTTCGGTGTTGGGGAAGAATGAGTTAATCAGACCAAAGACTTTAATGGCACAACCGCAGAGAGACCCAGAGATCTTGTGCAACTTACACATACACGTCAACAACTGTCCATTACGTGTGAATCATTTTCAAAGACTGAAGAAAAAGTAACCTCCCTTTGTCATATTATGTCTCCAGATTTCAAGGCAGCACCAGCGTGACAAGGAACGGGCATAGGGAACCGAGTTCTGGCCCCTGGAAGCCGGCCCGCGGTGGCTCTGCTGAGAGATCGCTACTCTCCGCCACCAACTCAAACGCCAACGTCAATGCCACCCGAGCTCCTGGCGAGGACGCCCTGCAGGCACGAAAACAGGTGAGAGGTGGATCTTTTCTTCCACTTTTCAGAACCACCCACTCACTGGCACTACACAGAGCTGAATCATTTAACCCCTTAACTGCCGGGCCAAGGCGAACGCTACCCATCTGCAAGAGACATAATGTCTCTTGTTAGGCCTGTGTTCTTTTTGCCCACGTCTGATACCCATTTCAGTTGTGTTCTTCACGCGAATGTCGGTCAGTGTCCAGTAGTTTCAGACGCGAAATCCGCGTCCACTGGCAGTCAAGGGGTTAACCCTATTCATTAACCACTGGACACAAATTATGCTTCTGAAATCTTGGTGAATACAGCGCCAAAGACCCGCAGCCGTTCAAGGAAAGTGGATACAGAGTGATGTCAGCAAGCGGCAACTGCAGGGACTCATGAGGATCTATGTCTCGTGCAGTTGGTGTGTGTTCACTTTGTCTCTGCAGTGAAGGGGTTAATGATCGAGCGCAAGGCTGAACGAGCGTTGGTTACAGGAGGAGGTGACCTTTAAAAAAACAAAAAAACAGAAAGAAAAAAAAATGAGGACGAAAACGCCCGGGACATTGCACAAGTTAAAACAAACAAACAAACAAACAAACAAACAAAACAACAACAACAACAACAAATTTCTGTTGTCAGCGAGGTATACCATGTTCAGCATCACGTGTAGTGTTAACACGGCTCATATCTTACAATCCATGTACAGCCCAGTCAGCAAAAGGTCCTTAGACCGACCTCGGCATCAGGGATCAGTTGCATGAGTGAGCTTGAATCCTGCACAAGCTACTAGTACTGAGTATTAGCAAGGTGTTCCTCTATAGCGGAGCTCCTTGCTTATCGGCTTGTGCCGGATTCTAGCTCACTCCAGCAAGTAAAATCAGGATCTTCCTTCACCGGCAATGAACTTTTTTATACGTCGCCAGGATCCAGCCAGACACAATCCTCAAAGAATCTCAAAGTCCCGCTTTATGAATTGTTAGGGTTTAAAATAATATCGAAACGTATATGTATGGAGTTTTTGTATGTTCGCCAGGTGATCAAGATGCTGATCGTGATTATAGGGGTGTTCCTGGTGTGTTGGGGACCTCAGCTCATCCTCAACACCATGAAGCGCACGACACATCTCGACATCTACCACCCCGCTGCCTATCACGCCTCGGTACGTAGTTCACCTTCATTGTCATCGTCGTCGTCGTCGTCGTTGTTATCATCATTATAAGCACCACTATCATCATCACCCGCGTCGTGCTTTGTATTGACTTGGTCATTATACACGCATTGAGCGCCACCCCCCCCCCCCCCCCCCAAAAAAAAAAAAAAAAAAAAAAAAAAAAACACAAACAAACAAACAAAAAACAAAAAAAAAACACAAAAACAATAACAAACAAAAAAAAACAACAACAAAAAAACAAAAAAACACACCAAAAAAACAAAAACAACAACAACAAAAAACAAACAACAACAAACACAAAAAACAACAACAAAAGAACAAACAAAACAAAAAAAAACAAAAAAATAAAAATATAAAAAAGACTTGTAAACGTGGAGTGCGAAAGTACCTTTCGCAAGTAATGTTACAAGAATTTGTTTGTGCCTTCGTGTTTCTAAACGATCGCTGATAACAATATCAATTTTCGCAAAAATATCACCCCCCTTTGAGTTTAAATGTTTCATGGCTATCAGAGCACGTGGCTTCCATTTAGGATTTTCCACAGTCAGTACCTAACCCATTTTACGGCAAATGGACATAAACTGTATCTGCTTACCCCTTTCAAAGCCGAGAAAAATTAAAACACGAGTCAACTGCAAGAGGTATAAATCCTCAACTCATGCGCCCCCGCAGTTGCGGAGGCTCATGAGGATCTATGCCTCTTGCTGGTATGTATCCATGTTCCTTTGAAGGCTGGGGATCTTTGTCGCTGAATTCACAAGGATTTCAAAAACTCAGTCTTCGACAACTGACAGGGACGGGTTGAAACCATCACAGACGGAAAGCACAGATGCCCGCTTTGCGTTATTGGACACAGATACAAAGCCAGCAAGAGGTATAGATCCTCATGTTCATGAGAATCTATGCTTCTTGCAGGCGGGTGGTTGTTCGCTGGGTTCCCGGCATCGAAGGGGTTACGTTCCCTCACGTGTTGTGCTTGTACTCTATGCCTGAATGCGCGCGCACGATAAAGGCCTTGCGCTCCCCTCCTCAATCACAAGATGACATAATAAAACTTGGTTCTAATCATACTTCCTGCGCATATTCGAGCACACGCAGAGAAACGAGAATACCCAGTTCCGCAAAAGTTCCTGGGGCCTACTTCGACCGCAGCTGGCCCGCGCAAGGTCGTGAGCGGGCCACATGCGGCCGTCGTAGGGCCCAACGAATTTTTGCTCAGACGGCACGAATATCATTGTCAAAAGTCAGTGTCAGATGGGAGCATGTTTCATTTCTACTCTTCGCTGATTACGTGAATTATACATTAAAAGGGTGGCTGTGTTATTCACCCGCACATTATCTGATTACTTCACGGAATTTTTATTCTTATTGTGTTATTTTTATATTTAAAAAAAAACAAGATTTTGCCTCTTTTATCTATTTTTTCCCAGAGCATCAGTGACATTCATTGCGACATTTGGATTCATTCTGATATAGTTCAAGCAATATCTGTAGTCTTTGATTAGCTCTGTGACTTTTTTATTTTTATTTTTAATTTTTTTTAAAATAATATACTCTCTCTGTAATCGAGCGCCACGAGCATTATCATAATGGAAGTTGCTGCGCTTTACAAGTGGACTTGGATTGGATTGGATTCTTTCGCTTGGACATTCTGAAAGGCACGTGAGCTGAGCGGCGAGAGAGGCAGCAAGTCCTGCTCATTCCACTTATAGCAAGGCGCTCCCCCAGTGTCTCACGCGGCTTTGAATAATGCGCTGTAATGACACCCTCACGCACTGTGTCCCGCCACAATTACAGTAAGGTATAGGTGAGCCATGGGGCGTTAAAGTGTACTTAGGTAAATAGTAATATTAAATCAAATAATCGAGGGAGCGCCATTAATCTTTTTGTGCATGTAACCATGGCACTGTTAGCCCATTCACCCATTGTAAATTCGAGATCATTGAGTCTAAGGAATATGGCTACAAGAGTTAAAGATCCTCATGAGCCCCCGCAACTGCTGGGGCTCATGAGGACCTATATCTCTTGCAGTTGGAATTAACAATTTCTCGGCATTGAATGTGTAAACATTACCGTTCATGCAGAAGAAGGTTAGCCTTACTGTGTAAGTGGTGGGTTTTTTTTTGGTTTTGTTTGTTTGTTTGTTTGTTTTTGCATAAGCATTGCATAAGCCACTTTTCTCTTCATCAACAAATGTCGTGCCCGAGGTGTGGTGACTGTTTATGCCGGAGCGAATGTCTAATAGCCGGCGCTGATCTATAGCGACGGGCCCCCAGGTAGCAACTGTGGAAGTATAATTTGTCTTTTTGTTTTGTTTATGCGTTTTTTTAAAAAAAAACTTTTATTTGTGAAACTAGTTTCAGCCAAGCAGGAAGTGTAAAAACATTATATTACGTGTTTAAGAGATACTATGATAGGACTGTCCTTAGTTTGCTTTGTGTTAGGGAGGTTCAGGTCGGGTTGGGGCCGCTGGCGCCGGCCATGAGACGCCTTGGCGACGGGCTTTACCCGTCCCGAGCCATTGTCCATTTGTTGTTGTAAATGTGTGAGTTTGGGTAATTGCGAGTTGCACCTGAGGTGGCGAAACAAATTTTCCTGTACGTGGCAACATGTATTTTAGTCTAGCAGCTTACGCAATTTCTGCAGAGGTAAGTAGTTCGTCAAAAGAGTAACAATGGTTTGCAGGTACGAAACGAAAGTACTAATGCCATATAGTTTATGCATGGCAACAATATTTGTCCTTAGGATGGAGACATTTTTGTAGAAGTGTTTTTCGAAAGCTATTTTTCGATGTGAGGGAACCAATCCTCGTACACGGCCCGGATAAGGTGCAAGACATTTTTTGTGCATAACATTGAAAATTTCAAGCATACAAGTTACAAGTTTATTCCAGTGAGTAAACTAAAATCATGAGCAAGTAAACTTGCATACATATATATGATAAAATAAGTTTAAAAGTATTATTTTTCAATAATGCGGTAAGCATACTCGCGTCGCTAGTTTCAAAATGGCGGTCAGCGAGATGCCTTCGAAAGAAGTCAACCAGACGCGCACGGTTGATGCAGCTTTACTTTGCTCCTGAAGTGAAAGAGAGATTATTTTCGATTTGAACATTGAAGTACATCTTATCAACGTCAAATACGTTATTTTTCCTGGTCTTGAAAACAGCCTTTTCCATAGAACTCGGTCTTTTGTGGGAGGAAAGCATATCGAAAGTAAACTCCCTTTGTGCATGTTGTGCAATGTGTCTGCCGACCATCTTCAACATTCTGAAGACTTCTTGTCCGGATACAACATGCATGTTGTTCGTCTGTTTTTCAGCCTAACGGCTCTAAGTGCAGGTCTGCTCTTTTTTCTTTTCTTTTTTTTTTATTAGTGGAGATGGGATTTTTAACTGGTCAAGCACACTCGTATCCGACTGGTCTTAAGCACAAGCCAGGCAGAGTGAAATCCATCTCCGAACCGTTTCTATCTAAATCACCATGTTCAGCTAAACACCTAAATATAAAAATTTTAGTTTTTGCAACCCATTCAACCAATCCGTACTCAAGTACTCACAATGACTCTTATGATCAAGCTTTATCGGGACTGCATGAGACACAATACAGATAGTAGCCCTCTCCATTATATTACATGTTTTATTTATTATTGATTCATTTATGATTCACTTACATATTTATTTATTATTTATCCTTTTAATTATGGATGGAAGGAATTCCTTGATGCACATGATCACTATAGTGGTATGATAGTGGCCACCAAGGAGAGGGAAATTTGTTTCCGATAAGCATGCATCTGTGCATGTTCATAATCTATCCTTTACTTAATATGCATATTCATAGGTCCCAGGTATCTCCAACTTATTTTATTTATTAATTTATTATTTTATTTGTTTGTTTGTTTGTTTGTTTGTTTGTTTGTTTGTGATGTATGTTTGCACATACACATCAGCATAAAATGATTGATTGTACATTGCTTAACGTCCCGACAGCAACAAGACTTTCTCACTGCTTGTGAAAAAAAAAAAACTAAACAGAATATTGAATGTTTGTCGCCAGCCGGTCTAATACACTAAATAAACCTAACCAGATCATTTAGCAACACACATCCAATATCAAGAGCTACAGGCAGTGCAGACAGTAGGGAGAGTTTAAAAAAGGAAAATACAGGTGAATGTACCAAGGATAGACAGAAACACATGCCCCAGAATAGAGGGGAAAACCCACCCTGTGGGGCTGACCAGGGTGACCCTGGGAACTAAAAAGTAGTTAACCCCACCCAAGTCCCCCAGGGCAGACCCGGGTGGGGGACATCAACAAGATGAGATGGTAATATATGATGTGAACACAACATGTACACATATATGGTAATAGGTGCACACCACCCGCTCCCCACCCCACATACAAAACCACAGAACACCCATTAAAGGACATGCACATCTGTGCATGTTCATAATATATATTTTACTTGGTATTCATATTTGTTTGAAAAGTAGGTTTTGTACATATGCTGATGTTCACATACACATACATGGTAATATTGCCCAGTCCCAACCCCACTCCACAACCAGAGAACACCCACCAAAAGACACTTACATCTGTGCATGTTCATAATCTATCCTCTACTGAGCATTCATATGTCCCAGGTATCTTGACTTACTTTATCTTTTTTATTTAACCGCCATGAGATGGCATTGGTCACCTGCTTGACAATAAACCCAAATAACTATATATTTAAATTATTTATTATTTTGTTTGTTTGTAATGAATGTTTTGTACATACACATCAGCATACAAGAAAATATACATATATATTGGCTTGACTTCGCGAACGAAGATTTTATAGGAGTTGCCCACTTCGCCTGCAGGCTTGTTCGTGGCTGCGAAGGCCAATCCGAGACAGGCAGGTTCGACCGCAGTGGCTGCAGGGGAAGGTATGGCCGGGGTTCTGAGCTGCGGCATCTCTGTTTTTTCTCCTGAGCCGCTTGTCCTTAAGGCTAGCTCTGTGAGAGTCCTCAAAGGAGACAGCTGCCTTGTAAATGGTGGAGCGCCAGGTGTCACGGTCCGCAGCAAGCGAAGACCACTGGTGGTGGTCGATTTGGCAGGCACTAAGTGACTTCTTGAGACAGTCTTTGTATCTCTTCTTTGGTGCCCCTCTGTCACGGTGTCCAGTAGCAAGCTCACCGAACAGGGTGATCTTTGGTAAGCGATGATCCTCCATCCTGGAGACATGCCCCGCCCAGCGGAGCTGTGTCCGCAGCAGCAAAGCCTCGATGCTCACAGTTTCAGCCTGTTCAAGGACCTCGACGTTGGTGACATAAATAGGTGCCATACTGCCTGCTCCCAACCCCTACCTAAATACACACCTAAAACCACGGACACCTACCAAAGGACATGCACATCTGTGTATGTTCATAATTTTTAATCTATCCTTTACCTAGCATGCATATATCCCAGGTACCTTAGACTTACTTTATCTTATTTATTTAAATTATTTATTTATTTATTTTGTTTGTTTGTAATGTAGGTTTTGTACATGCACATCAGCATACAGCTCAAAAACATACACCATGGTGCCCCTGTGCATGTGGCCACCAGTACTATTCTGTCAGATCTGTCACACCCAGGCAAACATCTCTTCGAGCTTCTGCCCTCTGGCCGGCGGTTTCGTGCTTTTAAAGCCAGAACCTCTAGATTCAGATGCAATTTTTTTCCCAGAAAATGTCCTCAATACATCACCATGCATGGAACAACGTGATTCCATGATTTGTGACATATGACTGATTTGTGTTTAATATTGTGTTTATCTAATAATAAAAAAATAATAAATAATAATAATAATAATAATTACGGTATTTATAATGTGCTTATCTTATAATAATTATAACTCTAAGCGCGCACTCACAATTTGCGCACGCATGCGCACGCTTTAGACAACGACTCAAGTACCACAAAATAGTGAAATACATTACGAGTCAGCTTGGGATCTATCTTTTAGTGCTGTATATAGGATGATCGCCAACTAAGTGTATGACATGATGAATGCCCTACAAGTGAGGATGTATTTTACTGTCGCCATGCCACACAAAAATCCTTGTAACGTTTTACTTGGTGAATGTCTTATACACCTACATGGTAATAGGTGCTGTACCGCTCGCTCCCAACCCCAATCCAGTTACACACACAAAACCGCAGAACACCCACCAAAAGAATGTACATCTGTGCATGATCATAATCTATACTTTACTTAGCATTCATATGTCCCAGGTATCTTTGACTTACTTTATCTTATTTATTTAACTGCCGTGAGATGGCCATAGTCACCCGCGCGGCATTAAACCCAAATAACTATTCATTAAAATTATTAATTTATGTTTGTTTGCAATGTAGGTTTTGTACATACACATACACGGTAATGAGTGCCATACCGCCCCACTTTCAACCCCACCCCACATACACACACAAAACCACAGAACACCCACAAAAGACATGCACAATTGTATACTGATGGGCATTAGTGGACTGTAAAACCTTTATATAGAGACTTCAGGTTAAGAAAGTGGCTTGTATTGACTGCCTGTATTTTAGCTGCCCACCTACAAATTTCACGTGTACAGTTAACCACACTGCACAAGCAGCCATCAGTTCTGTGAAAAGTACTGTTGGCCTCATGCACAGGGGCACCAAAACTTAGAGATAAGGCCACACCTGATAACAATAACAGTACTAATAATAATATGCATACTCAGCCACTAGTTCTGTAAACAGCACCTTTGTAAACAGTACCAGTGGCCAAATGCACACATACATCATGGATGATGCTACCACTGATCACTTCAAACAATAGGCTGCCCAGTTCACATTGATCAGTGATACCGTGAACTAGCCTGCACATGCAGTCATCAGTTCTGTAAATAGTACTGGTGGCCACATGCACAGCGGCACCAAACTTAAAGGTGAGGCCAAAACTGCCACCTGAAACAAAACGCTACCTACACACACATATCAAGATACAGTCAACCTCCATTTGCGTTAGGCGGAACAGGCTTAATGTATGGGACTGTAAATCTTTCAGCGAAAGAATGTACATCTGTGCATGATCATAATCTATACTTTACTTAGCATTCATATGTCCCAGGTATCTTTGACTTACTTTATCTTATTTATTTAACTGCCGTGAGATGGCCGTACTCGCCCGCGCGGCGTTAAACCCAAATAACTATTTATTTAAATTATTAATTTATGTTTGTTTGTAATGTAGGTTTTGTACATACACATACATGGTAATAGGTGCCATATCGCCCCTCTTTCAACCCCACCCCACATATACACACAAAACCACAGAACACCCACAAAAGACATGCACAATTGTATACTGATGGGCATTAGTAGACTGTAAAACCTATATATAGAGACTTCAGGTTAAGAAAGTGGCTTGTATTGACTGCCTGTATTTTAGCTGCCCACCTACAAATTTCACGTGTACAGTTAACCACACTGCACATGCAGCCATCAGTTCTGTGAAAAGTACTGTTGGCCTCATGCACAGGGGCACCAAAACTTAGAGATAAGGCCACACCTGATAACAATAACAGTACTAATAATAATATGCATACTCAGCCACTAGTTCTGTAAACAGCACCTTTGTAAACAGTACCAGTGGCCAAATACACACACACTTCATGGATGATGCTACCACTGATCATTTCAAACAATAGGCTGCCCAGTTCACATTGATAAGTGATACCGTGAACTAGCCTGCACATGCAGTCATCAGTTCTGTAAATAGTACTGGTGGCCACATGCACAGCGGCAGCAAACTTAAAGGTGAGGCCAAATCTGCCACCTGAAACAAAACGCTACCTACACACACATATCAAGATACAGTCAACCTGCATGTGGCGTTAGGCAGAACAGGCTTAATGTATGGGACTGTAAATCTTACAGCGAAATGTCAAAACCAGTAAGAAGATAATGTAACAGCATCAAGTACATGTATTTTGTAAACCACTCAAAACATGAGAACTCATCGAGCCTAATGGTGTTATGAGTAGGTGATGGAAACACTGAAAGAAATAGTACGTGTACATTATAAAGTATGTGCCTCCTCCCCCCCCCCCCCCCCCATAACTAGCTGTTCATTATAAAACATATTTATCTCATTCATTTGATCACTTGACTGATTTATTAAATCATCTCTGCGTCACCTTTCTCTGTTTTCTTTCTCGTTTTAATCCCAATATATATGTCAGTGCTAATGTCAGCTGCTAAGAATCCTTGCAGCAAACTGCAAATGTCTATAAGCAGACCGATTGCAAATATCACAGCAGCAAAATAAGTTCCTCTTTTGTGCAGTAGGCTACTGCTAGCAAGATAGGGTTTAATTTTTAAAAAAGCATTGCATGCCAAGCGTGTTCACATTGTGCTGTGTATTTCTTTCAGTGTGAAGTGTACTGTACCATCAGTGATCACTGAGACTGCATAATTGTCACTGGCAGTGATCGCACATCACAACATCAGTGCAACTGATTAAAATAAATGTTACTGCATAAAATAATTAATCAAGTTCCGAAACTTTGCTCAGCCATGACAGTTAAAACCAAGTGGTGTGGCACTCTTTTTCTTTTACAGCATGCAGCATGTTGCACTCCGGACATAGGTTTCGAAGATAGCGTTTGTGTTGTGGGTTGCGTTTTGTTTTGGTGTTGTACGTGGTGTAGAAATGAAACGAGCAAAGCGGTGGTAAAGTGAATGGAAATAAACGTGACAAACCTTTATCAAGACATAAAAATGCACACAGCAACTTTACACGTTTGCTTTTTTTTTTTTTTAAACAAACAAGCTTATGTAGAACAAAATAAAAAAGAACCGGTCGCACACCGAAATTCACAGCAAGGAATGCGCGTTTGTTTTGATCACGTAATTTGGGATACCTTATTGTTGAGTAACGATATTTGAGTTCAAGGCAAGCTTTTTCGTAATTGTTTCTTCTCTTAATATATCTAAGTGTGAAAATTTTACTTAAAATATAAATGAAATCCTTTTAAGTGACATATAGTGCATACTACCACTGAATAAAGGAACAATGAGACCAGTGTAAACTACTGATCCCCTGTGAACATGGCTGCGACGGTCCTGGTTTCGTCTGCAGCCATACTGGAAACAAAATGTGCTACAGAAAAATGTCTCCATCCTCCGGCGGTTTAAAACGAGTGCGCACTGCTTTTATTCATACTAGACTTCATTTTGGTATACCCAAACCTTTGTTACTCTCTAGAAAATCACTATCTCGTAAACGGCTGATCGTCTATGGTGATTGAAGGGCAGCTGCTACACTATTTGGAAGAATAAAGTTTCTTGACTTGACTTGTCTTGACTTGAGCGTACAAAGTGTGACGTCGTTGTGACGTCGCTGCACTGATGTTTTGCTTACTTTGGATCCTCGCTGATTCGCACGTACAGTGTCTCCAAGTACAAACAAATAGTCAGTGCATGTGCCCCGGATCGCGCGCCCTTTTCACAAGGGAAGCAATCACACAGTGACTGTTCCCTGACTGACACTGAGCAAAGTCAAGATTGACTGCAAATGCCACCCGGTCCCAGCTTCGCTTTGCCAGGATAATAGATCCTCATGCACTCCTGCAGTCGCAAGACTCATGAGAATGTATGCCCCCTTGTTGTTTACATCTTGCTGTCAGAAATCGGACGTATTTTTCTTCTCAGAAAAAGGAGATGAGCGTGTAGGATGAACGTCAAACTGGTTGTCTCCATCGATTTGCTGCCGCTGTTCAGTGGCAGCGAATCGAAGGAGACAACCAGTTTGGGATGAGCATCTAATCCTGCATGAAGAAGTGCAAGCAGGGCATGGATGTTGGGTGACCTGGTTTCGCGTACTCGTTATGTGATCACATAAACTGGCTTTCATGCCCGTCACTGTCAAGAGGGCTATCAGAACCCCACCCAACTGCAGGAGGTATAGATCCTCATGAGCACCCGCAGTTACGGGGGCTCATGAGGATCTATGCCTCTTGCTGAAATAACTTTGTGTCCTTGGCGCAGCATTTTAGACGTTGAATTTACAATGATTTCAAAAACGAAATCTGCGTCCACTGGCCCCAAATCAGACAGACATTTTGAAATATCACAGCAGAATAGAATATTTACGGAACAAAAGGGGAAAACACATTATGAACGACAACAAAATGAAGTGCAATGAACCAAACGATGCTAAACTAAGTTACAAGTAAACAAAACAACATGAACTTAACACAACAAACAACAACGTAAGATACTACAACGACTAACAAGATGAGGATTTCATCCCAAAGTCTACCGTATTGTTTGGAGCTCAGTTGCGTTTATCTTTTAGGAACATCCAGAGTTGTTCATAATTATTGTTAAGCTTATAATGCTGATCTATTTCCCTCATCTCTAAGCCAACCTCTGATCAACACATACGTCGGCGCACACAAAAAATTACGGACACACGGCGCTTCCCGCCATTAGTATGCTCTGTGGGCTCGTGTAGCGACAGGAATCCATCTCCTTCTACTCGAAACCCACACTCTGACCCACACACAGAAATAAAAACGGACACACGGCGATTCCCCGCTATTCGTTAGCTCTATGGTCTGGCGTAGCATAGCTATTCTGAAGAAGAATAATAGCACGAGCAGCGAAATGACGTCACTCCAAGCTTCACGTCATGGCGTCATTAGTCCCACGACGCCGTGTTCATAATGACGACTCGATGTTATACGTCACTCATCGCAGTACTAACATTTGACGTTCCAGAGGATCAACTTTGCAATTTTCTTGCTGATTTTCACTACTAGGGCTTACAGGTCACAATTTTGACCTAATCCTACCCCAGGGCCGGGACAAACAGCAGGTTTATGCTACACTGTTTATGAGATATCATGCAGGTATTAATGAGAAGATAGTTTTTTTCGTAAAACAAAAATTTACGTTATGTTAGCTGTTTTACAAATGACTCCGAAAAAGTGGTGCAGAAAATTGTCTGATTTTCACACCTAGGGCATACAGGTCACAATTTACCTATTTGTACTCGACAGGCGAGACAAATTGTAGGCTTATGTAAATACCGTATACGAAAAATCATGCGATTATTAATGAGAAGAATGTTCTTTTCTTAAAAAAAGATTCAATTGTTTTAAGATTAACCCATATAATTCGTTATATTAACCCCAAAACGTGAAAATATATATTTAAAAAAAATATCACTCAAAAGGTTCTCGAGGTACAATGCTGGAAAACGATCTCATTCAATATCTCCCTTTTATCTATCTATATGCTAAATATCTAGTAAAAATAAGAAAGATTACGAACTCCAGTGTGGATCAACCGGTTTTTGTGAAACGGCCATTTTCTCGCCAATGAGCATCTGAATAAAAATCGAAAAAAAGGTCTCGAGATTATTCTTTTAGGAACAATATCCTAAAATTTCAAGCTTGTCCGTCCTCAAACGCGGGCTCTAGTCGTTGTCACACACACACACACACACACACACACACACACACACACACACACACACACACACACACACACACACACACACACACACACACACACACACACACACACACACACACACACACACGGCGCTTTGGCGCCAAAAAGATGTTCACTAGCAAAGTTGCATGACGTCAATTTTATCTTGTTACTTCTTTGTCAGAATTTCTGCCCCGCTCGCCAAAAACGTCATGTGCATGCTCCGGAATGCGCTACGACCAGCCACATTTCAAAGTCTACCGTATTTTAAATACGGTAGACAAAAAGGCGAAGTACCGCAATCGATACTAAACCAAGCTGCTTCCTTAAACTAAGCTAACATGAACTTGACTATATAATATAACACAGAAAGCAAACGATGTAAAAACATAGCACAGTGGACTAAAATGAAAATAACATGAAATAGATCGAAAGAAATTTAAATTAGCTGAACTAAACTGAACTAAGCAAAACCGATCTCAACGAAAAGATGCAAATTTGAAACACATACGCATATAACCCGTAAACATATTACAGTAGAATGAAAACAGAACAAAACCCCCCCCAAAAAAAAACCAACAAAAAACAAAACAAAACACAAAAAACAACAACAACCATACGACATAGAATGAAAGGAAATGAAATTAGCTGAATTAAATTGCACTAAACAAAAAATTGACATCAACGAAAACATGCGAATTTTTAAATGTAATCTTCTCTCACTGATCACACCCTCATAACGGTTAATATAGAAAGTATGTTCCTGTAATGAACGTAAGTCTAGACCGATTTTGGCACTAGTACTATCCCTTGTGGAGGGTCCCTCTATGATTAATGACTACTTTACGACAGAAATCAATTACTCTCAGACTATTCGGGCCGAAAAGATTCCATTGCACCAACATTATTCCTGCGACACTCAAAGAAGTATGACGGGTGTTGCGTTTAAGCGGGACATGGGCCGGATTTCCGTGGCTGAACTCGGTGGCACTGTACTAAATTCTTGTACCCTTAAGCAAAAGGTCCTCGGGCTGACGTTGGCCTTAGCTGGCCCGCGCAAGGTAGTAGTGCGCGGGTCAGCTAAGGCCAACGTCAGCCAGAGGACCTTTTGCTCAGGGGGTTTGGTACTTCCAGCTTGAAAGATGGGGTATGACACAGGTCCTTCCAATAGTCTTTAGGAAGAAGCGACGGTATCACTTAAAAACTTGCAGACTTGAACCGGAAGCGGGCTGAACTTCTAGCGATAAGACGGAAACGCATTTAAATAGGCATTATATTTTCCAGCCAATGGCACAGATTCTCATGAGCCCCTACACCCCTAGAGGACTCATGAGGATCAGTGAAATCGTGGTCTATCCGTCGTTCACAGAAAAAAAAAAATCCGTCTCAGAGTGGGAAAGTTAGAATCTAGACTTACGTAATGCCTTCGAGACTTCCTCTCTCTGACGATCAAATATTTAAATAAAGATGGCTATTACCAGCAAGAGGTATAGATTCTCATGAGTCCTTTGCAACCGGTAGGAGCTCATGAGGATCTATGCCTCTTTGCAGATTTAAAAGTTGGCGTGAACTATTGACATAAATCGAACGTTTGCGGTTAAGGATCACCGTGTCAAAGGACAGCGGGTTCGTTTTCATTTTCTGGAAGGAGATCTTTCAACGCTGTCCATCACGGGCGACGCGAATCGACAGACTCTTGGTACGGTACTACCGGGGTTAGGGAGTAAGCTGTCATTGGCTTTCTTTTGGGAAGGGGGGTGGGGGGGTGGGGATGGAGGAAGGTGCAGGGGGAGGGGGGAGAGGTGAGGGGGAGGGGGGAGGAGGCGGGGGTAGAGGGATGTGGACGGGGGGAGGGAGGGGGGAAGAATGGGAACTCAGTTGGCCTTTCTAACCCCTTCAATGCTATTTTTTAATCCTTGTAAATTCAATGCCAAATGTCCCACGGCGTCCGAGGAACATGGATACAAACTGGTTTAACAAAAGACACAAGTCATGTATTGAAACCTCGGGCCTTCTTTGCTGCAGTATTTTGCAGGCTGAGGTGATGTGTAGTGGAACGAGGCAAATTACCATCTACAGAACAAACATTCCACGAACAGAACATCTTGACAAATCTTCAAAGATGACGTTGCAAAGAGAATGGACGAAACTACAGGCCTACTTGTCTTTTCTCCCCAGAAACACGGAAGAAACACTCTAAAGCATAGTAATGTCAACATGTCCAAGAACATGAAAAACAAAAGGGTGAACTATCACGACTGTTTAACCCCTTGACTGCCAGTGGGCGCGGATTCAGCGTCTGAAATCAATGCGCAGTGATCAACATTTGCGTGAAGAACACAATGACAATGTATCGGGGCGTGAAATAAGAACACGGCGAAAAGAACATGGGTATAACAAGAGACATAAATCCTCATGAGCCCCCGCGACTGCGGGGGCTCATGAGGGTTTATGTCTCTTGCGGATTGATAGATTATCCCCAGCAGTTAAGGGGTTAAATGAGGAACATAAAAAAATCCAGCCAATAGAGAAACACTGTAACAAAGATCAATTACAACACAATTCGTTAAATTGTCGGGTTCAAACCCTTTTCCAAACTAGACATACAGATGAGAAAACAATTTCCTTACTTATTTTTACATTTGCCAGATCGGCATCTGAAAGCATCTCTCTCTCTCTCTCTCTCTCTCTCTCTCTCTCTCTCTCTCTCTCTCTCTCTCTCTCTCTCTCTCTCTCTCTCTCTCTCTCTCTCTCTCTCTCTCTCTCTCTCTCTCTCTCTCTCTCTCTATCGACAGTTTGTGCAAAACCTTGTCCAGGAATGTATTTCTGCTATCTAAACTTAGACATATTCTTAGTACAAAGTGCTGTATATTGTTCTTTCACGCACACATTAAAAGCCATTGTAACTATGCGTCCTCTTTGTGGGACGAATGCAGTGAACTTCATTAAAAAAAAAAACTAAACTCGCTGTATCGTCGTTCAGTTAAGTTAATTATTCCTAACCCTACTTTCACGGACGAGAAAATAAAATCCCTTGGCCTGCTTACACTGAAGGAACAACTCAAATTTAACAAATGCGTCCTCATGCACAAAATATTTTATTATCAAGCCCCGGAATATCTGCGCATGATATTTAACTTCAGCCCTCGGCATCTACTACATACGAGGAATGACTTGCTTCACTTACCCCGCCCACGGATATATCTCTACAAGTCAAGCCTTCTATTTTCTGGTAGTTCTGTCTGGAACTCATTGCCATTAAACATTAACTCATTTTCCGATAAAACCCATTTTAAACTTGCATTGCACACTCACTTCCAATCAGCGTGACTTCACAGTTTGCTATATAAGAATAATACTGCTGATAACACGTAAGCGTCAAATATTTTTCTCTTTCTCCTTACATTTGCTAACTGATCATCTATTGTCTTGTCGGTGTCACTATACGCTATTGATGCTGTCTTAGATGAGTATACTATTAATGCTGTGCACGCGTTTCGTTCTCTTGCTTTTTGCATCGGAGGCAGTTAAAAATTCTCCATTGTCATTTTTTTCCCTCCTTTCGATGATTCCCCTATTGTGTTTTTTCCCGTAGTTTTGCTTCCTCATCTTATTATTATTATTATTATTATTATTATTATTATTATTATTATTATTATTATTATTATTTGCATGCTATGTTTCTTTTCCTGTTGTGTTCTCTTTTGTTTACAGGACAGCTTGTAAGACAGGCATTGAGTTGCCTAATGGCTTTATCCTGAATAAAAAAAAGATTCGTCATCTCTCTCTCTCTCTCTCTCTCTCTCTCTCTCTCTCTCTCTCTCTCTCTCTCTCTCTCTCTCTCTCTCTCTCTCTCTCTCTCTCTCTCTCTCTCTCTCTCTCTCTCTCTCTCTCAGTACTCTGTACTGAGACTATATCATTTTTCGTACCTGCCGTTGCTACAACGAAACTACGAGACAATATACACAAAACTAAGTATATAGTTACAAAATGAAACAAAAACGTTGCTAGTTTAGAAAAAGAAAGTCTCATGATGATCTCACACTCCTAAACACACACACCATCACACACAGAGTTTGTAACTGAGAGCAAACATAATCAGATTTACAGGACAGTATATATTTCACAACGTAATGATTACGACTGCTTCGAGAAGTACTTGAAGAGACTGATTTTGAAACGGGCTAGAGAGGAAGCGGATTTCACTTTAATCAGGAAGCGTGTTCCAACTTGGTCTGCGTTCCCGAGAATGACAAACTAGATTTGTTTTGGGGACTAAGAAAAGTTGCCTGAGAGAGAGAGAGAGAGAGAGAGAGAGAGAGAGAGAGAGAGAGAGAGAGAGAGAGAGAGAGAGAGAGAGAGAGAGAGAGAGAGAGAGAGAGAGAGAGAGAGAGACTGAGAGAGAGAGAGAGAGAGAGAGAGAGCACGGCATCTCAGAAATAAGTTGAATATTTTCGTGCGTCAGCTAGCCTTTCCCATATAAGACTCCAAGACTTAAAACTCACTGGCGGTTACAGGAATCCACGCCCCCCTTTAGCTGAAACCCGTTTCGGTTTCCTCAGAAGCTGAGGAGTTCCATCCTTTAACGTGCGGCTGTTTTGGTCTGACACTTATTGACAAGTACAGCTGTTGAGCTAACACGGCAGAAGTCCTCTCCCTGAGTGTGTGAAGGAGTCAAAACCATGCGAGCAAGAGGCATAGATTCTCATGAGCCCCTGCGATGCAGGGGCTCATGAGAATCTATGCCTGTTGCAGGTGGATCGGTATGACTCTTTTGACGGGTAGCCAAGGGCCACAACTTCTGGGTTATGGAGGCGAATGTGAGGCCGACGTTAATATGGCGGGGGATGACACTCAAAACGTTGATCACTTTGCACTTGAATACCCGCCAAGTAAATGGACAGACAAACAAAACTGTAGCCAAACTGGCCATTTCAAGTGTCAGCAGTTGCTATCAGCGTGTGACGAGTGGAGATAAACTCAAAAGAATATTTGTTTGTTTGGTTGTTTGTTTGGTTCTTCTTTCGTTCGTTCGTTTATTCGTTCGTTCATTTGTTCGTTCGTTCGTTCGTTCGTTCATTCATTTATTCATTCATTTACACATGCATTCATTCATTCATTCATTCATTTACGCATTCATTCATTCATTCATTCATTCATTCATTCATTCATTCATTCATTCATTATCTTCGTATTTATTTATTAATTCATTCGTTCGTTCATTCGTTTTTTTCTTTCATCCTTTCTTTCTTTCCTTCTTATTTTACTCATGCAGCCCCGACGCACCACAGCAAGACAAGGGTCGAGCATGATATTTCAAGGGTGGTTCCAGAATAGCTTAGCGTCCATAGGCGCCAGGCTCTTCTGGCACCACTCTTGAACTGTCATGCTCGATCTGTCTCTCTCATTCAGAGGGCAACTTCAAAATTTTGTGGGTTTTTTTTTTCGGTCCCGGGGTAGAATGTGTTAATTTAATTTCTGATGTCAATGCGTCCAGTGTTCTACATAACCAGGAACACGTCTGTTACGTTTGTGGTTGTGTTATTCTTTTGAGAGCATGTGTGTGTGTTGATCATGTGAAGGATCTGATGTTCGTTTGAGTTGTTTTAGATAAGAGTTGCGTACATTTTTTGGTAGAATTCATTTTCTTTTGCTTGGAGAGTTGCGATCGATTTTTGTTGTTGTGTAGCTAAAATGACGTGTCTTTTCGTTATATTGTTGCCAAAGTCAGACCTCGTTTGACCTAGAACGTTCTCGAAACGGCGCGATTATTCTGGTGACCTCAAATATGACGTCAAAGTTGTTGGTTACATTTCGTAACAGAGTATCGAATGCGCCTAGATGTTAGTCGAAAGCTGTAGTTAATTCTAGAGTGTTCTTTTTAATGAATATTAATAATTTTGGGTTACGTTTTCTTGTAAAATGGGTTGTGTTGTGTGAATTTGCTGGATTGTTCTGGAAATCTCTAATAGTACCAAAGAGCGAGTTAGGAAATATTTGCGTACATTGAATGAGAGACGCAGTGTGTCAAAAGTGTTGATGCATTGTAGAGGAGCCAGTATATCAGTGAGTGGATGCAGATGTGATTGCATTGTGCTGAGATTACATCGCCGCAATAAAATATTGTTGGAACTGTTCCTCCAGTGTGGTCTACAACCTTGTGCCACGTGTGACGAGTTGCAGCTGAGTGAAGTTTCTTTACAAGAACTCAACGTGCGTGCGTCTGCTGTGATTGCATCATACTACGACTACGACTACATCGTAACAACGACATAACATTGTTTATACAATATATCATTTTCTTTTTTAAAGAAGAGAATAGTCTGTCTCGCACAAATACAGTCGATTTCGCTGCAGCACTTGGGACATCACATTAAAATCTCCTGCTGTTTCGATCACGCCTTGTTTTCGGCGCAAATTCCTGGTACGGTGGGAGCAGAAAATTGACTGAGTGAAACCATAAAAAGTAAAGAAATGAAAGTGGAACAATAATAGCACAAATTACGCACGGTCCCTGGGTCAGATTTCATCCATCTACAGGAAGCCGAGGTTAGCATAACCCCTTGCAGCCGCGTGCTCTTAATTGAATAAGATACGTTTTAACCCATTTAACTCCAAGGTCGCATTTCCCAAATTCTGGAAGTGTTCTCTAACGACTTTGTAGGAGATGGACCAATCATGATAATTCAAGGGTAGTGCCAGGTGACCTTGGCGCCTTTAGGCGCCAAGCTCACCTGGCACTACCCTTGAATTATCATGATCGAGCTGTCTCCAGCTGCGGAGCAATGGGGCTAAATGCGTTAATGTTAGGAATTGAAGTTATTTAGATAGTCATTCACTGACTAAAAAAGAATTGAACAAGACCCAATCCGCATGAGCCCCCCCCCCCCCCCCCGCCGTTGCGGGGAGGGGGGCTCATGAGGATCTATGGCTCTTGCGGGCTGAACCCGCTTTCTACCCACACTCGCTGAACGACAGGGGTTTTTCGGGGTTAAAAAGAACAAAGACTGCACAAACACAATGTGCGTCCATCGGTAGTAAAAAGGTTAAACCACCGAATGACGTAGAGAAAGCCCAGTGTGGAAACGCGGAAAAGGGCGGAAACTCAAGGCGGCGATTAGGCTGTTTCCGGTTCGTGTCAGAGTGGCACGGGACGATATCAAGCGTGTCCTTTGGAACCGATCTGGTATCAGAGAACGGCGTTCGTTTGGCGATGCAGGACAATGCAGTTTGTCATTATGCGGACTGCAAGGCCACAATTTATCAATGTGCCGTATTAGGTCTTTAGTGCATTATGACGGCGTTAGGGTTAGTGAGAACTTGGGAGACGCGTTGCCGCGCGCGTCACGTCGGTGTCCTCTCACGAGTCACAGGTAAAGATATGTCGATTGCACAGCACTAAGCTCACTCATGGAACTGGCCCCAGTTTTTTGTGTTGTATCTCAATAGGAAATGCTGATAACCGTCTTGTCAAGAAAGCCTTTGATAATATATTCTATATTTTATATAAAAGACACAAATGTGAACAGTATTCTTTGTTTTTCTCGAAAATGCAACATTGTTAACATGCGAACACTTTCAATATGACAAATTTGTTTCTTCATGAGGGGAGCTGGGTGGCTCGATGGTAGACCGTTCGACTTTCGTCCGAAACTGAGATCCCGGGTTCGAATCCAGCTGGGGTCAAAATTTGTTCAGATCACCTTCGTGGTGGACAGCCCTACACGTTTAGCGGTTGTTGTTGTTCTTCTTCAAAGGACACCATGGCTATGAGTCTATAAATCGGAGTATGGCATATTTGTAAACAGGGTCAAATGGTTGAAAATGTACGTCTAATTTGTGGCTCTTTTGTGCTTTTATGAAGACGTCCTTGTTAGTTTTTATTCTATTCTAAAATCATGCTTTATACCCACAGCAATCCGATATTAGATGTGTTAAATTTAACTTTGATGCACTTTGATGTCAATTTTCAATAGCCTGTCATTGTTCCAGCGGCTTTGCTTTGAACTGTTTTTAGTCCACGCAAAAATCTCGTCGCAATGCTGAGGGACAGTTGGTTGGCAGTTACTGGACTGGAAAAAGTTTTCCGCAGCTGAGGGCTTATGTCTTGTTTAAAGAATTCAGTAAATAATTGAAAGTTAAAGGGCCCTGTGAGGTGTATAACCAGTCAAACTGTGCACGCATAGCGAATCAAGTTAACGCACCCATCAGGATTACGACACAGAGCCCTGTCTTCAGACAGTGGGAACGTTTCGTGAAATAATAAACAAGGAATTTTAAGCCCCTCGATTTTACAGTCCAACAGAAACTGAGCCTGTCACGAGAGAATAACCGCAAATGCAACTCTATTACCTCCTCGGTTGGAGGAGCACTGTGATAAATGTATTGAGCATGAGGCGTAGGTCTTCATGGGCCCCCGCAGTTGCGGGGGCCCATGAGGATCTGCGCCTCTTGAAACTGTAGCGGCTTGTTAGATGATTGAAAATTGGTGTTCTTATGTCAGTGGACCACTATTTAAACGTCGAATATTGCATTAGAAATTACACAACGACATTAGAGGACATGTTCAGCTGTCGATCGGTAAATACATGGCTTACACAATGAACTAGAAAGAAAAAAAAAACGGTAGCAAGAACACAAAAGAAAAAAGTTGGGAGAACAGTCGTAACTTTTTGTCGTCTACTTTACTTGTCATTTTTAGCTGTTATTAGCGTCAGGCGCTAGTTAAAAAACAAATTTTTTGCAGTTATTATACAAGGGGAAGTAAATCTACGATTTTCAAACCTTCGATTCCCTCTCCCTTGGTTATTGCTGAAAATTCACGTCTAATTTGTGGCCGTTTTGCGCTTTTATGAAAACGTTCTTATCGGATTGTATTTCATTATAACAGCACGCTTTATACCCACTGCAATCCGATATTAGGTGTGTTAAATTTAACTTTGATGCACTTTGATATTAGACCCAAAAATGTGACTGACAAGCATAAAATGCAAAAAGAAAATCCAGCAAAGAAAGAAGCACACTCACCTGTGTGTGTGTGTGTGTGTGTGTGTGTGTGTGTGTGTGTGTGTGTGTGTGTGTGTGTGTGTGTGTGTGTGTGTGTGTGTGTGTGTGTGTGTGAAAAGAAGAGTGACTGACCATGTCTCCTCATTACCTTACTTTGCTTTGTAGAACTTTTCATTAAAAAAAAAAACCTCTTGACAATTCAATGCAAGTGGACGCTGACTATATTTTTGAAATATTGTAAATTCAATGTCAAGCTAGAAAATCCCCAGCAGTCAAGCAAGCATGACACAGCATGGTTTCAGCAAGAGGCATAGATCGTCATGGGCCCCAGCAGTTGCGGGGGTTCATGAGGATCTATATCTCTTGCAGTTGTATCGTGTTCACTATTTTCTCAGGAGTGAAGGGGTTCAATACGAGAATTTAGCTCTGTGTGTGAAAGAGAAAGTGACAGATCGTACTTTGTAGGACTCTTTGCTTTAAAGGGGCACACCCAACCTTTTTTAAGGCTTCAGTTTGCAAAAAGCTTTTACTGGGATTCAGTATGCAAATCCACTTAGACAGTGACCACCCTATTGTCCCACCAAATGCTTTCCTTTCATCCGTTTAAAGCGAAAAGAGGCCCACTGGAATCTTTCCTGGGATCCCTGGAAACATTCCTTCTGATAGGCGATGGCAGTTGACGTCATAACTATTTTATACGATCTTAAGTCATCTGCATAATTATAACCAATCAGAAACAAGAAGGCGGATGAACCAGCGAAGAAAAAGAAAAAAAAAGAACCGACATTGACTGACTCGGAATTGAAGAGAAGAAAGAGGAAGAGAGACACGATCTCCCTAATTAGAACTGACATCGGACAAGGGAATATGGACATATGGCAACGCGTAAAGCAAGAGCTTGGCTTGACCACCCACCCGGAAATTGTCACTTTCCTGCCGAATCAGTAAGTAATCTAAGGCCTTTGTCGATCTTCCTATAGTTCCGCGAGCGCTAGTGATTTTCAGATTTCATGATCTTCAGTAGAACTTATCTCTTACTGATTTGGAAAGATTTTAAACCTGTTTAACCATATAGTTACGACCTAGTTATCACATTTTATGCTTCAGAGATTTGAAAACTACGGTGTGTGTCAAAGTTGCACATCGCTGGTCGTAACATGTTTTTGTCTGTGCTCTCATTCACTCGATTCAGAGAGGTAGTGTTACTGCTGCGATGGTGCCTTTGTCGTTGATTCTTTACGTAGACATCGATGTGTGAGATGTGAAATTGACTGCAGTGCAGAAAGTGGGTAAAAATACCAATGTTCTTTTTCAATGATGGAAGACGGTGTGTATTTCTGAGGGTTAAAGGATCAAAGGCCAAACTAGGCACCAACGACTCGCTTTGCGAGCGCCACATGCCGGCACGCCCTCAGTGCACTACTAGCAGGTCGAGCGGAGCCCGCTTTGTGATTTTGACTGCATAGCGAGTACGGAAGATTCTTCTACTTTTTCGGGAAAGATTACGTCAAAGGGATGCCGGAAAACATCAGTACACGTATACACTGACACGTGTGTACGTCAAACCGATGACCTCGTGACCTGCAGTATTGTGATACACTGACAGTCAGCCGGGTTCTGCCTTGTGACGTAAGCTCATAATTATATATGCATATTAATTCAAAACGAGGCCGATGCAGACGATAAATCCACGACTCGGGTACACCCTCCAAACGACGAATTTCGACATTTGGCATTGTATTTACATCATAAAGCTCTAAGATAGTGCACAAAATACCCAAACACATACTGTCAGCAGTATCTGTTGTAGACAGTTTTCTTGATCCTGGGGAATATAACTTTAAAAACAAAATTTAATATAGTCTCCGTCGTTTATGAACAATAGCCTGAACTCCAAAACTTCTGCCCTTCATTACCGACATCATCAACGCATCTCTAGAAAACGGCTCCGTCCCCGATATCTTCAAGTCCGCCATCGTCCGTCCTCTCCTAAAAAAACACAACCTCGACCCAAACGAACTCAAGAACTATCGCCCAGTCTCCAATCTCTCTTTCCTGTCCAAGCTTCTTGAGAAGGTTGTTCTCAACCAGCTCAACCTCCATCTCACCGACAACAACCTCCTCAGTCCATTCCAGTCTGCCTATCGCAAACATCACAGCACTGAAACAGCCCTTCTACATATCTTAAACGATCTGCTTCTCTCCACCGACTCGGGCAACATCTCTCTTCTTACACTACTCGATCTCTCTGCCGCCTTTGACACTATAGACCACTCTATCCTCCTCCACCGACTCCACCACTCCTTTGGCATCACTGATTCTGCTCACTCCTGGTTTCTCTCCTACCTCTCCGACAGACAACAGTCCGTCACCATCAACGGCCTCTCTTCCAACCCAGTCAAGGTCTCCTGCGGAGTCCCACAGGGGTCCGTCCTGGGCCCGGTCCTTTTCACACTCTACACCTCTCCTCTGTCCAACATCATCCAGTCTCACCGCATACACCACCACCTCTACGCTGACGACTCACAACTGCTAGACAAAGACAAACTCGACAACACTCAGTCACTACTGACTCGCACGGCTGACTGCTACGAAGACGTGAAAAACTGGATGACAGCAAACAAGCTAAAACTGAACGACGACAAAACGGAAGCCATGCTGGTAGGCACTCGCCAGAAACTCTCCCAGCTCCCTCTCTCTCTCCACCTTCAACTCGATAGCACCCCCATCTCCCTCTCTGACTCGGCCAAGAACCTCGGCGTTATCCTCGATTCCTCTCTGTCCATGACCAGCTTCGTTTCCGCCACGGCCCAGGCATGTTATTTCCACCTCCGCCGCATCAGTCAGATCAGAAAATACCTCACTACCAAAGCTGCCACCAAACTTGCTGTCTCTCTCATCTTATCTCGCATCAACTACTGCAACTCTCTCCTTTCCGGCCTCCCTCACTCCACCATTTTCACTCTCCAACGCGTTCAGAACAATGCTGCCCGCCTCGTCCTCAGAAAGAAAAAATCCGACCACGTCACACCCCTGCTCAAACTCCTTCACTGGCTCCCCATCCCCCAACGCATCCAATACAAAATTCTGTCTCTCTGCTACAAATCCCTGAACAACTGCGCTCCTGCCTATCTCTCCAACTTACTTCACCCCTACACACCTTCCCGCTCCCTCCGCTCTGCCTCTGACCCTCTCCGCCTCCACATCCCTCGCACCAAACTGAACACTTTCGGCCCCCGCTCCTTCTCCGTCTACGGTCCATCCACCTGGAACACTCTCCCACTCTCTCTCCGTCAGAAACACTCTCTCTCCTCCTTCCAGTCCGCCCTCGAAACTCACCTCTTTCAACAGTTTTAGCACTATATCACCACACCCCCCACCCCAAGCTGACCGTCGTAATGTATTCCACTGTTTGTGGTACGCAAGTCATTGTCTAAAGCGTGCGCATGCGTGCGCGAGTTGTGAGTGCGCGCTTAGAGTTATAATTATTATAAGATAAGCGCATTATAAATACCGTAATTATTATTAATTATTATTATTATTATAACTCGAACATCCACTTGTATAGTTCCTAATTGACTCTCATGCACATATGTTCAGCACGATTCCAAACGATAAATTGGCTTGATCTGAGTTTGCAAGATGCCAATTCCAGCCCAGTAAGCAACCTTTTTCTCGGGCCCACGACAGCCGCAGTGGGTCCGCGTACGGCTGTGCGCGACCCACCGCGGGTGTCGTGGGCCCGAAGGAGTTTTGCAACTGTAGAAAGGATCAGAAAGTAGGTCTCATGCGGAAGGATATAGAATAAACTGCCAATTACCCGTAACGTTCGCCTTCCAGCGCTCGATGATTGGTTTATAACTTGTATGGCCTTAATTTGTTTCCAATTTCCATAACTAATTATTGTTGAGGGAAGGGTGTGGGGGGAGGGGTAAGGGGGGGGGGGTGTTGTTGTTGTGGGGAACAAAGGGAGGGGTATATGAAAGGTGGGGGGCACGTATTTATGAAGAAAATGAGACGTTCCTTGTACAATCTTAAGGGGGAGGAGGGGGTGTGTGGGGGGGGGGGGGGTGTTTGTGCGTTGTGCGTGTGTGTTTGAGTGTATGTTCGCATGCGTGCGTGCGTGCATGCATTCGGGCGTGCGTTTATATACATGTGTGTGTGTGTGTGTGTGTGTGTGTGTGTGTGTGTGTGTGTGTGTGTGTGTGTGTGTGTGTGTGTGATATAGGGACAGACCGAGAGACAAGAAGCATTACACTTTTAGGGCTTAAAGTCTTTTTTTCACCGCGAAGATGACTTCAAAGACGGGGCACTGAATATGGTATGTTGGCCCCTAGCTGGATTCGAATCCGCGACCTTTCGGACGTGAGTCAAACGCTCTATCACCGAGGCACCCAGCTTCTCTAGACAGAAAGGGAAAGGCGGCTCACTATTCAATTTTCAGCGACAACAGGCTTATCGAAAACCATTTTGACAGCGTTACATTCATTTCCCTAGATTCGCTTTGCCAGATGACCAGAAAGGAAGGCACACGTTCCCAAAGCGCGACAGGTCATCGGGCCGACGTCGGCCGCCGTTGACCCGCGCACCGTCGTGCGCGGGGCCAACGGCGGCCGACGTCGGCCCGATGGCCTTTTGCGCTTGCACTGTCGGCGCCACTGAAAATTGTGTCCATCAATACCAGGCCATCACTGCAGTCAGCTTCTTCTTCTTCTTCCGCTTCAGCGTTCCCGCCTCCAGTGAGGAAAGGTCTTCGGTCCAGCTACGGCCACGCGGGGCCCACTGCGGCCGTCGTGAGCCCGCAGACGTTTTGCCACTGTGGATCAGAATGTCATTTTTGACAGGGTTGTTTCTTGTGTCAACCCCCTAGCAGCATGGCGGTGTATCCCTTGGCAACAAGGGAAATCAACAAAATGCGCGCCTATATTTTGGCCGTAACCATGACAGTAGAACGCCGGCCTGCTTTTGGTACAAGTGTGCTGGTCTGTGATTTTGGACCTTGCGGCCATAGGGCCGTAAGGTAAAAAATCACAGACCACACACGGATTTGATCGTAACTTCACCTGCGGTAGGGATGTAAATGGGGTGAACACAGGGCATATACCTTCATGAACCCAGCAAACAGCAAAGTTACGATGCGGGTCTATGTACATACGTTGCAATAAGTGGCGTTTTGTTGCAGCGGACACTGACAGGGCCATGACCCATATTTTTATGTTAACATTCCAGGCTTGGAAACGACAGTAAAACACAGTTTATAAAGGGTGTTCTTTTCATCCATACGTCACACGACCAATTATACGTCAGCGCAAACCGTACCATGTGCCGGGATACAAAACCCTTGTAGCGACTAATGGCGGACTTTTGGTAGCCCTCTTTCTGACGCGTCTTAAAGGCCAGAGTTGTTCTATAAAAGATCAAGGAAACGTTTTAAAGAACAAAGTTACTTAGTGTACAAAGGAATATATATATATATAAGGGGTATATTCCTTTGAGTCATGTCTGGCGTGATCCAGGTCAGACGATTTCTTCTTGATTTCTTTTACGAAAATAGCTGAGAGTTGAAGACAAATACGTTATTGGTAGAAGGGGCTTGCTGCACAGACCCTTGGGGGGTGGGGGGGGGGGGGGAGGTCAAAGGAACCATTGTACCCTAATGGCCTTCGGGGTACAATGGTTCTTTTGACCTCACTCAGGCCTGCAAGGGTCCGTGTAGCAAACCCCTGCTACCAATAACTTACATTCTATCTTGTCCTTTCTAAACACGTTTCTTTCTGTGTTGGGTATTTCTTTGCGTTTCACACGCTCGTCAGTCGCCGTGTTGGGTCTGGATTTAGTGTGGTATCTTACAACACCGCATTTCCATGTGTTTTCAGGTGATGTTTGCCTGCTTGCCCTACGTGCAGTCGTTCATCAACCCCGTCATCTACGTACTCATGTCCAAGAAGATCCGCGACTCCATCTGCTCCCTGCCCTGCGTGCGCGTGCTCCTCACGTGCTGCACGCGCAGACACGCCAAGCACTCGCCCACGCACGAGCTGCTGGCCACCAACCACGACAGCGTTGCGGTCACCGGCATGAAGACCTCCCTTGAGACTATGCGCAGTTACGGCGCCAGCGAGCTGACTGACGTCTGATGAGTAGGTGTGACGTAATTTGAACATGACGTCATACACATTGTGTCGCCATTTAATGACGCTGGAGTTGCTGGCCCGCGCACGAGATAACACTACGTGGTTACGGCGCGTGCCAGCTGACTGACGTATGATGATTACAGTTAATGTGACGTAATCTGTAAATGTATTTCGTCACACTGGCGCAGGAAACTTACTCGCCAACATTAAATTTTGTGTACAAAACCGGAAAATGAAAATTTAATGAAATGAACACGTTACCGCGTAGGCTATTGGTGATTTAATAACTACATGTGCGTGATGGATTGTAAACTATTTGACGTCACGCGGATGTAAACCACGGAATGAAGACCTCACATGACGGCCATACGAAGTTAACGTTTTGGCTGTCGGTAGCGGTTATTGCCGCGCTGATTCCTGTAGGAATCATCGCGATATAAACCGCTATGGAAGCCAAACGCTTAACGCATTGTGTCCCGGGTACCAAATCCCCACATTTTGGAGTTGTCTTCTGAGGACTGCATTACAATTCAGGAGACAGATCGACCATGATAGTTCAAGAGTGTTCCCAGAATAGCTTGGTGCCTATGGGCGCCAAGCTATTCTGGCACCACCCTTGAACTCTCATGGTCGAGCCATATCTGGCTGTGGTGTGTCGGGACTGAATCAGTTGATGTAGAAGTGAGCTGACTGACATCTGAAGACTACAGTTGAGCTAGCCTTTGGCCACTGACGAGCCACTACAGCTGCAGTGAACAGAGACCATGAGTAGTTATAATACCAGCATGCTATACGTCAGATAAACATCGGTCACATATCTTGTCTGATGTTGTGATGCGTCTCTCTCAGGAGTTGGTGTGGTGAAGGGGAAAAAAAAACCCCGAAAATCTCACGTAGTTCCTATCAACACACAATGTTACCCTTTGGCTGTCGGTGTAGTGCCGATAGCACTTTCTGTCGAGGCGATTCCTTCAGGAGTCGCCTCGACAAAAAGTGCAATCGGCAGGCTTTGTTGGCTATCGGTAGCTTTTTGTCGAGGCGATTCCTACAGGAATCGCATTGACAACAAGCGCGACCGACAGCCAAAGATTGTTACATTCTCGCACAGATGCTCGACTGTGTGTCCATTTTTGAAAGATCGCACATCACATTCTTAAAAGCTGCCTGTCAAGTCCTGGAAGAACAATGTTATGGGAGAGTATTGCCTAAACTGGATTCCAATTAGCTCCGCGGCAGCACCTCGCCATTGCGGTGAGGCTTTGAAGGCACGAGTCGCGAATCATTGCTGTCGGCTTGTGACTCTTTTATTACATTGACACTTATCATAAGACATGTCAAACAATGTGGATGACAGGCTTACGCACCTATTAATTAGCGCACAGGGAGACAATGCACGGTTTGCCTCAGCGGTTTAGTCTCAAGGTGTGCTGGTCTGTGATTTTGGACCTTACGGCCCGCAGGCCGTAAGGTCCAAAATCACAGACCAGCACACGAATTGCACTGTCCTTAGTGCACCGCCACCAATCACTGCCAAGTGGATCAGACGTGAACAGACTCATAAATCGATCTAAGTCCCCACCAAAGCGACATCCTGCCGTTCTTGGTTTAGTGTGTTTCACACTGGTTAACTCCTTCGATCCACTAGCGGATGGAGGGAGGCGACCAGTGCGTGCAAGTGGCACTTCCGCTGTATCAGGACCCGACACTCACAAATAGTAATGCTAAGGTTTCGTTTGAAACGAACGACCCCCAACAACGAAGGAGGGCGAAATCACAGCGGCCAAGATGCTTCCACCATAAGCCTCGACAACACTCCAAACATCCCCAAGAGGCATAGATCCGCACGCACCCCGAGGGGGCGCATGCGGATCTATGCGTCTTGGAGATACTTGGATCGTTGTCTATGCTTATGGAACAATCTCATTACATACCGTGACTTCGCTTCGTTCGTTGTTAGGACTCGTCCGGCTTAAACGTAACTTCAAGTATATTTACGTAGGACACGGAAGAGGCTGCAGTATTTTTGTCCCAGAAGACAGGCAGCTCAAGAAACCATTTCCCGTGTCGTCATGTAATCGCTTGGAGCAGCGCATTCTCCTTCAATTCGTGACTGTCTCCTGATGAAAATGAGGGTGATCTCGATCGAGGCATTCAAAATTAATTTTTAACCCGTTCAGTGCCGAGAAAATCTAAACACCACCCAGTTGCATGCAAGAGGTATAGATCCTCATGAGCCCCCGCAGTTGCGGGGGCTCATGAGGATCTATGCCTCTTGCTGACACCACTTGGAATCCATGTTCCTGGGACAGCTAATTTTTTTTGGTGTTGAATTAGCGAAGATTGCAGAAACACAGTTTGCGTCAACTGGCAGTGAACGGGTTAAGTAAATCAGAAGTAGGTCAAAACTGCGCGTCTGACGCAATCAGAAGTAGGTCAAAACTGCGCGTCTGACGCAATCAGAAGTAGGTCAAAACTGCGCGTCTGACGCAATCAGAAGTAGGTCAAAACTGCGCGTCTGACGCAATCAGAAGTAGGTCAAAACTGCGCGTCTGACGTAATCAGAAGTAGGTCAAAACTGCGCGTCTGACGCGAACAGTAGCCTTAAAGTCCAGACAAACCTGTCATTTCGCATGCTTGTACGGGCTTTTAATCCACTTGTTTACGTCGAAACACGTGCAATTGTGACCTATTTCTGATTTCAGAGCAACGTCTATTGTAATCAAAATTACGTGTGGAAACGCCTTGAGAAGTTTTCGATACCACGGAATGATCGGGAAAAAATTACCGACCCGCTGATTGCTGATCAGCTGAAAAATATGGATGTGACTGGGTTTTTAGTGTGTGTGTGTGTGTGTGTGTGTGTGTGTGTGTGTGTGTGTGTGTGTGTGTGTGTGTGTGTGTGTGTGTGTGTGTTTCACCGTAAATTTATGATTTCAAAACGTTTGTTTGTGCCACCCAGTTGTGTTCCGTCATTTGTATGTTGTGTCTCGTTTCGTTGCTGCGTCCGTAAACCCTTCGACTGTCCGCAGCGCTTTTTGTCGCGATGATTCCTGCAGGAATCATCGCGACAAAAAGCGCTACCGACAGCCAAAGGGTTGGCTTACGCAAGGATTTTATCTAGCTGTAAGCTGGACCAATGCGCAAAGAGGAAGAGACTGCGCGCTTTTCAGAGTGTCATGGTTTCCTCAACACACAATACTGTTTTAATTTCCTGTGAAATAAACAATAAATGCTGCCACCTGACGTTTATGTGACAGTATTGTCCGTATTTTGGTCAATGTTCAGGGTTATGGTGGGGTGGGAGTGAGTGAGAGAGAAAGAGAGGTGGGGGTGGGGATTGGGGAGAGAGAGAGAGAGAGAGCGCATGTATTGTAAATCTGCTAATATTCACATACGTACTATTCCCTGGCATAGCAGGTGTGTTGTGTTTTCAGTGCCGTGTCTCTAAATACGTGGAATAATATTTGTTGACTGGTTTTTAATTGGTGAATCATCCCTGCACACGATACAATTTGTGAAGTATATGTAAAGTACCCCTTTCTCTCGTGAAGAAGCATCTTGGCTAAGAGGAACAACTCCGTGTCCAAAGAGCTGCCCTGCTATACTGCTATGAACTCCTATGTTAACCCCTATGATGCCACTGGGCGCATAATTATTTCGTGTCTGAACTCTGTGCCCATTCAACCACCAAGAGCCGCGGCCGTCCAAGGGACGTTGATACAAATTGGTCTCAGCAAGAGGCATGGATCCTCATGAGCCCCCGCAGTCGCGGGGGCTCATGAGGATCTATACCTCTTGCAATTGTGTCGTGTTACTTGTTCCTCGGTAATTAAGGGGTTAAACACGACTGTTGTCTCGGCGTGGTGTTACCTATGGTCTGTCCTTGTGTTTGCCTCTCAGCGCTGGATATTGTGTTGGAAACTCTTGGTTTTGGAGAAGTGGCTTTACCTGTCTGTGGGTCGATCCACCCCAGCGACAGTGGTCAACGCGCGCTATTCTTAACACACACTTGTCAAAAGAGATTTCTTCAACTCGTTGGGTGTCGACAGAAATTCTTGTCGAGGAGGTTCCTGCAAGTATCAACAGACTACAGCTTAATCCGTTCAGTGCCGAGAATATCTGAACATCGCCCAACTGCAAGAGGTATAGATCCACATGAGCCCCCGCAGTTGCGGGGGCTCATGAGGATCTATGCCTCTTGCTGACACCACTTTGAATCATTGTTCCTAGGACAGCTAGTTGTTGAGGGTTTTTTTGTGTGTGTTGAATCAACTAATACTACAGAAACACTTTCAGGGTCAGTTGGCACTGAACAAGTTAACAGTCTGTTGGTTTGTCTTCGGGTATATGTTCATGCACGTATGTTCTTCTTCGTCCTCACGTCCTTAATCCCATGCTCAGGGCATGTGTTGTGTACGTATATTGTGTTGTTCAAGCGATTTTCTTGTTTGTCCGTGTCATTGATCATATCTGCATAATATGTATTTCTTTTCAATTGCCAAATGCGCAGTGCTGGATCGGGGGAAGGGGTGTGGGGGAAAGGAGAATCCGCCCCTCCCCTTCCCCCGGGCCAAAATAAATCTTTAAAATGCCCTTTTTGGAGGTTTTCAACCCCCGCCCCCTCCATTTATTTGATATTTGCACTCCTACCCCCCCCCCCTCTCCCAACCACCCACCCTCCCCGTCCCCTCCATCAACCCCCTGCCGTTGTTTGATATTTCTGCGGGTGGTGAGAAAGTGGAAGAGGACCTGATACGCGCTTGGCGCACCTTCAACCCCCTCCCACTCCCTCTCCCCCCTCACCCGCCCCCCTCTTCCCCCCCCCCCCACCCCTTTTCAAGCTTTTCGATTTTTCGGTCACGGGGAAGCAAGGTCTGGCGTCGGGAGGCCTTTTGTATCAGGTTGAAGGTCTCAATCTAAAACAAATTCCCCTCCCCCCCCCCCCCAAACTCCCGTCGAGGTAACTGATCCGCTCCTGATGCGCGACACTGAATCAGAGATGGATCCGAACGTGCTTCGCCAAGCTGTCCGCGCTGTCCTCGGGATCTATTGACGAACTTCACAGTTCCTGGTTTGAGGGTTAACGCGTACTACCCCAGGACCGAAATCCCCACATTTGGAAGTTGCCCTCTCAAGAGCTGTATTACAATTCTAGAGACAGATCGAGCATGATAGTTCAAGGGTGGTGTCAGAATAGCTTTTCGCCTAAGGGCGCTAAGCTATTCTGGCCCCACCCTTGAACTATCATGCTCGATCCTTGTCTTGCAGTGGTGTGTCGGGGCTGAATGACTTAATGGGATCATTTGGCACCTTTAATTGCCCTTAGAAGAATGAAAAGGGATGAATACCATTTAAAAAAAAACTCTTGAACTTTGAATCGAAAGGGATAACCCGATGAGCAAAATGCCCTCGGACCGACATCGGTCTCATTGACCCACGTGCAGGTTGTGTGTGCACTGGCCACCTGGGACCGATTTCGGCCGAAGGACGTTTCGCTTATTGCTGGGGAATGATCAGCGTTGCCCATTGTCCCCGATGTCGTTTGTCAGTGCTCAATTCATACAATTTTGGGGGGCGTTAGTGACGCGCAACAAGCACTTCCCTGGCACTGGACCGCAGAGAATGTTTCTGCTAAATCGGTGTTTCTTCAACACCAAAGAGCCCGAGTCGCCCCAAGAACATGGATCCAAAGTGGGTTAAGCAAGAGACATGGATCCTCATGAGCCCCCGCGACTGCGGGGGCTCATGAGGATCTATGTCTCTTGCAGCTTGGTTGTTTTCTGTTTTGCTAGGCAGCGAAAGGTGCCTCCGATAAGTATCGGGTGTGAAACCCTCATTTATAATTAATTTATGTTCTCTGTGTTTTCCGTGTTTTCCGTGTTTTCCATTTATATGTGATTCCTGTTGAAAACAAAGAACATTGCGTTTATGATATTTTTTTTTAGGATATGTTATGAACAGAGTTTTATTTCAGTCCTTTATATTTGCTTCTGAGCAATCTCTGTGGCACATGTTGTATTTGGCTCGGCGCAAGTGTCTCTCGATTTAAAACGAAATTGTAAGATTTCTTCCGATGTGGCCTTGTGGTGGTGGTGAAGAAGGACAAGGGGAAGGGGGGGTGGGGGTGGGCGGGGTGGGGGATGGTGGTGGGGTGGAGGGGGAAAAAGACGGCCACGCTGCTCGTTAGCTAAAGGTGTGGATGGGGTGAAGGGGAGGACGGAGAGTAGGAGGGGGAAGTTTGGAGGAGTAGGGTTATACAAAGGACCACTGTCACAATATGAAGACAAATACACTTGACAATTATAATTTCACGTGTTTCATTTTAATCACATATGCACGGCGTAAATCACGTTGCCATTTTCTTTTCTCACGGTTTACGAAGACGAGAATTTGTGAAACACGGCTCACCGATATCATCACCAGAGACGGACAAACGTTAATCGTTTAACCCATTCCAATCATTAGATGACGTCTCCAAAATTTGTGAAATACAACCGTCGGGCTGAATGAGTTAAAACACCTTTCGTCTAATGCATAAACATTTCTGTATACATTCACACTCGAGAAAAACACAACGGAGAAAGAAACACGCTTAGAAATGTCAGTTACAAAACAAATATTGTGTTGTGACTGACATTTCTAAGCGTGTTTCTTCCTCCGTTAGGCTCTTCTCTGCATTTTACATCTTGGCGGTCACCTTTTTGGTCTGAATTTTACATTCTGAGTCATAGCGAGTGTTCCGGCGTCTGTCTTTGTTGGTGTTGTAAATATGTTGAAAACAAAGAACATTGCGTTTATGATATTTTTTTTTAAGATATGTTATGAACAGAGTTTTATTTCAGTCCTTTATATTTGCTTCTGAGCAATCTCTGTGGCACATGTTGTATTTGGCTCGGCGCAAGTGTCTCTCGATTTTAAAACGAAATTGTAAGATTTCTTCCGATGTGGCCTTGTGGTGGTGGTGAAGAAGGACAAGGGGAAGGGGGGTGGGGGTGGGCGGGGTGGGGGGATGGTGGTGGGGTGGAGGGGGAAAAAGACGGCCACGCTGCACGTTAGCTAAAGGTGTGGATGGGGTGAAGGGGAGGACGGAGAGTAGGAGGGGGAAGTTTGGAGGAGTAGGGTTATACAAAGGACCACTGTCACAATATGAAGACAAATACACTTGACAATTATAATTTCACGTGTTTCATTTTAATCACATATGCACGGCGTAAATCACGTTGCCATTTTCTTTTCTCACGGTTTACGAAGACGAGAATTTGTGAAACACGGCTCAC
>BTPG01000005.1:176196077-176223577 GCA_036245525.1 Semisulcospira habei | reverse complement strand
GAGTTTATCATTTTTGGCATGAAACAGTTCCGTAAAAATCTGGGCATTTTATGAACAAAAATCAATCATCATCAAAAGCTGACAGCATACGAAGCCAGGAGCCATCTGTGTGGCACAGTAGCTCCTGTGAGGGATTAGGACAAATAACAAGAAATACAGATGTGAGAAGAAAACAAAAAACCGGTCCGGGTGTCGTTTTTATTTTGACAAACCAGGGGCATGAGATGGGTCGACCGTGACAGGTCCAGGGTAGTGCCTGATTAGCTTGGCGCCTATCGGTGCCAAGCTAATCAGGCACTACCCTTGACCTGTCACGGTCTAGCTATCTCTTGCGGTCAGCGCTGTACTGAGAAGCAACGACAGCAAAGCGAGCGAACGTCACAGTCTGACGGTACAACATCTGATAAATTTCCCAAAAAACAATACACTAAGAGTCACGTAGTACTTGTTTTTATACACAATAGATGCTCCAGGGCTTTTTGAAACAAGGCACATGGATAATATCTCGGACGCACGTTCAGAACTCACTTCTCTTTAACGCTGTCACTACCAGTTGTCACAGATCACTGCGCGCGCTTCTGAAAGCTGTGTCAAAGTCAACACTGCTCCGGATGTCCATGGACCGTGGCAGGCCGTTCCGCTTATAACTGATTAACCCTTTGAGTGTCGGTAGCGGTTTTAGTCGCGATGATTCCTGTAGGAATCATCGCGTCTAAAACCGCTACCGACACCCAAAAGGGTTGTTAATTCATCCTAGGATAAATTATTTAATGTTAGTACTAAATAATTTATCATAGAACAAATTCGATTTCATCCTAGGAATAACTAATTATTTCTAACCAATCAGACAGGAGGAATCGTCCCACGTGACATGACGCGTGGTGAATGGTGGAAAATGCGTTCATTCATTGGATGATTTCGCCGGAGGCATCATGGCTGATTGGTTGGAATTAGTAATTTGTCATAGGATTAAATCGAATTCGTCCTAGGATACATTATTTAGTGTCCTACAATGAATTAATCAGTGACATACGTGGAACGGTCTGCCATGATAGAACTGACTTGGACATCCGGGTCATCAAGAGGTCGGGTCAGCAAGAAACATAGATCCTTGCGGCGGGGGGCACATGAGGATCTATGTCTCTTGAAGTGTAATCATGTTCATTTTTTTTTCACGACAACAAAGGGGTTAATTGTTTGAGACCCAAAAACAAGCACTTGTACAACACGAAAATGAGCAGGTGCCAAAACAGTCACAATGACACTTGGTCCTTTGGAACATTAACTCATTCTGCCCGTGACATACCACAGCGAGATATGGCTCGACCAAAATAGTTCACGGGTGGTGGCAGAATAGCTTGGCGTCTATAGGCGTCAAGTTATTCTGCCACCACCCTTGAACTATCATGGTCGATCTGTCTCCTGAATGGTAAGGCAGTCCTCAGAGGATAACTCCAAAATGTTGGTATTTCCTACCTCTGGTACAATGAGTTAAGAATGAAAAATAAAACGAATAAGTCAGTGAAAAAAGGCACGTTTATTTACACAACGACGAATTCGGTAACTGGGCGCCTGTAGGGATGGGTACGCATACACAATGAAGTACAAGCAAACACCGCTAGGGACAATATTATAAGAATAGGAGCCAGCCGCAATGGGCCCACGCATAGAAGTGCGCGGGCCCACTGCAGACGCCGTCGGCCTGTGGGCCTTTTACGTACCGAGTTAGGGTTCAAATGAATGTCAGCCTGTGACTATATCTTTTTTTGAAAACACGGAGAACACTTCGTTGTGTCATTCTGTTCCAGCCGACGAAGACAATATCTATGAACCCGAACGACAAGCAAAGAAATTGCTTTTTGTTGATCTTTTTCTAAAAAAAATACTACAAACATTTGTCTAGTACGCACTTAGTACTTATAATAGAGAGGTTACGCTTGCAACGAACGACTCCCAATAATATCTCCAAGAAGCATAGATCCTCATGAGCCCGGAGGGCTCATGAGAATCTACACTTCTTGGCGATGTTTGGAGTGGTGACAATATGCTTATGGTAGAAGGGTGATTATCCACCGTGATTTCGCTCTCGTTCGTTGTTGGGAGTCGTTCGGTTCAAACGTAACCTTACTACACTGTTTTCAGTTTTAGCCTGGCAAGGATGTCGAAAATAGTATATTTGGACTACAAAGATTTTGACGCATTTGAAGGGTGTTGACTTCAGATACGCTGCAGATGCCACCTTATCAGGACGAAGCATGTGTTTAACTCATTCAGCACGACGGCCGTATTTCCCAAATTTTGGAGGCGCCACCTAATGACTATGCATCAGTTGCAGGAGATGGATCGACCATGATAATTCAAGGGCAGTGCCAGATTAGCTTGGCGCCGACAGGCGCCAAGCTAATCTGGCACTACCCTTGAATTATCATGGTCGACTCATCTCCTGCTGTAGTGCGTCAGGGCTGAATGGGTTAATGAGTTAATACGACATTTCAAGACAACGTGCGTGCTGGTTTCTGATTTGGGATCTTAAGGCCCGAGGCCGTAAGAATCAGAACCACAGATCAGCACACAACGATATAACACGAACAACAAAAATATCCAGCACCTTGTGAGCCTTGCGCGCAACAGACAGACTATAGACAATATAACTAAAAACCGGCTGAGGACAATATGTCCCAACCGGCTCTTAAAGCGACCTGCTCCAGGCAGTAAAGAGTTAATAGCTCACAATTATTATTTCAGATAGAAACGTTCTTAACTCTTAAACTCCAAGAACTACATGACTTGCATTCGATAGAATGGAAGTCATTTAGTTCATGGAGTTTAAGAGTCAATCTATGTCTTACAATATCACTGAACAAAATGGCTAACTTGACTTAAAAGTTCACAATATCTCATATGATAATTATTCTTAACTCATAAACTTAAGAGTTAATCTATGTCTTACAATATCACTAAACAAAATGGCTAACTTGACTTAACAGTTCACAATATCTCATATGATAATTATTCTTAACTCATAAACTTAAGAGTTAATCTATGGCTTACAATATCACTAAACAAAATGGCTAACTTGACTTAACAGTTCACAATATCTCATATGATAATTATTCTTAACTCATAAACTTAAGAGTTAATCTATGTCTTACAATATCACTAAACAAAATGTCTAACTTGACTTAACAGTTTACAATATCTCATATAATAATAATAATAATAATAATAATAATAATAATAATAATAATAATAATAATAATGAGTAGTTGTATAGCGCCTAACCTCGGATTAGAGCTCTAGGCGCTTAACAAAACTAATTGTACAAAAATAACTAATTACAAAAAACGCAATTTACAAAAAGTATTAAAAACAAAATACAACGCACTCTATAAACAATGTATAAAGTCACCATTCGAAAATGCTACGCCGCTTATGGGCTCATACTCGCACTCTCTATCTCTCTCTCTCTCTCTCTCTCTCTCTCTCTCTCTCTCTCTCTCTCTCTCTCTCTCTCTCTCTCTCTCTCTCTCTCTCTCTCTCTCTCTCTCTCTCTCTCTCTCTCTCTCTCTCTCTCTCTCTCTCTCTCTCTCTCACACACACACACACACACAAACACACATTCTTAACTCATAAACGTAAGAGTTACTCTATGTCTTACAATATCACTGAACAAAAAGGCTAACTTGACTTAACAGTTCACAATACCTCTTAACCTCTTAACTCATAAACTCCCAGAACTCAATGACTTCCATTCGATAGAATGGAAGTCATTTAGTTCTCGGAGTTTAAGTGTTAATAAAAGCCTTACAATAATTCTGGACAAAAAGGCTAGCGTAACTTATGGTTGAATGCCTTAAAATGAAAGACTTTTCTGCTGTTTCCTTTTTTTTAATACTCAAGAAAATCGAGCCAGGGGCAGCAGAAAACCTCTGTTACGTGTGCCTGTTAACATGGATGGAAAAAAGAAGGATAGAACATTCTTAGCTGGAGCAAGACAACATTGATACCCCGTTGTATGTACACAATATTAGCAGTCAAAGCCCGCCATGGAGCAGCTCGCTTTAATTTGTCACTAAAATATACGTGTAAGTACAAAAGAGCAAGTGTTCACGAAAGTGCCAGTGATGACGTGTGATGACGTTTAAAGTATCCATAATGACGTGTGCTGGCCTGTGATTTTAGACCTTACGACTCGACGTTGCAAGGTCTAAAATCTCACACCATAACACATACTATCAATCCATGTAAGAAAAATACAGGTTAACCCCTAGACTGCTACTGACGAAACCACTCGGCGGAAAAGACTCGTAATTACGTCATGATATCGTCAGTGGCAGCCATCAGGTTAAACACTAAACAGCAATTGCCGTTTACTCACAGCTGAACAAAACATCAAAGTTAACGCTACTGAAATTAAAGTATATTAAATGTATATACTTCCGTGATAAAACTTTTAACCCATTCAGCTCTGACGCACTACAGCAAGAGATGGATCGACCATGATAATTCAAGGGCAGTGCCAGATTAGCTTGGCGCCGACAGGCGCCAAGCTAATCTGGCACAGCCCTTGAATTATCATGGTCGATCCATCTCCGGCAACTGGTACATAGTCATTAGATGTTGCCTCCAAAATTGGGAATTACGCCCGTCGGTCTGAATGAATTAAAGTTCACTTTCAAAAGAAAATGATCTTGACACAATACAACAGCAGTAAGCAGCACTGAAAAATCGGAGATCGCATAACATATTTCGGGTAAGTACTTGTACTTTGTCCCCGTTCTCGAAACAGTAAATCTTACGCTTGTGTAACAATACAACATGTAGGAATTGAATTATCGGTACCAAGTTGTTGGTGTTCGCATGCGTCACTTTGTATTTTCGAGGGGGAAAAAAAGGTAGAGAAAAACCCAACGAAGATAAAAGCACGCACCTCTTTTCTAAGCGTGCTTCTTTCTTCGCTGGGTTAATTTTCCCTGCATTTTACACGCTTGGCAGTCACCTTTTTTTTGGTGTGGATTTTAAAAAATAAATATGTACATCCGAGGCTTTTTTTTTTTCACAAGGCGATTTTGAGCATTTCCGTTCAGCTACAGTTTTCGAGATTTCGTCAGAAAATGGGAACAAACGGGTACAAACCGCAATAAAAACTATATTTCGCCCCAAAATATCACTCACTCACTTTCATGGGAACACGATTGATGTGTAGCTTGATACTGACTTTTGGCACGTTAGTAAAAGAACGTTCATTTGACGTAACTTTGCGCAAGGCTTACTAAAATATATGTGAACGTAAGTATAGATTTTGACGCAATAAGTACTCATATGACGCAATTATTCAATGAAGCAATAGTTACGAAATGTGAATACGGTTCAACTGCAAGAGACTTAGATCCCCATGAGCCCCTGCAGTTGCGGGGGCTCATGAGGATCTATGTCTCTTGCGGTTGGATCGTGTTCACTTTTTCTCGTATGCCGGATTAACAACAAAATGTCGCTTGTAAGGTTTTCGAAAGCCACGATAATATTGCTAAAGCTTAGTTGAAAATAGTGATACTTTATTGACGATTTAAACACCTATTGCGCATTCGGGTCTTTTCCGCCGAAGTCGGCGGTATCGCCAGTAGCAGTCAAGGGGTTAATATAAATGATATATACTGCTGACTGATATCAACTGCCCCATAGTAAAACCGCTACATCTATCAGTCAGTGCAATGTTAGTATGCAATGTGCACGATGATATGGAAGTGCTTTCCGTTCGAGGTAACTAACGAACGAAACCGAAACTGAACCGAAACCAGTAGAGGATTTGGACTCGTCCAACAGTAGTTTATATAGCAATTTCAAAACTGTGATAACTCGTGTCAGTTTTGCTTCTAATAGTTCTACAAGGAGTCTTATGTCCGCACCGGTTGTCTGCCTTGATTCGCTACCGATGATCAGCGGTAGCGAGTAGAGGGAGACAACCAGAACAATTAGATCAGTTTGCACATTGTCTCCCTTTACGGCGATCTGACGAATGTAGTGTGTTAGGGACGACCATACGTTCAGAGTACAACGGAGAATTGGGATTTACACTGTAAGGAGTTGTCTCGCTTGGAAAGCATACGCACGGTCAAATTTCGGAAACTTTTGTAGTTCACTTAGTTGTGCAGCCTTAGTTGTTTGACCCCTCCCCTGCCAACGGACGTACACTGATCAGTTTTGTTTCCGAAACCTGTGTTCACTGAACGACCAAAGGCTTTCACTGTCCCAAGAACATGGACACAAAGTGGCCTCAGCAAGAGGCAGAGATTCCTCATGAGCCCCCGCAGTCGCGGGGGCTCATGCAGATCTATGCCTCTTGCAGTCGGATCGCGTTCGCTTTTTTCTCTGCAGTGACTGAAGGGGTTAACGCTGAGCAGGCAACAATGGCCATCTCACGGCGGCGAAACCTGATCGCGTTCATTTAGCTAGGTATGCCGGCAGTTCAACGGGTGCAATTTTGACACCACTTTTGAAGTATCACGGTGGTTATGACTCTTGTTATAGTGTGTCATATTCGAGACGTGCTGCATTCGGATACGCGGCTCCGAGCCGCGTATCCGAATGCAGCACGTCTCGAATCACACGCCGAATACAGAATTTCGACAGTGTTACGTCAGTTGATTTACCTCACGTCCGAAAATAAAGTGCGATTGTGAAATAATGAAGAATACAACACAGAGATCACCGATAATATAATTTCGGTATAACCTATGTACACAAACTATAACAATGTACACAATTAAATTAAATCGCAAAAAGTAAAATGAGCACTAACGCGTGTTGTAATGTCATACACGCCATTTATAGTCCGGCATGACTTTTCAGTCAGTTCGGCATTCAAATTCATAAGTGATACAAAATGACGGGTACGCGTTATTAAACATGTATTCCTCGACGTTTTAAGCATAATTCAGTCGTTAAATGGTCTGGTATTTTTTACCTTATGGCTTGTAACCCTAAGGTCCAAAATCACACACCAGCAAAAACGTAATAGCTGCTTATTGTTAAACGCTCTGGATGTCGGTAGCGGCTTTTGTCGCGATGATTCCTTCAGGAATCATCGCGACAAAAACCGCTACCGACAGCAAAGCGTCAAGGAACAACATTATAAGTTATTGGTCGCAGGGGTTTGCTACGCGGACCCTTGTAGGCCTGAGGGAGGTCAAAGGAACCATTGTATCCCGAAGGCCGAAGGCCTGAGGGGTACAATTTTTTCCTTTGACCTTCCGAAGGCCTACAAGGGTCCGTGCAGCAAGCCCCTGCTACCAATAACGTATTTGTTTTCATTCCTCCACTATTTTTGTAAAGAAATCAAGAAGAAATCTTCCGACCTGGATCGCGCCAGACATGACTGACGTAAAAGGAATATATATTTATACATAATAGACTTATGACGTAATTAAAAAAAATATTTCATGATGTTGCCGTCTCCATTAGTGCGCCTGTTGTTTCGAACAACACTAAGTAACTTTGTACTTTAGAACTTTTGGTGATCTTTTATAGAACAAAACTGGCATCCAAGACGCGTCAGAAAGAGGGCTATAAAAAGTCCTCCGTTTTTGTATCCGGCCGGTCACATGGTAGGGTTTGCGCTAAAGCGACTGGTCGTGTGACGTAGGGGTGAAAACAAATAGTATTGTACCTCATGCACAGGCATTCCAAAATTATTCAATGAAACTATTGCAAATATTACACAAATTAACTCGACCTTAATGGGACCAAGAACGTCATGTCCTGTTATTGCACTCCGGGGAAAAGAATTTAAAAAATCTCTAATGATAAAATTGTAAATCAAACTAAGCCTGACAAACCTTCAAGCACGCACGGTTACGCGAGAACACTGGCGCGTATATGCACGCACTCACGCAGGCACGTACTCACGCGCAGACACACCGGCACAGACAAACGCACGCAGCCCGAAACGCACACAAGCATGCAGGGATATTTCCCACACACGACCACAACCTTAACAACAACACGCTCGCGGTTGTGCGCTAGTTAAAAAAAAAAAAAAATCCGTGACTAGAGTAAATAATATATAATACCATTATTAACTCAGAGTAAATATATAATACCATTATTAACTCTTTGACTGCTGCTTGACGATACGGGTCGGCGCAAAAGACGCGTGGCCGGTGAACCACGCGTCCTTCGCGCCTAGCGGTATCGTCTGTAGCAGTAACTTAACTCATTCTACCCCAACACCGAAATCCTTAAATTTTGCCGTTGTCCTCTGAAGACTGTAGCCCAGTGCAGGACACAGATCGACCATGATAGTTCAAGGGTGATGCCAGAATAGCTTGGCGCCCATAGGCGCCAAGCTATTCTGGCATCACCCTTGAACTATCATGGTCGAACCTTATTTTGCTGTGGTGTGTCTGGGGTAGAATGAGTTAAGGGGTACAAAAAATCCGCTTGTACTAGCAGCATTTTAATATGCCTGTCCAACATAGGGTAAAATGATGCAGGGAATTTCCAAAGAGTCCTGATGTAGGACAGCAAATCTCACTAGAACGTTCGATCGATATTCGTCAGACATCATCAATCAACATACAGTCAACCTCGCTTATGACACGATGGATATTCGTCAGACATCATCAATCAACATACAGTCAACCTCGCTTATGACACGATCGTTCACAACAAACGTCGGATACAACAGCGCTTTTTAAGAGGTGTAGGTGCAACCAGAGGCCCTAACAGCTGACTCATTCCAGGCGCCCTGCATCTATAGCTGCGCAAGTGTCGTATAGCTTGCCTCCGGCCACGTCTCTCACTGTCCATAGACACCCTGCTTAGTGCCTGGCGCAGGAAGGACTAAGCTGACTCAAGCAATGACCCCTGGTACGCATTGTTAGATACATCAGAACCTGTTCTGAACGGCAACATGAGAAATCACCTGTCATTAACTCATTCTGCCCGCGACACACCACACCAAGATATGGCTAGACCACGATAGTTCAAGAGTGGTGGCAGAATAGCTTGGCGCTTGGTCAATCCCGCATTAAGTTTAAGATAGCGACCCTTGCATACCGCCACTTTGCCGATGGCAGTCTTCCGTCATACCTTTACTCCAGTCTAATTACTTTCCAGCCCTCGCGCTCACTGCGTTCATCGGGAAAGAAACTTCTCAAAGTTTCAAAGTTCCACCTCAAATCTGCCGGTGAACGCTCTTTCAGGTGTACTGCTCCATTAATTTGGAATTCCTTACCGACTGAGCTGAGAAATGCCTCCACCCTTACGCAGTTCAAAGCAAAGTTAAAAACTTACTTTTTCTCGCAGACTTGCGTGTAATCTCTACGGTATTTCTGTACACACACCCTGCAGACTCTCTCTCTCTCTCTCTCTCTCTCTCTCTCTCTCTCTCTCTCTCTCTCTCTCTCTCTCTCTCTCTCTCTCTCTCTCTCCTCTCTCTCTCTCTCTCTCTCTCTCTCTCTCTCTCTCTGTCTCTGTGTGTGTGTGTGTGTGTTTGTGTGTTTGTGTGTGTGTGTGTGTGTGTGTGTGTGTGTGTGTGTGTGTGTGTGTGTGTGTGTGTGTGTGGTTTTCGTCTGCGCATTGAGTTATGTTATAAATATGAGAAATGTGCCATATAAATACCATGTATTATTATTTTTATTATTGATAGGCGCCAAGCTATTTTGCAACTACCCTTGAACTATCATGGTCGATCTGTGGGTGTTTCGTACCTCGGGCACAATGAGTTAAGGCCATCATTCGGGTGGCTACAGCTATGGGAACCTGAATGATGGTCTTTGATGACAAGTGACACCTGCAAGACTTTACTTCAGACAGCACCTCTCTTGTAAGATGACATTTTTCTTAAATATAAATGTTTTGCTGTGATTTTAGAAAACTGAGCCTGAAGACATTGGTAACCTAGGTAACATACTTCGGGGAGATGCCGGGCTGAGGTTTCCCTCCCCCCCCCCCCCCCCCCCCCCGCCTTCCCCCAAACAGGACGGAAACGTCGGATATAAATCAAAATAGATGACCATACTGTCTTTCAGTCAAAAGCACTCTACGTCTTTGTTGTCGCACTTACACTACTCACAGATTTTCTTACAGAGATGTCTCTCACCTGATACCTAAATGATAGATCTTCGCAAAATTGTAAATCGTTTGCCTGTCGGCAGCGCTCTTGGTCAGAGCGACTATCGAAATAACCTCGACAAAAAGCGGTACCCACAGTCAAAGGTGTCACGATGACATTACATGTTAACCCTTTGAGTGTCGGTAGCGGTTTTTGTGGCGATGGATCCTGTAGGAATCATGGCTCCAAAAGCCGCTACCGACACTTAAAGGGTTAATTTTGTCTCAGCGATTTTTTTTTGGTTGTTGTTCATGGTTGTGAGGAAATTGTAATTTGGTAATTATTTTAACATGTTTAGTTCCAGCTGAGGCTGTGTTTCTGTAATCTTCGTTAGTTCAAGAGCAAAGGACCCTAGATGTCCCATGAACATGGGTTCAAAGTGGTGTCAGCAAGAGGCATAGATCCTCATGAGCCCCCGCAACTGCGGGGGCTCATAAGAATCTATACCTCTTGCTGAGACCACTTCATATGTTGAACCCATGTTTCTAGGACATGTAGGTTTTTTGGGGTCTTGATTTAACGAGGGGGCTCATGAGGATCTATATCTCTTGCAGTTGGATGGTGTTCAGTTGTTCTCGGCACTGAACGGGTTAACCATTTGACTGATACTGACCACGGATTAATCAGGAACATGATTTTTTTTTCTCTCAAGTGTATCCTATTTATATCTCAAGAATGTGAATAGGAATTAGGATATCAAGTTTTCGAGGATTTATGTGGCCGCATTTTTCTTCGCTTAACTAGCTGTTTGTTACGACAGTATATCAAAGTCAGTCTCATTTTACATAGTCATCTTTTGTAGTTCAACATCGTCTGGGCTGTAGGCGGAAATAGCCGAACGCGTGATGTCATTTCCGCTGCTGTCTTTCTCCGTCGCAGGCATCGTCGCCCTACCGTTGAAGTGAATCGCGGAGGTGCGCGTGCTTGCGGCGGAGATGCTGTAGCGGTACGCCCGCACGAAAGCCTTGCCCTTCAGGCATGCGCAGATGGCGATGCGAAAGCTCTGGCGGAAGTTGCGCGAGAAGAACGCGTAGACGATGGGGTTGACGCAGGAGTTGAAGTAGGACATGAGGAAGAAGGCCTGGCGCATGGGTTTGAGGAAGCCGTAATGCAGGTGGTGCAGGTAGCCCCAGGCCGTCAGCACGTTGTTGACCAGGATGGGGCCCCAGCACACGGCGAACAGCAGCACCACCATGGCCAGCATGGCCACCACCTGACAGACACACAGGTAAGAATAGTAAGCCATTGACAGCCTTTTAGTCATGAGCTGATCAAAATGAGCTGAACCCTTCACCGCCAGAAAAAAGGCCAACGCCATCCAACTGCAAGATGCATTGATCCTCATGAGCCCCCGCTATCGCGGGGGCTCATGAGGATCTATGCCTCTTGCTGATATCAATTTAAATCCATGCCAATGGGGCAGATAGTGTTTTGGGTTTTTTTTTTTTGGTGCTGAATTAAGGAAGATTGCAGAAACACAAGTCTGCGTCGACTGGCACTGAACGGGTTAAACCCCCTCACCGCCAGATAAAGGCCAGCACGATCCCAACTGCAAGAGACAAAGATTCTCATAAGCTCCTGCTGTCGTGGGGGCTCATGAGGATCTATGCCTCTTGCTGACATCACTTTGAATCCAATTCCAGACAGATGTACTGTCACAATGATCAACCTTCCTCCTGAAATGTTATGCAGACTTCAGACTGGCCACTCCAAATACAGGAATTTCAGGCAGATGGCGTTTGCAGCTTAACCCCTTAACAGCCGGGGCAAAGCAAACGCTACCCAGCGGCAAGAGAGGTAAGTCCTGATGGATCGCGGGGGCTCATGAGGATTTATGTCCCTTGTTAGTCCTATGTTCTTGATGCCCATTTCTGGTCACATTTCATTTGTGTTCTTCACGCAAACGTCGGTCAGAAATCAGTGGTTTCAGACGCGAAATCTGCGATCACTGGCAGCGAAAGGGTTAAAAAAAAGTAAAAAACAAAACAAAAACAAAAACACCATCACCACTAGCAACAACAAAAATTTAAAGAAGAATAAACAAAAAGAACAAGAAAAATGATTTTTAAAAGTTTGAAGACAAGGACTATGAACAATAAATGTCCTCAGGCTAACTTCGACATCATTTACTCTGGTACACGCCGGAGATATCTGGAGCTGGTAAAGGGCGTATCGAACCTCTGAATCTCAAGTTTTGAAGAAAAAAAAATTTGCTCTATTTATTTTTATTCTTAAATTCGAATCCATGTTCATTACAGGTAACTGTTCTCACCTGTTTACGTGTCTCCATCTCCTCCCCCACTTGGCGCTTGTTTCCCCGTGACCCCTTCGACCTTGTCCCGTTGCCTAGCAACACTCGCTCGCCGCTGTCGCTCTTCGGCACCACGCGTTGACGGGCGTCGGATGGTGTGGAGGACACCAGGCGACTGCAGCGACAGAAGAGAGGTACGTTCATGAAAAGAGTAACAAAAAGACAAGTGCCCTGAATCTGTCTGTTGTTAGACCACAGTCATGTTTGTCATAATTGGAAATAATTTGCATCGAAACTTGCGGTTGGGGCCTCAGAAAAAGCGTTATCCCAGTCAGTACGCAGAAGGCTATCGGGCTGAAGTCGGCCGCAGTGGGCCCGCGCACATTCGTGCGCGGGCCCACTGCGGCCGACTTCAGCCCGAAGGCCTTTGCGTACTGGGATGTATCCGACTTTTGCTGAAGTCGGCCTTGAAGTCGATTGTACATGCAAACGAGGCATTGAGACAAAATGAAAGCGGATCAGAATCCTACGAATGTGTGTTGACCGACAAAATCACATACACACAGGTGAAAGCATATGATATCCAGACCAAACAGTCAAGTTAATTCAGCTGCAAGAGACGTAGATCCTCATGAGCCCCGCGATTGCGGGGGCTCATGAGGATCTATGCCTTTTGTCGACACCACAACAGGTAAATGCCAAAATGTGTAAAATGCAAAGAAGTCCCAACCAAAAAAAAAAAGAAAAAAAAAAAGAAACACGCTTTCAAACGCCAATCACAACACAATTACGTTGTAATTGTCTTTCTAAGGATGTCAGTTCTGTCTTTGTTGGAATTTTCTTGACAACATTTATGGCCATACATCAGGTCACAGCCTCCGTAGTTTCTGGAGAGACAGATTCTCATGACTCCCGCCCTGTTTTGGTCTGAATCTTGCTTTTACTACTTCTTGACAAGGGTACTTAACCCATTACACCCTGAGGCTGGTTATTTTTTTTAATTTGCTTATTGTCCTATGAAGGCTACGTTACAGATTAGGAGACAGATCAACCATTTTAGTTTAAGGGTGATGCCAGAATAGCTTGGCGCCTCAGGTGCCAAGTTATTCTGGCACCACCCTTGAACTATCCCAGATTTCTTTCAAGCAAAAATGTATCAGGATGAAAAGGGTTAAAATCAAGCCTAGAGCTCTACCTGAGGTTAGGCGGCATAGAAATCATCATTATTATTATTATTATTTCAGTTCTGGAGACACTGAGGTGAACCATTATCGCTCAGTTCAAGGGTGGTGTCAGAATAGCTTGGCGCCTGAGGTGCCAAGCTAGTCTGGCACCGCCCTTAAACTGTCACATACAAATTGATTTCAAGCAGTGGGAGTATCAGGATGAAAACGGATAATGAAGTTAAATCTTTAAATGCAAGTTTAAATCCGGAAATGCTTCTTTCAGTCACAGGATGTTGCTGGCCGGAAGTCACGTGATGCTCACCCTCCAGCGCGCATGTCACTGACGTGCCAGACGGTGACGGCGATGACGCTGTAGGCGACGATCATGATGAGGAGAGGCAAGAGGAAGAGTAGAGTCAACATGTACATCTCGTAGCCCAGGATCTTCTGCGTGTCGCTGGCGTCCTTTATGCACCAGTACGCCTTGTGTCTCTCACCCACCTCCACGTGGTTCTGGTAAAGACACATGAGATGATAATAATAATAATAATACCGTTATTATAAAGGCGCTTTTTTCTCAATTTTGGGGCAAATCGACTCAAAGCGCCGCGAACTGAAACCCAACACGCACACTCACGTAACAGACACGGATTTACGCCATTTAAGACAAACACAGTACAAGACAGACGAAGGGCCAGTTCAGCTACTGAAGTTACAGAGATTTTTGATCGCTTGTATTTGAAATTTGTAAAGTGGCCTGAAACCGGTACCAAAGTGTGTGTGTGTGTGTGTGTGTGGGGGGGGGGGGGGGATGGGATGACATCGATTGACGTGTGTTACACCAAAACCAGATCCACGCCCCAAGCTTTGGTATAACCTAGTTCCGGTTTGTAAAAAAAAAAAGATTAATAAATTTTTAAAAAGTGAATCGGCCTCTAAAATCTAAAAATAATAATACAATAAAAAATATTACAACAGTAATAATCTTCCTGGTAATCAGGTAACTGATCCGCCCCTGGAACGAATGGTAAGATCCAATTTAACCCTGGATCTCTGCGTGTGCTTACCATGACGAACACGATGGGCAGGGCTAGGAGAGCAGACAGGACCCACACCGACACCACCACAATCTGGGCGTGACGCATGGTGCACAGGTACTTGGCTTGCAGCGGGAACACCACCGCCACCAGCCTGAAACACAAATACATTTAAATGACACACAGTGCATCGGTGACGATGAGCGCGCGAAACATTAAATTAGCCCTGTCTGGGGCTAGGTGGACTTCACCCATCTGCAAGAGACATAAATCCTCATGAGCCCCCGCAGTCGCGGGGGCTCATGAGGATTTATGTCTCTTGATAGTCCTGTGTTCTCTGTGCCCGCGTCTGGTCCCGTTTCATTCATTGTGTTATTCGCGCGTTCGGCGGTCAGTGTGCGGTGGTTTCAGACGCGAGATCCGCGTCCACTGACAGTCACGGGGATGGATAACTAGCCCCTTTAGTGCAGAGAAAAGTGAAAATATTCAACTGCAAAAGACATAGATCCTCATGAGCCCCCGCAGGGGGCTCATGAGGATCTATGCCTTTCACTTTGTACGGGACGGCTGGGAAGGCTTCTTCGCGTTAAATTTATAAAGATTTCAGAAACAATCAGCGTCGAGTGACAATAGAACGCCCACAAAAGAGCAAGGGCTTGGGGACGGTGTCGAGGGCACGCTTCTTTTTTTTTTCTCCTTTATTTTCTTTCTGCGACGAGCAGGGGCGTTCATCTCCACAAGCTTGTGTCACGAGAAAGAGGGTCAGCGGACTTTAACAAGATCAAAGCTAGGATAATAGACCAGGGGCAGGACACGAAAAAAAAAAGAGAAAAAAAACCACTGAAGACCTCTCTCTCTTACACACACGCACACACACACACACACACACATACACGCGCGCACGCATGCATTCATGCACGCACGCACGTACGCACACACACACATAGCCCACGCAATCATGCAGACAAACCCACGCACACACACCGCACACACACACACACACACACACACATACACGCGCGCACGCATGCATTCATGCACGCACGCACGCACGTACGCACACACACACATAGCCCACGCAATCATGCAGACAAACCCACGCACACACACCGCACACACACACACACACACACACACACACACACACACACACACACACACACACACACACACACACACACACTCACTCACTCACACACAAATCATAGACACAAACCCACGCACACACATTTTTGCTACAAAACATAAACATTGCAATTTCCTTTCAATGCTTAACTCATTCTGCCCGTGACACACCACAGCAAGATATGGCTCGACCATGATAGTTCAAGGGTGGTGGCAGAATAGCTTGGCGCCTATAGGTGTCAAGCTATTCTGCCACCCCTCTCTCTCTCTCTCTTGGCTGGACTTCGCGAACGAAGATTTTATAGGAGTTGCCCACGACGTCTGCAGGCTTGTTCGTGGCTGCGGAGGCCAATCCGGGACAGGCAGGTTCGACCGCAGTGGCTGCAGGGGAAGGTATGGCCAGAGTTCTGAGTTGCGGCATCTCTGTTTTTTCTCCTGAGCCGCTTGTCCTTAAGGCTAGCTCTGCGAGAGTCCTCAAAGGAGACAGCTGCCTTGTAAATAGTGGAGCGCCAGGTGTCACAGTCCACAGCAAGCGAAGACCACTGGTGGTGGTCGATTTGGCAGGCACTAAGTGACTTCTTGAGACAGTCTTTGTATCTCTTCTTTGGTGCCCCTCTGTCACGGTGTCCAGTAGCAAGCTCGCCGAACAGGGTGATCTTTGGTAGGCGATGATCCTCCATCCTGGAGACATGCCCCGCCCAGCGGAGCTGTGTCCGCAGCAGCAAAGCCTCGATGCTCACGGTTTCAGCCTGTTCAAGGACCTCGACATTGGTGACATAGTCACTCCAGTGAATGCCCAGGATGGTACGCAGGCAGCGCTGGTGGAAGCGTTCGAGGAGTCGTAGTTGGCTGCGGTAGAGGGCCCAGGACTCGGAACCATACAGCAGGGTGGTGAGGACCACAGCTCTGTACACGCTGATCTTGGTGCCTGTTTTCAGCTGTTGATTGTGCCACACCCGCTTGAAAAGTCGCCCGAAAGTGCTGTTCGCTTTTGCCAGCCTGCTGTCAAGCTCCTTGTCCAGCTTGGCGTCCGACGTGATAATGCAGCCAAGGTAAGTAAACTGGTGCACTGACTTTAGTTCAGACTCGCCGATGGTGATGTGAGGAGGGCGATACACTGTCTTGGGTGCCGGCTGATGGAGGACCTCTGTCTTTTTCAGACTGACCTCGAGTCCAAAGAGCTGGGCAGCGTCTGCGAAGCAGGACGTGATGCGCTGCAGGGCTCTCTCTGTGTGTGCAACGAGGGCAGCATCATCAGCAAAAAGCAGCTCACGGATCAGTTGGTCTAGGGTTTTCGTGTGGGCCTGCAGTCGTCTGAGGTTGAACAGGCTGCCATCGAGACGATACCTGATGTACACTGCATCGTCATCATCGAGGTCCACTGTGGCTTGCTTCAACATCATGCTAAAAAAGATGGTGAAGAGGGTCGGTGCCAGCACGCAGCCCTGCTTTACGCCGTTGAGAATGGGGAATGGTTCTGAGAGGTCATTGTTGAGTCTGACCTGACCTTGCTGGTCCTCGTGTAGCTGGACAATCATGTTGAGGAACTTTGGGGGACAGCCAAGTCGCTCCAGGATCTGCCACATGCCTTGCCTGCTCACAGTGTCGAACGCTTTTGTTAGGTCGACAAACGTTACGTACAGCCCTTTGTTCTGCTCGCGGCACTTCTCCTGTAGCTGTCTCAGCACAAAGACCATATCGGTGGTGCTCCTGTTTGCTCTGAAGCCACACTGGCCCTCTGGGAGTTGGTCTTCAGCGATGGCAGGTACCAGCCGATTCAGGAGCAGCCTTGCAAGGATTTTTCCAGCAATGGACAGCAGTGTAATTCCCCGATAGTTGGAACAGTCAGACTTCTCACCTTTGTTCTTGTACAGGGTGATAACGACTGCATCACGGAGATCCTTTGGTAGTGTTCCTTCCTCCCAGCAGCAGAGAAAGAGGTCATGGAGCTTGTTGTGCAGTGCTGTGCCTCCATGTTTCCAGATCTCTGGCGGTATTCCATCAATGCCTGCTGCTTTGCCACTCTTGAGCTGGTGGATGGCTGTGAAGTATCATGGTCGATCTGTCTCCTAAATTGTAATGCAGTCCTCAGATGATAACTCCAAAATGTGGATATGTCGTACCTCGGGCACAGTGAGTTAACAACAAAAACTGAAGAAATCCTTTCAATGCTAAGACAATGATGAATTTCATAAGATGCTGAACGTGCGCAGTGTTAGTGTGCATGAATGTTTTAGGTCTGCGCCCTCATGCTACCCTCAACCCATCACCCACTATGTGGCACAATATTGTCAGACATAAACATTAGTTTAATTTGCCTCTGGGAAATGAAATCTGGCACACAGAGAGAGAGAGAGAGAGAGAGAGAGAGAGAGAGAGAGAGAGAGAGAGAGAGAGAGAGAGAGAGAGAGAGAGAGAGAGAGAGAGAGAGAGAGAGAGAGAGAGAGAATGACAATGTCAATGAACCTTTATTTTCCAACGGTAATAGTTATTGCTAACAAAACCAGTTTTCAAACTGCCGTTGCTACATCTACTACATAAAAGACAAAAATACAAGCACGCACGCGCACGCACGCACACGCGCGCGCGCGCGCACACACACACACACACACACACACACACACACACACACACACACACACACACACACACACACACACACACACACGGTATACATTTCAATGCATTCCAAATCAGTATAACCATTCAAACTAAGACAGGGAGAAGTGAAACATATTAACATTGAAACATATTAACATAAAGCAAAAAAAAGTGAGAAAAAGTAACTAAATGCAACTAAAATACACACGCGCAGGCACGCGAGAGAGAGAGAGAGAGAGAGAGAGAGAGAGAGAGAGAGAGAGAGAGAGAGAGAGAGAGAGAGAGAGAGAGAGAGAGAGAGAGAGAGAGAGAGAGAGAGAGAGAGAGAGAGAGGTCGTTTTCAATTTGTTTTAGTTTAATTCAGTTCTCTCCTCTGCGTAGTACAAGAGGGTCATGAAACTGAACAGAAATCAGAGAAAGCATTTTAACACAGGCATGCATCCTCTCGATTAACAACAACAGCAACAAAACACAATAGATCAGTGAAAATAATCGCCTACGTCGGCCCGATGGCCTTTTGCGCATTGTGGCTGGCGCCAGACTAAGCTTACTGGTACAACTGGTCCCAGCAAACGCACATGGTATGACAAGATTAACTCCCAAATAGTGATACAGATAAAAAGACTATAAGCCAGAGATTAGACAAGAGCTGATCATGATAGACATCCATAAAAGAAAACTCACTCGCAACCACCCCCTTTTTCTTCTTCTGTTATTTTCTTCTTTGCTGTTGCTATTGTTGTTTTCCTTCTCCTTCTTTTTTCGTTTTTTTCTTTTCATTTTTTTTCTCTATTGCTCTTTTTCTTGTAATTGTGTTTTGTTTTGTTTTGTTTTGTTTTGTTCTGTTTTGTTTTGACTGTTCGGTCTCCGGCACAGTGTCTGTTTTTGCTATGTTGGATACATGAGAAAAGACTTGGGTGTAAAAAAACGGAAACATTACACTCTTTTACAAAGTCCGTTAACTCATTCAGCCCGACGCACGTATTTCCCAAACTTTGGAGGCGTCATCTAACGACTATGCACCTGTTGCGGGAGATGGATCGACCATGATAATTCAAGGGTAGTGCCAGATTAGCTTGGCGCCTGTCGGCGCCAAGCTAATCTGGCACTACCCTTGAATTATCATGGTCGATCCATCTCCTGCTGTAGTGCGTCAGGGCTGAATGGGTTAACCACAACACGCCGCAAACAAGCACTTGATACTTCACTCCCAGCGCTAACTTCAATTACTAGATCGACCGTGATTGTTCAAGGGTAGTAAATGATTTGCTTGGCGCTTATAATAAGAGTTAGACAAGTCAGGCTCTAGCCTACCTTTGAGTAATCACGGTTAGCGATCACCTTCCGAAACCTGTACATGTACGTCTTATGCCGTTGTTTGAGCACAGGGGAAGGGAATCAAAACTTTTCTGCCAAAAGTTGCGGGCCCCTGTCTGGCTCCGAGCGTCACCCTCGGAGCCAGTCAAGGGCACAAAACTCATGGGCAGAAAAGTCTTCGATTCTATTCCCTTGTGCTTAGAGCTGAATGCGAAAAACGACAATGAAGTAGTCATTAAGATCAAACCTATTGGCGGGTGTGAGCCAGCTTACAGCCGATGTTTAAGTTCATCAGTGCTAATCAAGCACTACCGGTCTCTCGTTCGCAGTCACTGAGTTCGAGCCAGTAAGGCTCCCGCGTCTTGTCAGTGCTTAGTTAGCTGACACTAGCAGTGAAATGACTGCCAAACAAGTCACCTAAAGTATCCATTAAGAACAAACGTATTGGGTGAGAGTTTCCAGGAGATGACTATCGACTTTCTCGCGGCATGGCACTGGAAAAACAAAAAAAGTGCGGCAACTGAAAACAAATGTTCCAGCTTCATCTCTCCAAGATGACTCGCTATATACGTCATCGGGCCGACGTCGGCCGCAGTTGGCCCGCGCCACGCGCGGGCAAACTGCGGCCGGCGTCGGCCCGAGGACATTCAGTTCTGCGCACTGGGAAAGGTGCTAACAAGGAGGACGACTACGATGACGGACGCGCCAAAGATTATCGTTCTTTACACCTGTTCGTGCAAGTTGCTCGCCGCTTTTTACTGGCTCGTACCAGAAACACCTCGTGTCAAGATGCATTTTGAACATTGTTATTTAGCTTGTTTGTGTTTGTTACAATACACTTGTTTGTGCTCGAAAAAAAATATCGAATTTAGTGCTTTGGGAACGTTTGCCAAAATGAAAGCAGGGTGCATGCGCGGGCCATGGTGTACACTGAAGCGAAGCGGATTAAATTTCCAGAGAGAGAGAGAGAGAGAGAGAGAGAGAGAGAGAGAGAGAGAGAGAGAGAGAGAGAGAGAGAGAGAGAGAGAGAGAGAGAGAGAGAGAGAGAGAGAGAGCTCTGACACACTGACAGAGAAAGAGAGAGCGCGCCAGAGAGAGAGAGAGAGAGAGAGAGAGAGAGAGAGAGAGAGAGAGAGAGAGAGAGAGAGAGGAGAGAGAGAGAGAGAGAGAGAGAGAGAGAGAGAGAGAGAGAGAGAGAGAGAGAGAGAGAGAGAGAGATAACGATAAACGATAACGACATTTTATTTTCCAATAATAAATGATATAGGCACAGAGCCCTTTTTTAGTCATGTCCTTGCTAAATGTAAACACACACACACACACACACACACACACACACACACACACACACACACACACACACACACACACACACACACGCATGCAGTGCATCCACAAATGACGATGAATGACTCTCCCTCTGCCCCACTCTCTCTCTCTCTCTCTCTCTCTCCTCTCTCTCCTCTCTCTCTCTCTCTCTCTCTTACACAATCTGACAGAGACACACAGAGAGAGAGAGAGAGAGAGAGAGAGAGGAGAGAGAGAGAGATGAGAGAGAGAGAGAGAGAGAGAGCTCTGACACACTGACAGAGAAAGAGAGAGCGCGCCAGAGAGAGAGAGAGAGAGAGACTGAGAGAGAGAGAGAGAGAGAGAGAGAGAGAGAGAGAGAGAGAGAGAGAGAGAGAGAGAGAGAGAGAGAGACTGGAGAGAGAGAGTTTAAAGCCGGTATTCCACACGAATGTGGATCAATACATTAATGATTCTGGATTTTGTATCGTTTCTGTCTCTCTCTCTCTCTCTCTCTCTCTCTCTCTCTCTCTCTCTCTCTCTCTCTCTCTCTCTCTCTCTCTCTCTCTCTCTCTCTCTCTCTCGTCTCTCTCTCGTCTCAGTGTCTCTGTGTGCGTGTGTGTGTGTGTGTTTGTGTGTGTGTGTGTGTGTGTGTGTGTGTGTGTGTGTGTGTGTGTGTGTGTGTGTGTGTGTGTGGACGCGTGAGTGCGTTTGTGCGCGGCGTATGCGCGTGTTTGTGTTTAGTGGACTATATATTTTGTATCACTGTGCTTTGATGTCCATATTTTATGTATATTTTGTACTTAGTTAGTCGTAGTTGTAGCAACGGCAGGTACGAAAAATTACATAGTCACTGACTGTGTTAATATCTTCACCGTTGTAAAATAAAGATTCATTGATTCATTGATTCTCTCTCTCTCTCTCTCTCTCTCTCTCTCTCTCTCTCTCTCTCTCTCTCTCTCTCTCTCTCTCTCTCTCTCTCTCTCTCTCTCTCTCTCTCTCTCTCTCTCTCTAACCTGTTGAACAAGTCACTGAGCATAAATTCTTAGGAATACATGTTGATGAACAACTGTGCTGGGAGACCCATATAAATGCTGTTTGTAAGACCATTGCTAAAAACACGTTCTTATTGTCCCAGCCTAGACATGTACAAATACCCGTAAGTTATTTTTTCATGCTCTTATAAAGTCCCACGTTGATTATGTCTCCACAGTGTGGGACGGCTGCAGTGATGTCCACATGAAGAGGTTAAACTCCATATACAAAAGAGCTGTAAAAATGACAGATAGACGCCCCATCCCTACCACAGACAAATTTAGACATTTAAACATTCTGGGTCTGCGTCAGCAACTTACTTTAAACAAATGCGTCTTTATGCATAATATACTGAATAATATGACGCACCAGTATCTAATCACTAAATTTATATCTCACCAAGAACATGAACGGACCTCAAGAAACAATACCTTACCCTTACCACTGCCAAGAATCGACCTTTTTAAAACTAGTATGTCATTCTCTGGTCCGTTTGCTTGGAATTCAATCCCTGCACATTTGAAAACTATTACCTCACCAGGAAGTTTTAAAACAAAACTTTCTGATTACCTGATGAGTCAAACTTAGTATTTCTCAGGTACTGTAATATTTCCTTACCTCATGTATTCCATAAGATGGTTTGTGTGTGTGTGTGTGTGTGTGTGTGTGTGTGTGTGTGCTCGTGTTTGTTGGTGTGTGTAGGTGTTTGTGTGTGATGAGTGTTATTATTTTTTCTGTATATAATGATGCTATTGGGTTTTGTATGTAAATATATTTTTATAGTTTCCCCTTTTTTATGCTGTAGATGATATATATATATATATATATATATATATATATATATATATATATATATATATATATATATATATATATATATATATATATATATATATATTCACAAACCAGATAGGTGAGGGTAGCGCTGGCAGAATTGTATACAAACCAAGGGGAATCACAGCGCTGGACAGACAAACAGTTAGATCCAGGTAGATGTTAGCAACGGCAAGTTTGTAAAATGACGATTTGTTTTCTGTCAAAACTTTTTACCGTTGAAAAATAAAGTTTCACCATCATCATCTCTCTCTCTCTCTCCCATCCACCTTGCCGCTTCGCTAGAGATGAAGAAGAAGGTTTACAAAGATGTGTGTCGAGCTGAACAAGACGGATGAGCAAATGAAAGACCGGATGATCAGGTTAATGTTAACCTTTTGCCTGTCGGTAGCGGTTTTGGTCGCGATGATTCCTACAGGTCAACCCGTTAACTGCCGGGGCAAGGCGAATTTATGTCTCTTGTTTGTGCCGTGTTCTTTACGCCCATTTTTTTTGGTGCCATTTTATCCGTGTCAAGTACTTCACACGAAATGTCGGTCAGTGTGCAGCGGTTTCAGATGCTGAACCCGTGATGTCTAGCAGCGAAGGGGTTAATCTGAAGCATGAGTAATCTCCCTTCGCTTTGCTATTATTCAGCATGCTGTCGTCATGAATGGTGTTCCTCTCCGGCAAGCACGCTCGTCTTCACAGAGTCTTTAGCGAGGTTTTGTTTGCAGCGAACGACTCGCCGTTCAACGAACGAGAGCGAAATCACGCTGGACAGACTGGCAACTCTCCAAACAAGATTGAGGATCTATGCCTCTTGGAGATGCTTGGAGTGTTGTCACAATCTATGCTTGCCATAACACACATATCGATCACGCTTTCGCTCTCGCTCGTTGTCGGTATTCGTTCGTTGTAAACGAAACCTTGCATTTGCCACGTGTACGGAGCAATAAGTGCTAAGAAGTCAACCATATGCACTAGTTTTTTGCTGCAGAATCTCACCACTGTTTGGAGAGAGAACAATGAACAATGAACAATGAACCTTTATTTTCCAACGGTAGAAGTTATTGGTAACAGGACCAGTTTTCAAACTTGCCGTTGCTACATCTACTACATAAGTGACATAGACATGTAAACATAGCTACACGTACCACACACTGCTGCATGCATGCATTCGCTCACGCACGCACGCCCGCACATACGCACGCACACGCACACACTCACACACACACGCACATACATGCACACCGCAATTACGCATGCACGCATGCACACACACTCACAAACACAAACTTGCACACGCACGCACTTAGACACACACGCACACATACACACACACGCTCTCGGACACGCATTCCAGACATACATACGCGCATAACGCGTACGCACAAAAATATAAAATGAGTAAACATGCAAAGTAATGCAATACAGAGAAAATCATTAAGTACATTAGAATTCATACAGGAAAGGCAAATGTATGTATATATATATATATATATATATATATATATATATATATATATATATATATATATATATATATATATATAGAGAGAGAGAGAGAGAGAGAGAGAGAGAGAGAGAGAGAGAGAGAGAGAGAGAGAGAGAGAGAGAGAGAGAGAGAGAGAGACAGAGACAGAGAGACAGAGAGAGAGAGAGATGATGATGATGATGATGACGATGATGTAACGTTTTATTGACAGGATAAAGTTTTAGGCGAAACGCCTCTCTTACAAACTGTCCTGTTAGAAAAGAAAAATTAACAGCAAAGAGTAAGAGAAACACAATAACACAATAAATCGAAACATGAAGAAATAAACTGAAAAAAACACAATACAAAAGCAATGCAAATAATGCGCACACATATCAATAACAGTGAAAATAATTTTATATGCATATATATATATATATATATATATATATATATATATATATATATATATATATATATATATATATATATATATATATATATATATATATATATATATATATAAGTAGTCCGTTCAGGTAGTAAGTTACTGTAACAAGATGTTATATAAACGAGTTTTGAAGGTTCTAGAGTTAGAAATGGATTTAATTTGGGGTGGTAGTTCGTTCCAAGCTTTGGCACCTGAGAAAAAAGGCTGGTTTTATATATATCGAGCCTGGCCCATGGTAGCTGTAACAAACTGTTCCTCGTGTTTTGTCTTTGACTATCCAAAAATAACATACGAAGGTAAGATGGGGTTTTATGGTGAAGAATTTTATGCATAAGTATGCATCGATTAAATGTGAACTGTTTGTTTAGGTTTAGCAGTCGGATGATTCTAAACTTTTCGTCGGTGGGAGAGGGACCAGGCACAGTTAACTTTACCCCTCGACGATACAATGAGTTAAGTTTCTTTAAATGTACCTCACTGCATCCATCCCTGATAGTGGAGCAGTAATCACAGTGTATCTTAATATGGGCATGGAGAAAGAGTCTTCTAGTGTTAGTGTTAACTATTTGACTTAGTTTTGATAGCAGGAATAGATTTTTAGATATTGTTTTGCATGTGTTTTCGATATGTGGTTCCCAGCTGAGCTGGTTATCTACTATGACTCCAAGCAAACGATGGTTTTTTTTTTTAACTTGATCAAGGGGCTCAGAGGTCAGGTATAATGTCAAGGGCAGGAGACCACGTTGATGTTTTTGGCGTAAAGTAATCATCATACTCTTTGTCTTTTAGACACTAATTATCATATGATTATGTTGGCACCAGCTACAAACCTCATCAAGACTTTGCTGGAGAACTTCAATTCGCTGTTTGATGTATGTATGGTAGTGTCATCAGCAAAAAGTCACATGTTGCATCGGCATGAGAGAGAGATGATGATGATGATGATGAAACTTTATTTTTCAACGGTAAAAAGTTTTCACAGAAAACAAATCGTCATTTTACAAACTTGCCGTTGCTAACATCTACAGGATAAAAAAGAAGGGAAACTATAAAATATATATGTACATACAAAACCCAATAGCATCATTTTATACAGAAAAAATAATAATACTCATCACACACACATGCACAGACGCACGCACGCGCGCCGCTCACACATACATCCACACGCACAAACAAACACGAGCACACACACACACACGCGCACACACATATAAAAACCATCTGTATGAAATACGTGAGGTACAGGAAATATTACAGTACCTGAGAAACGTACTAAGTCTGACTCATCAGGTAATCAAAAAGTTTTGTTTTAAAACTTCCTGTTGAGGTAATAGTTTTCAAATGTGCAGGGATGGAATTCCAAGCAAACGGACCAGAGAATGACATACTAGTTTTAAAAAGGTCAATTCTTGGCAGTGGTAGGGGTAAGGTATTGTTTCTTGAGGTCCGTTCACGTTCTTGGTGAGATATAAATTTAGTGGTTAGATACTGGGGTGTCATATTATTCAGTATCTTATGCATATAGACGCATTTGTTTAATGTAAGTTGCTGACGTAGACCGAGAATGTTTAAATATCTAAATTTGTCTGTGGTAGGGATGGGGCGTCTATCTATCATTTTTACAGCTCTTTTGTATATGGAGTTTAATCTCTTCATGTGGACATCACTGCAGCCGTCCCACACTGTGGAGACATAATCAACATGGGACTTTATATGAGCATGAAAAAACAATTTACGGGTATTTGTATCCGTTACATGTCTAAGCTGGGACAATAAGAAAGTGTTTTTAGCAATGGTCTTACAAACAGCATTTATATGGGTCTCCCAGCACAGTTGATCATCAACATGTATTCCTAAGAATTTACGCTCAGTGACTTGTTCAACAGGTTCAGCGTTTAATTGTAATTGTAATGGCTGTAGTCGGCGTTGATGTTTTTGCCGCGTGGCGATTAAGATACTCTTTGTTTTTGCTGGGTGAAGAACCATATGGTTCTGTCTACACCAGTCAGATACCTCATTGAGACTGCATTGTAAACTATGGCTAATGTCCGTCGTTTTTTTTTTGCCAGAAACATGAAGACTCGTATCGTCAGCAAATAGATTACAATTAACGTCAGAATTAGTGATATGCAACGGTAGATCATTAATAAATAGTATGAATAGAAGAGGGCCCAAAATAGATCCCTGGGGGACGCCGTATTTTACATTTCCTTGCTTAGAGTATCTTCCATGGGCGTACACCATTTGTTTTCTGTCTTCGAGATATGATCGGAAGAATTCTATAGCGGTTGCATCCAAGTGATAAACTGTTAGCTTATTTAGGAGAATGTCATGGTCCACAAGGTCAAACGCCTTTTTAAGGTCTAAGAAAACTGCTCCTGACATCAGGCTTTTATTGATTGATTCCAGCCAGCTGTCTACAATATGTGTCAGTGCTGACTGACAAGAATGTTTCGGTCTAAAACCAGACTGGTGAATATTAAGTAATTTACCTTTTTCCAGAAAATCAAGGAGATGTTTTTGAATGTGCTTTTCAAGGGGTTTTGACAAAGCTGACAGAAGGTAGATTGGACGATAGTTATTAATATCTTCAAGATCTTTTGATTTAGGGATTGGGATTACCTTTGCTTCTTTAAGAATGGTTGGAAATGTACTTTGCTTTATGCAGAGGTTGAAAATATATGTTAGTGATTCTACTGTATACGGTAATGAGATTTTTAGGGTTTCATTATCAATACCATCAATGCCAGCAGACTTTTTGTTGGGCATGCTAGAAATATATCTGCCGACTTCCGCAACTGTAATATCAGGGATGGTGAAAGT
>BTPG01000005.1:176058577-176191077 GCA_036245525.1 Semisulcospira habei | reverse complement strand
ATTAAAATCTCTAAGAAGTAGAACGTCTTTGGTCTGAATGTCTGTTTTATCGATCATAAAGAGAGGGAGAGAGAGAGATAGAGAGAGAGAGAGAGAGAGAGAGAGAGAGAGAGAGAGAGAGAGAGAGAGAGAGAGAGAGAGAGAGAGAGAGAGAGAGAGAGAGAGAGAGAGAGAGAGAGAGAGAGAGAGAGAGAGAGAGAGAGAGGTGGAATTTATCATGATTGGACGACTCTTGCCATCTGCGCCCCGTCTGAGCAAACTGAAGAGTGAGAGAAAACCTGCAAAAAAACAAAACAAAAAAACAACAAAAAAAAAAACGGACGGACCAGGTCCACCACCGGATTCATTCAAAGGTTAAAAAGAAAAGATTTCATTCCCCTGTGTATGCAGCCACCGGAAATTGTTACAGTACCCCTTCCAGACCACTGTATGCACATCATTTTTGTTTCTGAAGTCTTTGTTCATTCGACGGTCAAAAGCCAAAACCGTCCAAGAAACATGGATACAAATTGGTTTCAGCAAAAGACATAGATCATCATGAGCCCCCGCAATTACGGGGGCTCATGAGGATCTATGCCTCTTGCAGTTAGATCGCGTGCACCTTTTTTCGGCAGTCAAGGGGTCAAGGCCGCCATCTTCTCAACAAGGGCAAAAGCAGGTCGAGTCGTGTGTGCTGCATTTATGGCGTGTCACCTAACGAATATGTACGTGTTGCAGGAGATGGACCGACCATGATAATTCAAGGGTAGTGCCAGATTAGCTTGGCGCCATCAGGCGCATAGTCGTTAGATGATGCCTCCAAAATTTGGGAAATACGTGCGCCGGGCTGAATGGGTTAAGACATCACTTCTAGGCCCTAGCAGTCAAAGGGTTAAATTATAATATCAAAAATTATAAATCTGGGAGACAAATGGCCTGATTCGACTAACTAGCTTTCTTTACCCATTTCAGTAGCCACGACGCACCACAGCAGGAGATGGTTCGACCGTGGGGCGGTCCGTGGCGCAGTGGTTAAGGCGCCTGCCACCAATGCTAAAGGTGCGAGGTTCGATTCCGGGTTCCGGCGTCGGATTTTTCTCCTCTAGTAAGTGTCACCGTTAATTCGGGCAGACCGTCGGGGGTTCTTTCTCCGGGTACTCCGGCTCTTCCTCCCCCTTCACTTTGGTATCAGTTTCAGCCAACTTAATAAAATTTCGCAAATACAAAACGATTTCCAAATACCGTCAGTAGCTCGCTTGAGCTTGCCCTTAGCACCACGTGAATGTCCCGTGTTTACGTACAGTGTGTGAGTGAATGCGTGTGATTCACGTGAGCGTGCTTGTTGGGTTCAGTTCGCGGCTACATTCTGCGCATTAAGTTATATTATAAATATGAGAAATGCGCCATATAAATACCATGTAATAATAATAATAATAAATAATAAATCAAAGCGTATTGCCAGATTCGCTTTGCGCCATCAGATGCCAAGCTAACCTGGCACTACCCTTTGAATTGTCATGGTTGATCCATCTCCTGCAACTGGTAAATAGTCGTTAGGTGACACCTCCAAAACTTGGGAAATGCGGCCTTGGGATTAAATGGGTTAACTGACTGCTATGCTCAAAACCATCACAGATGACTTCATTTTGGTCAAACCCAAAGCGTACAGGTAAAATTACTAAAATTCTGCAAGTTGCCTTGGACACACAAAAACAGTGCTGAATGACTAGCGACTGATGTAACATCGTTTCCAAAATATTCGTCACTGAAAGCATGCGCTTATGAGGAGTGTATCTCTATTTCTTTTATTAATTACTAAAATTCCCAGCCATGAAAGTATACTTAGTGAGCTGGGATACTCTCCAGATGTCTTGATGAAGTTTGGAATAAGATGCCACATCCGTTTTAAAGTCAGTTCTCTCAGTTCTAGCTCGAATTAGCTGTCTAACTATATCTTTCAGTTCTACTGCTTGGGTCACGTACGTACTGAATGTGATTTTAGCACACTATTTTAAAGCCCTACTCACAAGGCAGTTAGGTAGTGTTTAGCACACGATTCTAAAGAATCGTGTGCTAAACACTACCTAACTGCCTTGTTAGAAGTGGCTCCATACAGCCTCTAAAAACTGCCCACAGTCGAGTTAAACCCTGAAAACTAACTAAGAATAAAAATTGTATACTAACCACTGCATACCATCAGTGGCAGGAACTGTCGTCTGTCTGCAGCTTCTCTCCCAAGCAATAAAAACAACATTAGTGCGAATGGTGGGGGTGTTTAACGAGGCAAGTTTTATGCCTGGGTAGTGGAAAAGGTGAAAAGTGTGTCTTTAAAGATTAATTTCCCCGCGCTAATAACTGTTATGGTTTCTCTCAACACGCTTTTGCGCGATGTTTCTATTTGTTCACGTCCGATTGCGCGTTTGCCAGATCTGCGAGATTAAATACATGGGCAAGAACGCCTAGGCTGCTGCTACCGATACCGGTCGGTGGAGCAGTGTCAAAGCACTAAGCATATAATTATGGCTTGCATTTCATCAGTGAACTCATTACACGCTGAGGGTGAATTAAAAAAAAAAAGTATTGTCCTATTAACGCTACATTACAGATTAGGAGCTATATCAACCATTTTGGTTCAAAGGTGGTGCCGGCATCGCTGGGCGCCTGAGGCGCCAAGCTATACTGGTACCACCCTTGAACTATCATAGTCAAATTTATTTCGAGCAATAGTGTATCAGGATGGAAATTATTAAATCTGGAACTGCCCTTGAACTGTCAGGGCTGATTCGTCTCACCTGACATGAACTTTGACCGAGTTGCAAGCTCTACGCCTCAAGACGGGATTAACTCTTTCACTGTCGGAAAAATACGAATGCTACTCAACTACAAGAGGCACAGAACCTCATGAGCCCCCGCATCTGCGGGGGCTCATGAGGTTCTGTGCCTCTTGCTGACTTTATTCGTGTCCGTCTTGGATCAGTGGGATATTTCAGTGTTGAATTTGCCCCGCATTCAAAGACATTTAATTGTGCGACCGCTGACAGCCGTGAGGGGTGTAATGATAAAAGTGGTGGTTTTAATGGTTAAAGTACTTATTTACTCAGTCCACGATTCTGTATAAAAATAAACAACAACAACAAAAGAGGGAAAGATAAATCGGATAAGTGAATACAAAAAAGAAAAAAACACAGTGAGCCCACTGAAAACACCAGAAGTTAATCAACTAAATGAAAAGAAAAGGGGAGACTGTTTTTTTTTTCTTTCTCCAGAAGAAGCGTGTTTCGGTATTGTTTTCACATAAGACAAACTAGTAGCATACCGCAGGTGTTCGCGTGCAATCGTAACTAATAATTTTGTGTTTTCAAGAAAAGACTAAAGAAAAAAAGAGAAAACCAAACAAAAAGCAAAAAGAACAAAGAACAAATTGTGTACAGAATATTCGATCCGATGTTTTCTTTACAAGGCGGTTATGAGTCGAGCGTGTCTTGTTGAGTCGCAGGTTCCAGATTTCGACAGAAAATGGGGTAGTGGAGGGGAGGGGGGGGGGGAGAGGGGCGGGGGGGGGGGGAAGGGGGGGGAGGGGTCAAAGGATGCAATCGCATCACAAAGTGATTTCCCGCCGAAATGGCAGCTATGAAGCTGCTTGCGAACACCATGCAAACAACATGCGAACAACATAAGTGACCACCCTCGATACGCTCTCGGCAGTTACACTTGTTGGTGTGGATTGCAAACTGCGCCATAGGGGGTATTGTGTGTCACCGTACACTGACGCCAGCAGACAGAGAAACATGAGGAGACAGAGAAAAGACACGCTGGTTCTCTCCCTCGATTCGCTACCGCTAATCAGCGGTAGCGGATCGAGGGAGACAACCAGTGTAGCGGAAAAATTCACGTAAACACACACATGCTGATTTCAAATGTCAAATACACGGATAACAAGGTCTCGTCAACAGCGTCCAAGTTACAAACTTCGGAACTAATGATTTAAAAAAAATTGCAACACTTCAGTGTCGGAAGTTCCGTGAAAATGCTAACACCACCCAACTGCAAGAGGAAAAGAACCTCATAAGCCCCGCACATGCGGGGGCTCATAAGGTTTTTTGACTCTTGACGACCCTACTGATAATCGTGTTGTTTAGATTGATGGGATTATTCGTTCCTGAATTTGCCTTGCTTTCAAAGACTTAATTTTTCGTCCAATGAAGTGTTCAACGCCCGGGAAGGCTACATAAGTACTGAAACGTCTGAAGCCGTTGTTTATTATAAAAATGCACAAATGTGTATGTGACTTTGCGCGCGTGTGTGTATTTGTGTGTGCGTGTGCGTGTGTATGCATGTGCGTGTGCGAGCGTGCGTGTGTGTGTGTGTGTGTGTGTGATTGTGCGTGTGTGCGCGTGTGTGAGTTTGCGTGTTTCCGTGTGCGTGTGTGCGTGCTTGCGTGCATGCGTGCGTGTGTGTGTGTGTGTGTGCGCGCGCGTGTGTATGTTTGTGTGCCTCCTTCCGCTCCGTCCGATGTGCACGGGATGCGGCAAGTTCTATACGCTTTACATTTGACAGGAAGCGACACCCTGACGGACAGGCAGACCAATAATTAGTCTTTTTTCCGCTTTCAAAACTAGTTTAACAAAAAGTCTGTCCCTGTTATCAAAAGTCGCAGCTGTCTAACAGAGATCCACCGTGATCTGACAAAAGCCACTTTTTTTTCTCTCCATTTTTGAGAAAAGCGTAATTTTCATTGTTATACAATGCAAACCTCGCTTTTCTCTAAAATCGATATTTGCTGACTTTTGCCCATTCACTGCAGAACTAGAAACGAATGAAGGAAGTTTTGTCTGTGACAATATTGAGGATCGTGACAGTTCCTGACACACGGACAAAATAATGAATACGAACGGAGTCTTACAGTAGTGGTGCAAATGAGGCAAAAGCTGACTGCACAGAGTGGCATTCTCGCAGAAGCGCGGATGTCGAGAGGCCGATCGTAACCTCTAGACTGCCCGTGGACGTGGATTTCGCGTCTGAAACCACTGCGCACTGACCGACGTTCGCGTGAAGAAAACACATGAAAAGGGACCAGACGTGGGCACAAAGAACACATGACTAACAAGAAACATAAATCCTCATGAGCCCCCGCGACTGCGGGGGCTCATGAGGACTTATGTCTCTTGCGGATGGGTAGCGCTCGCCTTGCCCCGACTGTTAAGGGGTTAAACTGACTGAAAGTAGGTAAATAGATGAATTTCTTTAAAAGTAAAAAGTGCACTAAAGTAAGTTTAAACGTAGGCTATATCGTAAAGTGCACTAAAGTAAGGTTCAACGTAGGCTATATCGTAAAGTGCACTAAAGTAAGGTTCAACGTAGGCTATATCGTAAAGGGCACTAAAGTAAGGTTCAACGTAGGCTATATAGTAAAGTGCACTAAAGTAAGGTTCAACGTAGGCTATATCGTAAAGTGCACTAAAGTAAGGTTCAACGTAGGCTATATAGTAAAGTGCACTAAAGTAAGGTTCAACGTAGGCTATATAGTAAAGTGCACCAAAGTAAGGTTAAACGTAGGCTATATAGTAAAGTGCACCAAAGTAAGGTTAAACGTAGGCTATATAGTACATATCCATACCTTTTAACCCTTTTCTGCCCTGGCCAAAAATTCTTTAAAATGCTATAACAAAGTCCCTTCTTTGGAATTTAGATCTCCCTTTCCCCCTCTTCCGCTCCACGATATTCTGGCGGTTGATGAGAAGGTGGAAGAGGTCCCCTCCCCCACCCACCCACCCCAACCCTTTCCCCCTCCAGGTAACTCATCCGTCCCTGTATCATTTCAGTCAGGCCAATAAGACCCCCTCTTATAAAAGTGGCAATTCAGTTCCGTCAAGGTGGCATCTCTGAGCTCGGAAAGTTTCATACGCGCTCCACCCAAATCATCATAAGTCTTACCAAAACCTACCTATGCCTTAGATTTTCTTCCGACGTCGTAAAAACCGTAGGTGTCCTGGCAAATGTCTCTGTTATAACTACCGCCTAAACTAGGTAATGAAGGGCTGGTAACTCAGACACTTTTTTTAAAACATTCATGGTCAACCCAACTTCAGCTGCTGGCTCGAAAAAGGCGAGGCGTAATTTTCAACTCTCTCTCTGTCAGTGGTGGCAGATTACCTTTACGAAACTTTTGTTAATTCAACGCCAAAAAGCCTAAGTCGTTCAAGAAACATGGATATAAAGTGGTCTCAGCAAGTGGCAAAGATCATCATGAGCCCCCGCCCTTACGGGGGCTCATGAAGATCTGTGCCTCTTGCAGATTTTTTTTCTCGGCAGCGAAAGGGTGAAATGCCACCGATCCAACATACCCCATACCACCTCAGGCTTATAAAAACAGTAGGAGTTCCGGGCAAATCGTCTCCTTCGCACCTGACACGCACACTTATGGGCCCCCACAGGTACCAAGGCTCAGGTGAGCGACAGGTGGGGGTCGCTCTGCCCCGTCAAACTTCAAAATAGTACGGCTGCCCCTCTCCTTACGGCTAGCTCGTTGCAGCTGAAAGAGACATAGATTCTCAGAAACCCCTGCAGCCGCCAGGCCCCGTGAGAATTCATGTCGCTCTCCTCACAGCCAACTCGATGCATCTGCCCTAGGCATAGGTCCTCACGTACCCCTGCAGTCGTAAGGCCCCGTGAGAATCCATACCTCTTGCTGGAATAGCATAATGTTCTCATTCTACATCATATAGTCAGTTTCAAGCTCGCTTCCAAAAACAGTGCCCCTCTTCTAACAGGTGATGCAGCCAGTTCGGCTCACCTGCCAGAGGCATAGATTATCACGTGCCCTTGCAGCTAGCAGGGGCACGTGAAAATCTATACCCATTGGTGACAGAGAGAAGTGCCATTTACATCCCCAGATTCAGGTGGTCATTGAGGGAGTCATCGTGTTTCAAAATATCGCCTCCTCATTTAGATTGCATCGCCTTATTTTGCGAGGTCCGATTCCCGCCTGAGCTGCAAGTCTCACTTAACCCCTTCACTGCCGAGGAAAAAGTGAACACGACCCAACTGCAAGAGGCATAGATCTTCATGAGCCCCCTGCGGGGGCTCATGAGGATCTATGCCTCTTGCTGAGACCAATTTGAACGGTTTGCGCTTTTGGTCGTTGAACTGAATGAACAAAGATTTCAGAAACAAAAATAAACAAAAATGTACGTACAGTGACAGAGAAGGGGTTAATTTCATTCTCTTTCCTCAGACGTCCGCTTAACCAGGAAGTAGAAACACCCTCAATTTGACGATCTCACAGACTGAGTCTGTTTCGGATAACATAAGGCATTTGATTTTCATAAAGGGACTGCAGAGGCACATGTATGCGTGTGTCTGTAGAAGGGATTTGGCGTTTTCCTCACAGAAGAGGTCTTTCGTTCATCATTTCAAGCTCAATTAGGTTTAGTTTAGGTTTCTACTTCCAGCCCTAACAATAATAATTGGAGAAACATCACAGGAATGTGTAAGCAAAGTGCTTTTTGTTTTTTAGTTTTTTGGGTATACCCTGACTGAATTGACGCTCGGAGCACAGAGGGAAGCAATCGAAGATTTTCTACCAAGAGTTTCGTGCCCCTGACTGGTCTCGACCATCATACACTGACGAGTAAAAGAAATGCGACATTTTTGTCATCATCGGAAACACTTGAGTGTTTCTGATGATTCCCAAAATGTCGCATTTCTTCTGTTCGTCAACGTGTATGTAGTATTGCCAGCAGGAGCCAGCCAGGGGCACAAAACTCATGGCAGAAAAATCATCGATTCCCTCCCCTTTGTGCTCGGAACCTGTCAGGGGTGCAAACTTCATGGGGAAAAGAAAATCATTCTACTTCCTCCCACTGTTGAAACATCAAACAAGTATGCAAAAGGTCCTGAAGCCGACGTCAGTCTTGGCTATTTCTGCTCTGAAAGTGTACAGGGTTATGGCTTGTTTGTTTTACTAACAGGGTAGTTTTCTTTTCATTTACTCTTTTCTGTTTTTGGCGTCTCATTAGCGGTAATAATCTCCCTAAACGAGGCGGAAACGCGAAACATCAACACAACCCTATGGCCTGCTGGCTTTGTTTTGAAAGGTCGGAAATGGGGAAATGAAGTGTGTGCCAGCACGCAACACAAAGAGTTGATTGACTGATTGATTGGTTCGGGGTTTCTGCCCGCGACACACCACAGCAAGATTTGGCTCGACCATGATAGTTCAAGGGTGGTGGCAGAATAGCTTGGCGCCTATTCTGCCACCACCCTTGAACTATCATGGTCGATCTGTCTCCTGAATTGTAATGCAGTCCTCAGAGGATAACACCAAAATGTGGGTATTTCGTACCTCGGGCACAATGAGTTAACGTCCAAGGCACCGGAGTTATAATGGACGGCCCTAAGGAGGGGGTTTATGGCGGAGAGGAACAGTTATTGCCTATGGAGTACGGCCTGGCCACTGATCAATTCAGGCTTACTACAACTGTGCCACTTTGATTTACCAAGGACCTTTCAACGGTCAGGCTATAGAACACACCCGTTATGTGGTGGGTTGTTTTCCTGGTCTGGAATGGACATAAAGAGTGTGCGTCAATTGGTGTTAAAGGTGATAGCACTCTATTGTTTAATCAATGATAAAGCATAAGGATGACTTCTATAAGTTCCTTAAAGGTCCCAGCCCTTCGCTAGACACATTGCCTACCCTGCACAAGATCTCCTAACACACGTTATTACCGTTTAAAGAACGTAAGTATAGAATGAAATTTTTGTGTTTTGACAAATTAGCCTCTCTTGTCTGCACCCTTAAAACCATGTGCGTGTTTGAAAGGTTACAAAGAGCCACGGATTTGGAAAAGGCTGCACCATGTTCGCACCGAACAGCCAAACTGAGATTGACCTGCGCTCGCGGGTTTTGATTATACACCGTCACACAAAATGCAGCCTCGTGATATAACATTGTTCTTCAAAATCTTTTACAGCCATTAGTACAAAACAATCCATGCAGGGGCTTAAAAGGACACTTTCCTTAGTATTGTCAGTGTTCTCGAATGGTTTCCGTACCCCGCATAATTGAACAGCCAAGCTTCTGCGTTTTCAGCTAACCTGTTCTAAATAACTGTAGCAGGCATTCTTAATTTTGTGGGCAGACTCACACTATTTACGTTATGTCTCTTGAAACTGTACTAGGATGACATATTCCATTAATATTCGGTAATTTACATCGCCGTTTCCTGAAATAATTTTTTTTTATTATTATTGTAAAATTATTACGTGAATACACAGCGCTAGTAGTTTTTTTCCTTTTAAAAAAAATATGCTAGTGAGCCAGATTAGCCAGCCCAAGCCACCAGGAACGAGAAAATGATGGGATGGAACTGCACACTTCCTTGATGGATTTGCTGTAAACATTCCTTAACCCATTCAGCCCTGAGGCACTAAATCAGGGGATGGTTCGACCATGATAATTCAAGGGTAGTGCCAGATTAGCTTGGCGCCTGTCGGCGCCAAGCTAATCTGGCACTACCCTTGAATTATCATGGTCGATCCATCTCCTGCAACAGGTGCATAGACGTTAGATGACGCCTCCAAAATTTGGGAAATACGTGCGTCGGGCTGGATGAGTTAAGATTTGACATAATGCTGGATTCACTTTGATACTCAGATGCGTATCCTTGAACTGTCATGGCCGGTCAGACCGCATTCTGCAAAAAGTGGCCCCAAAGTTTAACCTTTTAGCTTTCGGTAGCGGTTTTCGTCGAGGTGATTCTTTCAGGAAACCGCTATCGACAGCTAAAGAGTTAAAGGGTTGTGACACAGACGCCGTGTACTTTTGATTTTCCACTGGGCGCACACGTGCACGCTGAAAAACCTTCAGTTTCAAGCGTGTGAGCTGCGAATACAAGCATTTTCATTTACACCGGCTGAACTTTTAAAACAGCTCGTTGTAAACACACCCCCTACCTCTCCCTGAAGGCAGGTTAGACGTGAGCTGGCTGGTAATTGGAACACTCGGCTTCATTTTTATTTTCAGTCTAGCCAGTACTAGACCGCTATGGCACTGGGTCCCTCGTCAAAGATCGATGTTGGTGTGAATGGTGTCAACAAGAAACATAGATTCTCATGAGCCCCCGCACCTACGGGGTTCATGAGCATCTATGTCTCTTGTAGATGAAATGAGCTTTACACAGCATCATAGCGAGGTATTTAGGTTTCGCAGGCTGGGGTTTGATTAGTATCAAGAAGGCAGAGCGCTGTTAGCATGTTCGAAGGTTTATACAGGTTTTTTTGGTGCAATTTCCGTCGGATTTTTTTTCCCTCTGCTCTGGACGTATACATGTATGTGCGCGGGTGTGTGTGTGTGTGTTGTGTTGTGTTGTGTTGTGTGTGTGTGTGTGTGTGTGTGTGTGTGTGTGTGTGTGTGTGTGTGTGTGTGTGTGTGTGTGTGTGTGTGTGTGTGTCATCGTTAAGTCGACATATAACAGGTGTGATACTATTAACGTTGTATTCTGGAAGAAACTAAGCAGAAAACTACTTTCCAGACAGAGCATTCTCGCATCATCCTGAAGGTCAATATTCCGTAGGAGGCTTGTGACCGATTGTATAATCTCAGTATTTGCTCCGTTCCGTTCTTCAAATCTCCTTCACGCCTCGAGAGAGAAGAAAACAGTTCAAACGATGTATTAGCAGGTGTTAAAACAGCCCATTTATTTATCCTGTTTTGCTGTCTCCCGAACGAACTGCACATCGATGGTATTCGCAAGCCCAAGTTCGGAAGTGATCATTTGGGCGTGACTGAACTCGTGTTTGATGCAGTTGCCTGCTTTGATTTTGTTCCCACCAATTTTCTGACGAAATCTTGAACCTGTGTAGTTTAACAGGAAATGCTCATACCCGCAAAGTGAAGACGGATTATATATTCTGAACAAAACAGGTTTGTATTCGCTGTTTTTACTAGAAAATTCTTAGTGACAAGGTAGTATGCGAGGACCTTCGACACGTAGCATATTTCTTTAACTTCCGTAGGTCATCATATCAAAGACAGACCTGGAGTGAAAAGTGTTTCCAAATGACGGCCGTAGTAAACACTCCTCCACAAGAGGCATAGATCCTCATGAGCCCCAGCATTCGCGGGGGCTCATGGGGATCTATGCCTCTTGTTGCCCTATTTACATCTACATTCCTCCAAAGCAGGATGGTAAGGCGCGTGTATTTTACGACGGACAAGACTGTTAGTGTTGGACATTACATGGACGAAATACTTCACTTTGACTGTTGAAGTTATCAGTTACACGCCATTGGTGTTCTGAGGGCCATTTATCTCCGCTTGCATTTCAGACTGAGATGGCGCTGTGATCAGTTCTGCATAGCACAACACGGGCTGTATGTGGTCCATGAAGGCCCTATAAGTCGCAAGAGGCCGATCGACAGAAAAAGTTACACAAAAAAATGCCAAGACAAAAAAAAAATGAGTTGCTCATTACATTTGCTTCACATAACAAACAATCGATGCTTGAGTTTTAAGTTGTGAGTGAAGTTATAAGCTAGGTGGTCGAAGTCGATGGAGTTGAATCAGTTCAACCCCTTGACTCCTACTGACGACTACTACTAAATATGCGTCTTTGTCCGCTGAGTTTAACCCTTTTATTGTCAGTGGACGCAAAATTGTGTGGGTTTTATATGCAGGGTAAATTCAGTCAACACCAGATGATCGCCCCAATTCAAAGAACACTGACATAAATAGCATCAGCAAGGGGCAAAGAACCTCATGAGCCCCCGCTGATGCGGGGGCTCATGAGATTCTTTGCCCCTTGCAGCTGGGTGATGGTTGCGTCTTCTTGGAAATAAGGGGGTTAAGGTACTAGCCGAGCCATTACAGAATCAGGAGCTACGTTTGAGCCAGCAAGGTTGTCTCCCACGGCGCCCATAACTACCGTTGAGCCATACTGATGTCGTTCAATCTAGTGCCGTGCCCAGAATGTCAGGCTCGTTGGAAAACAGACACTGTACTATGTTCAGTGAGGTGTGCACAATAGATTCATTCACAAGAGATTTGTTCACGGCCAATAACTCAAAGCAAAATTGAATGGCCAACTCTCAACAAAAGAGAAGAGTAAATTTTCACCGACTCCTACGCAAGCAATTGGCATAGATTCTGATGAGCCCCTGCTTCTCAGGGGTTCATGAGACTCTATGCCTCTTGCAGCTGGCAAGAGATATCACGGACGATAAGTCACAGACGAAAGATTGCAAAATCACGACAAATAAATCTCGACTGAGGGACACTGATGTGAGTACTACAGAACTAATCACCACGCCAGCAAGGAGTCATATAGATTATCACAAGTCCTGCGACTGCAGGAGTTCATGAGAACCCATGCCCCCGGCCTACCGGATGAAGCTGCCACAGCAAGACTGAAGAGAAGATTTATCTCTAGACCCTGTCTGCCAGAAATCACTTACTGGCATCGAACAGTAGTCATGTCCCTAGGATAGACAGATCATACCAAGACAAGACTGTATCAGAAATCACAAGGTCGTTTTCGCTTTTAAAAATTTTTTTTATAATAAATTTGTGCGTTTGTGTGTGTGTGTGTGTGTGCGTGCGTGCGTGTGAGTGTGTATGTGCGTGTGCGTGCGTGTGTTTGCGTGCATGCGCGTGTGTGTATGTATGTATGTATGTGTGTGTGTGTGTGTGTGTGTGTGTGTGTGTGTGTGTGTGTGTGTGTGTGTGTGTGTGTGTGTGCGTGCGTGCGTGGTCATAACTATTGTCTTAATGAGGTTGTTGTTTCAAGAGATATTACACATTTCACACCCAAAGTGAAAAGGCATGAGTTCTTTAACCCTTTGTAGAAATCACCTCGAGAAAAAGCGCTACCGACAGCCAAAGGGTTAAGAAAAAAAGGACCACAGTATATGTTTGACTTCGATAACATTTCTTCTATATACATACATAGCTGATGGTTACCATCATTCAGTCACATCCCAAAGTACAACTACAGACATCAAAAACAAGTGGGCATATTCACTTTAAAATTTCAAAGAAAATACCAGATGAAATTTTCCTCAAAATATATTATCCTCATAAAATATGCATATCTACGTAAAATACACCCCTAAGAGTTGAAAGGTCACTCTCATATGTTGTATAGGATGGCGAGCGGTGTGTTTATAACACCTGTTATCGGGTGCGTGTAGGCGGTTACATGCCAATTAAAGCGATGGGGATGAGATCACCGTACGTGCAAATATCGGATTTATCGCCTGTTTTCGACTTTATTTTGCGGTGAATTATCCCACAGGTTTTGCTAAGTGTGTCAGTGTGGTTTATTGAATTATTTTTGTAATCGTCTGATTGAAAGCACAAACCTACACAGTGTTGCAGTTGGAATTTTCCCTTTGGCTTTCCGTAGGGGTTTTGTCACGATGATTCTTGCAGAATATACGATGCCACCTTGCTCGACCTTAACTGTTTCATTTCCTGGTGACAACGACCCCTCGAGCCTTCCCATAGATCATCACCTCAGCCTCCAGGGCGTAGTGACCTTGCGATGGACATTGGAGACTATGAGGTGTTAGGGTCTGGACAGACGAGAGACCATCAGGGGGATCAGAGCTTGTCAGCAAACAGCACACCACATCAGATCTCCCGAATGCAAGAGGCATAGATCCTCATAGACCCATGCAGCTGCAGGGGTTCATGGTGATCTATACCTCTTGCTGGACGCGCTCAAATTCTTTGAAACCTTCGCAGGAGGTGGCGGAGGAAGTCATCATCGTAGCAGACAAGCGATCAGAAGATCAACGCTTGTCTGACGCAGGACAAATGTTCACAGACAATCGTTCAGTTTTCAAGACGCATAGGTCCTCATGATCCCTTATTGCAGCCGCTGTGGCTCCTGAGGATCTTCGCCTCTCGTTGATAAAGATCAAAACCATTGTCATCTCAGGGCGAGGGCGAGTTTGGAGTGTCAGCATAAGCAGGGATTCATAAGGACACAAGGCTCTTGATCATAAGGGACAACCCCTTTTTCATCTCTTCTCCTCAAGGGAGGTCTATCATCGTAGTTGGAATCATGAGTTTGAATCTAGGGCCTTTACTCACGTAAGGGCCCGGGATTCAAAGTCCAAGAGACACAGATCCTCATGAGTCCCTGCTGTAGCAGGGGCTCATGAGGGTCTGTGTCTCTTGGTATTAGTAGTCAGCACCTTATTTTTATCTCAGCTCTTCAGGTAGAGCGCATCGTCGGTGATGGAATCGTGAACAGTTGGATGTCTGATAGGATTAGGCGAAGATGGGGTGGTAAATGACACACCGTGACAGCGGATGGGAAATGGGTTCACAGGGGGACGGCCGTGATTATTGACACTTGTGCCCTTGTCTTGAAAGCCTGAGGGGTTTGGCGCTGACGCCTCGGGGAGATGAAGTTTTTACCGTAGATTGTATGTTTGTTTTCGTTGTGAATGATAGACTGGTGACCACACAGTTTGACAGCACGGACGTTGGCTTAAAAAATAATCGCAGTCAAAATAAGATGGGATGAACCATAACCCACAAAGTCCCTTCTATATGAGAGCCATAACCCACAAAGTCCCTTCTATATGAGAGCCATAACCCACAAAGTCCCTTCTATATGAGAGCTGTCCTCGCTGTCAATGGTCTCTACCTTTTGTCTTTGACCTGATTCTGATGTTGAATTGTCTCCAACTGAAAAAGACTCGAAGACCTGCCAATGCGTCAGTGAGTTCTATAATTGGCGCAGGACATATGCGTCATTGCTTTGTCAAACGTCATTTTTCATGACGTAAGTTTTAGTTTTTACGTAATTTTATATTTTACATGATATGAGTTTCACTTTCGCTTCATGGGCTTGCGAAAATGGTGACAAAACTAGAACTTCACAATACAATTTCTGCCTTGCTATATTTTGTGTGAAAGCAGGTTGACGTTACCTAGCTACATGATATACTAAGTATACGGGTCACCTGTATGTTCTTCTGAAAGCGCGTCGATGTGTGTGCGTGTTAGTGCGTGCGTGCGCGCGCTCCAAACATCTCCAAGAGGCATAGATCCTCATGCGACTGGAAGGTGCATGAGGATCTATTCCTCCTGGAGATGCGCGCATGTTTGTGTGTGTGTGTGTGTGTGTGTGAGAGAGAGAGAGAGAGAGAGAGAGAGAGAGAGAGAGAGAGAGAGAGAGAGAGAGAGAGAATGACGTCATATTTAGAGTGTGATAGTGTCTGCGTGCTGACTGAGTTGCCTCTTTTACGTCACCGCCATTGTCTGACTTTCTCTAGAAGTAGAGTTTTTTAGTGTTTTAATTTTTTTCTGAAAAGAATTATTTTTACTAAAGAAGTTGAAAGGATACAAAGCTGGCTAACGAACTCATCCAATGTCTTTCTCCAACCTAGCTATATGCAAAAGTTCATATGACAAATAAATATGACAAAAATTACCGACTCTAATCTGCGACAACCGACTTACCTATAAACGGTTGTTTATGTCTTCAATGAGACATTTAATTACAATATGCTCGGAGGCTCTCTTAGCCACCCACTTAATAAAGTATTTCGCCAAGTTTCAAGCTTGTGTGTACAGAAATATCGGAGATTCTCTTGTTTACACACATACGCACATACATATATATATATATATATATATATATATACATACATACGCACATACGGCGCTTCGCGCCAAATGTACGTTCAGCAGCGAGGTTAGCGTAACTAGACGTCACGTAATTTTTATCTCGTTACTTCAATTGTTAGAGGTTTAGCCTGCCCGCCTTTGACATCATGGACATGCTATTAAATTCGCCCCACCGCAACCCGTCCTAAAAAGTCCCTTCTATAAATAGAAGGGACTTAAAAACAAACAAACAAACAATATGGGATGAACCATAACCCACAACGTCCAAACATCCTCAAGAGGCATAGATGTTCATGCGCCCTCAGGGCACTTGAGGATCTATGCCTCTTGGAGAAGCGCGCACATATGTCATTGGTTTGTCAAACGTCATTTGTCATGACGTATTTTTAAGTCTCTTCTATTTATTGAAGGGACTTTTTACGACGGGTCACGGTGGGGCGAATTTAATAGCATGTCCATGATGTCAAAGGCGGGCAGGCTAAACCTCTCACAATTGAAGTAACGAGATAAAAATTACGTCATGTCTACGCTAACCTCGCTGCTGAACGTACATTTGGCGCGAAGCGCCGTATGTGCGTATGTATGTGCGTATGTATGTATGTATGAGTGTGCGTATGTATGTAAACAAGAGAATCTCCGCTATTTCTGTACACACAAACTGGAAAATTGGCGAAATACTTTCTTAAGTGGGTAGCTAAGAGAGCCTCTGAGCATATTGTAATTGAATGTATCATTGAAGACATAAACAGCCGTTTATAGGAAGTCGGTTGACCCAGATTAGAGTCGGTAATTTTTGTTATATTTACTTGAACTTTTCCATATAGCTAGTTTGGAGAAAGACATTGGATGAGTTTGTTAGCCAGCTTTGCAAGTTTTCAACTTCTTAGTAAAAATTAATTCTTTTCAGAAAAGAATTAAAACAGTAAAAAAAAAACTTCACCTCTAGAGAAAGTCAGACAGTGCCGGTGACGTAAAAGAAGCAACTCCGTCACCACGGACACTGATACTCTAAATATGACGTAATTCTCTCTCTCTCTCGCTCGCTCTTTCTCACACATATAGGCGCATCTCCAAGAGGCATAGCTCCTCATGTGTCCAGAGGGCGCATGAACATCTATGATTTTTTAAGATGTTTGGAGCGCGCGCATGCACTCACGCACACGCACACGTATACACACGCATCGACGAGCTTTCAGAACAGCAAGCAGGTGTACTTAGTATAGCATGTAGCTAGGTAAAGTCAACCTGATTTCACACAAATTATAGCAAGACTGAAATTGTACCGTAAAATTCTAGTTTTGTCACCACTTTCCCAAGTCTTGAAGCGAAAGCGAAACTCATATCATGTTAACTATAAAATTACGTAAAAACAAAAAAATACGTCAAGACAAATGACTTTGGACAATCCAATGGCACATATGCGCGCATCTCCAAGAGGCATAGAGGGCGGAGGGCGCATGAACATTTATGCCTCTTGAGGATGTTTGGAGCGCGCGCATGCACGCACGCACACGCACACGCATACACGCACATCGACGCGCTTTCAGCAGAGCATGCAGGTGTACTTAGTACAGCATGTAGCTAGGTAAAGTCAACCTGATTTCACGCAAATTATAGCAAGACTGAAATTGTACCGTGAAATCAAAGTTTTGTCACCATTTTCCCAAGTCTTGACGCGAAAGCGAATCTCATATCACGTTAAATATAAAATTCAAGTAAAAACAAGAAAAATACGTCATGACAAACAACGTTTGACAAACCAATGACGCGTATGCACTGCGCGCGCCCCTTCTAGAGTTTATTATGACGCAATGGCACATCTGCGAGGCTTTTTCAGAAGGAGATATTTCAACATCATAATCAAGTCAAAGACAAAAGGTAGAGACCCTTGACAGCGAAGACAGCTCTCATATAGCAGGGACTTTGTCGGTTATGGTTCATCCCATCTTGTTTTGTTTTTACGTAATTTTATATTTAACGTGATTTGGGGGAGTGCTCCGCGATAGCGGAGCCTTGCTTAGTGGCTGGCGCAGGACTAAGCTTGCTCATGAGTGCAAGTGACCCCTGGACTTTCGCATGCGGGAGATGGCCACTTAGCAGTCCGGAAAGACGACAGCCAATTAGCAGGAAGTGAATCCCTGTCTTCAGTCAGTCCGTGTGGGTCTGATTGGCTTCACTTTAACCTATGCTTGAACACTGCCGCAGGGCATCTGTACTAATGAAGATCGGACTGTGCGCTGCTCTGCGATTTCAGACCTTGCGGCGTGCAGCCGTCAGGTCCGAACTCACAGACCAGCGTACGTCTAGGACGCAGGAGTGGCCGGCTCTGAGGGTGTCACTGAACTTGGACACAGGAGTGTCCGGCTCTGAGGGTGTCACTGAACTTGGACACAGGAGTGTCCGGCTCTGAGGGTGTCACTGAACTTGGACGCAGGAGTGGCCGGCTCTGAGGGTGTCACTGAACTTGGACGCAGGAGTGGCCGGCTCTGAGGGTGTCACTGAACTTGGACGCAGGAGTGTCCGGCTCTGAGGGTGTCACTGAACTTGGACACAGGAGTGTCCGGCTCTGAGGGTGTCACTGAACTTGGACGCAGGAGTGGCCGGCTCTGAGGGTGTCACTGAACTTGGACGCAGGAGTGGCCGGCTCTGAGGGTGTCACTGAACTTGGACAAGTTCAGAAACAAGATCTTCTGAATCTGAGAACCCGCCTGCGATTAACTCATTCTAGAGGCCCCGCACTTCCGCAGCTATTGATGCGGGCGCCATTAAGAGTTACAGAAATCATTGTTGCGTTTATGGTATTTCATGATACAAATGACACGAACGTCAGCTCCGAGACAGTTTAATTCCGATGTCCTGGATTTGTATGGCATTGTTTATGGTTCTCGTGTAAATGGCGGGCTGGAGGCGGTGGTGATTGTGGTGGTGGTGATGGTAGTAGTAGTGGTGGCGATGGTGATGGTGGCGGTGTATGTGAAAATGTTATAGTGTTCTTGGCTTCGACGATCAGTTGACTGTTCTTGAAAGGCCACTTGCAGGTAACTGCAATATGATGCATCGTTTGACAAGACCATCAGTAACGAAAACGATGAAGTTTGGCACAAGCCGACAGTCGCTAACAGCTTCTCCTATTCTTTACACGGCTGATCTTCAGATGAAGTTACCCAATGCGCCAAAGGCCACCGGGCCGACGTCGGCTGCCGTTGGACCGCGCCCGGTCGTGCGCGGGCCAAAGGCGGCCGACCTCGGTCCGATGTCCTTTGGCGCATTGGGCAATGCATTCCCAGCCATCCACCAGAGACGCAGACCACCGTGACCATTCTCACTGTCAGCGGCGATGATCCGTTTACATCATGTCACGCTGGTAGTCAGTGTGTGATGGTCTGTGATGTTGGACCATAGAGCTACTATCCGTAAGGTTAAAAAACACAGACCGCCGTACAACCCTGCCGCAAAAGCCATTGATCATCATGACCATCCTGCCTCACAAACTTGACAGAGGCAGATATGTCGAGTTTCCACTATACCTCAGTGTAGATGTGAGCGCATAATTATGAGGATTAAATTCACTTCACGATGTACAGCCGTAAGGTTAAACCCCTTCACTGCCGAGAAAAAGTGAACACGATCCAACTGCAAGAGACATAGATCCTCATGAGCCCCCGCGACTGCGGGGGCTCATGAGGATCTATATGCCTCTTGCTGAGACCAGTTTTTATCTACGTTTCTTGGACTGCTTTGGCTTTTGGTCGTCGAACGAACAAAGATTTCAGAATAAAAAAAAAATCTACTTACATTGGCAGGGAAGGGTTGATCCTTCACTGCCGGTGCGCGCTGATTGTCTTTCTGAAATCTGTGAAATTCAGTTCAACGCCAAAGATATGTCCAACCGCACGGTCCAAGGACCACGGCTACAAAGTGGCGTCAGCAAGAGACCTCACGAGCTCCCGCGACTGAGGATCTATGCGCCTCTTGCATCTGGATCGTCACTGAAGATTTTTTTTTTCTCTGCAGTCGAGGGGCTAAAATATCATATATTGTGCTGCGTCACGTCTGCGTTTCTCGTACGGGAGCGGTTAACCCCTTTACTGCGACTACCTCGTACAAATTGCACGCCCGTATTCGATGTACGTGTCTGAAATGTGTCACAGAGTTCCGCAACGCGAAAAGACGGCCCTCGGCAGCCGTCCGTCCCATCAACAATGGACACACAAGTGGTGTCAGCAAGAGGTATAGATCCTCATGAGCCCCCGCGATTGCGGGGGCTCATGAGGATCTATACCTCTTGCAGTAGCTCGGTGTTCCTTTTTTTTTTTCTCGCCAGTGTAAGGGTTAATAGGTTTTGTCAGCACACAAGCGAATGACCTCCACGCGTTAAATTCCTTTTTCCCGCTGGCCAATCACTCATCAGTCCAACGCTTCAGACTCGGGCCTCACAACTGAATCTAAAAGCGGTCGTTCATGAAGCCGATGAAAGCAGGGGTTCATGAGAATCTACGCCTCTTTTCAGACGAAAGCGTGAAGGTGAAACACTGTCAGATTCCTATACTGACGAATATTTGCCCGTCAAACCAAGACGAGAATTACCGGTAATACACTTTCTTATCGTATGATGAGACTGACTTCAACTGACTTCACGTTCAACGAATTATTACTCTAATACGCTGGAAAGTTCATGGCGTACATCTTTCATTGTCGTTGGCGTTTGCTGAGATGGATCGACAGTGTTATATAGCTTAGAGTTCTTGATTGGACAGTGAGCAAAAGGTCTTCTGACCGACTTCGGCCAAAGCTGGCCCGTGCACGGCCAGAGAGACTTTTCTTTTGCTCACCGCGTACATTAAGCTCAGTTCAGTTTCTTGTCTGTAGTGGTACGGTCTAGCTCAGACTTCAAATCCATTTAGCACTGACACACTATTACAGTACAGTTAGTTAGTTAGTAGGGTTTAACGCCGGGCAGGCAACCAAAGCCATCTCAGGGTGGGAGTATAATAGCGGAACAGTCGACTCCGCTTACAAGGAGGTCAGATGTAACAAGTCGGATATAACAACACTGACTTTTTCTGTACAAATTAGTTCGCTTATTACAAACGTCGGATGTATATTCAAACAAGCTAAAGAAAACCAACGTTTGAGTCCTCAGGCGATTAGTTATACCCGAAGTCACATAATATTGCATATGGATCGACCATGATAGTTCAAGGGTGGCGCAGGAATAGCTTGGCGCCTTGGCGCCAAGCTATTCCTGCACCACCCTTGAACTATCATAGTTGACCTGTCTCATAAACCATAATGAGGACAACTCCCAACTATTCGGGAAATGCGATTTTAGGCTAAAATGAGTTAAACCGCAAAGTACTTCCTCCACGTGCAAATGCTGCTGATCCTTTAAAAGTAAGGGGTTAATGATTCTCAGGAGCCCTTGCCTGCAGCTGTGCCACACGGCTCTAGCAGATGGAAATGGGCTGGTTGAAGGGCAGCCGACCTCTCGGAAAACCTCCGAATCAGTTTTTGGGACACTGCATTACATTACATTGTCGCCTGAACAAGGGTTCTGTTTTCCTTGTATCGAATCATTTACGCAACTGCACCGGGCTTGCAAATTCATTTTCGTTTCCTTGGAATGCGTGCATGCAAGGCCAGTGGCAGAATCTGGACAAGAAAAGCAGAACTTGTCCAATTTTTCTGTTGAAGTTTGATTTGATTGTCGTTCAGTGCTGGATTTGTTTTCTCGTACATCGCAAGCATACACAACAACAGTAATGTCATAACAAAAGAGAGATGTATGCAAATGTGCAATTTCTAAGCTAAATATTTCAATTTGCAAGAGGCATAGAGTGTCATGATCCCCTGCATCGCAGGGGATCATGACAATCTATGACTCTTGCTTATTGAGGTCTCAGTCAATGCTATCGTTGTACTTCCATTATTTAGTCTGAGCAAAATGAAGAAAGAAAACGGTAGAAAAAAAAAACCCCAACAAGAACACTTTCAAGCTAAACTTTGGCATGGTCTACCCCTTTTTATCTGCCTCTCTAACTACATTCAACCGTGTCACTATGCTGGTTCAAGGGTGGTGCTGCTAGCATACAGGCCCTCGCCTCTACAGAAACTGCAAGATATACTGACTCCATCCCTAAATTATTATCAGGGTCGATCTCGCTCTGTGAATGGTACGTAGTCTTCAGAAGACAATTCCCATATTTCGGAGCTTCGATCTTCAGGGTGGGCACAGTGTGTTGTCCTAGCACTGACCAAGTCGCCGCTGATCATCGACTGGACGCTTGGTGAACTCTTCCGCAAGAAAGTCATCAGTGGCCACACAGGGCAATTAGGTTACGCCCCCTTTTCACACACTGTTATCTGTTAGCCTCTTGCAGCATAAAACTATGAACGAAGAACTTTTCTGCCAAAACAAAAAATCCACGCGGAGCACATCACAGGAGAAGCTATTTCAGCAATTCTTAAAAAAATTAAGAGTTAGCGTTTTTCACAACACTCAAATGCACTAAGTACCCATGACAAAACTGTCGTCTGCAAGCCTGCATACAACCGTGCACATGCCCCAATTAGGCTCCCATGAACACACTAGGTCGACTAAAATTACCCAGATTTTGCTCTTTTTCACACCACCTGTCATGCCTTTTGTTGCTCAAAACGCCAAAAAAGGCACACAATTGAAGTTTTACACCCTAAAAAAATGGCAAAAAGGGAGGAAATTTTTTGAACTATTTCTGGCGGAAAAGTTACTACATGCACCGGAAGCAATTGCCCTGTGTGGCCAGTGCAAATGGCGCAAGCGATAGGAGTTGTAGGCCTTCCGCAGCCCTGAAGACCTAACACATTCAGTACTGACACTCTACAGCGAAAGATGCATCGACTATGATAGTTCAAGGGTGGTGCCAGAATAGCTTGGCGCCTCTAGGCGCCAAGGTATTCTGGCACCACCCTTGAATTATCATGGTCGATCCCGTAATGCGTCGGGGCTAAACGGGTTAAGACTCTCTCCCTCATATACACAGATATGTGAGCAGTGTTTTCCTTCCCTTTCTGAAAGGACGACCAGTTTGAACAAGAAAAAGTTGTATTACCGGAACAATCCCTGAACAAAAGTTTCAGCCATAGCAGCTGCGCCTGTGATAATTTTCCTGCCATATGCCCGCGATCTGTTATCACCTCGTCTCAGCGAGCGTAAGACTTTGAACTGATCCGCGCTGTCCTCATCTGGCGAGCAGATAAAGGGTAAATGAGTCCCACAGTCCTTACCGGCAAGAGTCATCGATTCTCATGAGCCCCTGCCTGCAAGGGGTCTTGAGACACTATGCCACTTGCTTCTGTAAGGTTGTGGCCGAGGGCGGATTGTTCTCCAACACTGTATTTTTGTCTGGGCTGAAATGGGTACATTGGGGGGTTGTTTTGCAGGATTCAGGGCAGATACTGTCAACTGATCTGTTATTTTGTGAGTCCACAAAGCGAAAAGAAGAATTTGCCTCTATTATTTTGGAAACTGTCTGGAGGCTAAGGGGCAGGAAAGTGGGCCGACTACCGCGGGATGCCAAGGGAGGGAAGCTGCATGGTCGCCGGTAGAAGGAGCAGCTATTTGGCCGCCGCTGCAAAGCCGGTAAGTCACCTTCACAGTGCAGATCGGCAGATGATGCGGATGGTTCATTCACTTGAAATTTAAAATTGCGTCCGCTTGCCCGGGTTCTTAGTCACCCACTCCTTTTAACCTCTTAGTCACTGCTGAGAAAAAGCAAACATTACCCAACTGCAGTAGGTATAAATCCTCATGAGCCTCCGCAGTTGCGGGGTTCATAAGGATCTATGCCTCTTGCTGACACCACGTTGTATCTATGTTCCTTGGACGGCAGGGGCTCCTTGACGTTGAATTTACATTTCAGGAACACAAATTTCCGCCTCGGGAATCGAAGAGGTTAATATTAAAGGGGACACCATTCGCTGTAAACCTGTAATAAAACAAACAAACAAACAAACAACAACAAAAACACAAACAAACATTATATGCACGCAGAAGGCGGGGTCAAAATAATGTGCAACTTTTAACATTTGCTTTGAGTAAACAGTGGTGTGTATGTGTGTGCGTGCGTGCGTGCGCGCGTATGTTACGTGCGTGCGTGCGTATCTGTGTGCATGCGTGCCTGTGTGCGTACCGTGCGTGCGCATCTGTATGCGTGCGTGTGTGTTCCGTGCGTTCGTGCGAGTGTGTATCTTTCTTTTCAATGTTTGGTGTCTTTTTTTCTTTCCTTTGCTGTTTTTTTTTTTTTTTTTTTTGGGGGGGGGTGGGTGGGTGGGTGGGTGGGTGGGTGGGGGGGGGGGTCAGGGCAGGGATTGGATGGATGGCCAGGGGGAGGGGGGAGAGGTAGGGGTAGGGGGCGACTGAGTTGCGAGGTGGGTGGGTTCAAGTGATTCGGATCAGTCTGTATGGTCCCGTGTTTCAGCTTATCATAAAGGAACCATCAGAACGTGTTCTCGCTTCGTATATCTGTGAGCACAGTGTCCGTGATGCCTTCGGTTTGATACGGAAAGAAATTGGTCAGCCATAATTGTCAACACGAGGGACAAATGTTGCCATAAACATGTTTCCTTATCTCAGATTTTATCGAGGAAGCTGCGAAAAAGGTCGTAAAGTCAACCCTACATATGTCAAGTGTTATTATGAAGGCTCTCAAAGCCTCAGTTTAGAACAGATTCGCTGGGAGGAAACGTTTTGTTTCCATGGAGTCGACAATAGTGCTGGGATCACGAGAATCTATCATAATTTAACTCATTCTACCCCAGACACACCACAGCAAGATATGGATCGACCAAGATAGTTCCAGGGTTATGCCAGGATAGCTTGGCGCCTATGGGCGCCAAGCTATTCTGGCATCACCTTTGAACTATCATGGGTCGATCTGTGTCCTGCACTGCAAAGCAGTCTTCAGAGGACAATGGCAAAATTTAAGGATTTCGGTGTTGGGGTAGAATGAGTTAACCCATTCACTGCCAAGAAAACGTGAACACTATCCAACTGCAAGAGGCATGGATCCTCATGAGCCCCCGTTAACTGCGGGGGCTCATGAGGATCTATGCCTCTTGATGCCACTTCTTTCAATCGGTACGCCTGAGACGATTGGATCTCTTTGGCGTCGAATTAAGATTCCAGAAACACAATCTGCGTCTGTTGGCAGTGAGTGGGTTAACGGGATAATTTGTTGAGACTGAGACTGCAACCGTAGTGCGTTTTACAGGTCGGTATCGGATTAACCCTTACGTCGTCGGTAGCAGCATTTTGTCGAGGCAATTCCTGCAAGAATAACCTTGTCGAAAATATCTACCGACACGCCGCCAAAGGTTTGGTAATTAAAAACTGAAAATAGATAGCGACAGAATTATTTTGTGGGTCTTTCACTGCGATTCCTACACTATATTTTTATAATCTGCAAATAGTCACAATCTACAAGAGGCACAATCTGCGATAGGCACAATAGGCACAATCTGCAATAGGCACAATCTGCAAGAGGCACAGATTGTCATGAGCCCCTGACAATCTGTGCCTCTTGCTGGAATTTACATTTTTGCCTCTCAGACGGAGGAGGTATGGGTGTGTAAGCCTGTGAATGCCTCTTGTTTTCATGACCTAACTGACAGCTACTGTTTTGTTTCCACCTCTGCGACTTCACACGTCTAAACCTGTACACAGCTGCGCGCCCCATCATGTGTGCTGCGACTAAGATACCTCAGGCTACATTTGTCACGGGGTGCGTCCAAGTGAAAAAGTGGCGTGTGCGATCGAAGGGTGGCCATTTATTACACAGTGGCACGTAAGCTGGCAGGTAGACTGACAGCCAGACAGACAGATTCTGACGTACCCACGCACACAGACACCGTAAGCGCACACAGTCGCACGCAGGCACTTGCCTTGCGCGACGCTGGCACTCGCAAACATTCAATCATGAGTGCATGTACATACTAGCGCGGCCCCCTCCCCCCCCCCCTTCCCCAACGCAACACACACACACAAACACACACGCACACACACACATGCATAGCACGCACGCACGCGCATACACACACACGCACGCGCGCACGCACGCACACGCACACAATATCTTCCTATATTCTAAGCAAACCTCTCCGCACCCACTCTACCCCCCTCCCCTCTCCACCCCTACCTTACCCCCATCCCTCCCTTTCCAGTTTTAGTCCCTCAAACACCCCTTCAACTTGAAGCTCCACTCTTGACAAGATTTCCTGGCTTACCCAGCATGTTTTCGTAACAAATTCACCCATTTAGTGTTGAGAAACAGCGAATACAAGTCAGCTGCAAGAGATCTACAGGATATAGATTTTCATACACACTCGCAGTGGCGGGGGCTCATGCGGATCTTTGCCTCTGCCTTGCGGCTGCCGGCACTCCAGCGTGGCGCCTTTGAATCGGCGTCCATTGGCAGTGAAGGGGATAACCCCACTGGACGCACATTTTGAAATCTTCGTTCATTCAACGCCCGAAAGCCGCCACCGTCCAAGCAACAATGGGCATAAATTGGACTCAGCAAGAGGCAAAGATCCTCATGAGCCCTCGCGAATGCGGGGGCTCATGAGGATCCGTGCCTCTTGCGGCTGGATCGTCTTCGCCTTGCCTCGGCAATGCAGGGGTTAACTTCACGCATCGCAGTATGTGTGCCTGAATTGACTGCACGCGTAGGCACTCCAATGAATGAGTCCCTGTTTCGCTAAATAAACAAATTACATTCTGTTACCACGCGATAGGCTGGGTAGTAGGGAGGAGTCCTGTCAACGCAGACCTCCTTTTCAGATGCAAGAGGCACAGATCTTCATGGGTCCCTGCAGGAGCAGGGACTCATGAAGATCTGTACCTCTTGCTCGACACGTTTATCTCTGTGCTTCTTGGATGGCGATCGCGCCTGTCGGAGTTACATCAGTTACGACTTGAGGTAACTTAGGCTATCGCTGCCCACACCTAAATAAATCAAACTCGGGGGACCTGCAGAGTGTCAGTCTTCAAAGTAGGCCTATCGCGTAGTCGAAAGACTGGAAAATGTTACGCGTAAAGTGTTTTTGCGGCCTTATGCGATCCGTTTGCGTATTTTCGTTACACATCCCAGCAAACAGATCGTCTACACTGTGTTAACCCCTTCAATGGCGCCAGAAAAAGAAGTGATCTTGATCCGACTGCAAGAGGCATAGATCCTCATGCGCCCCCGCAGTTGCGGGGACGCATGTGGATCTATACCTCTTGCTGACGACTATTGTATTGGTGTTCTTTAGACGACTGACGCTTTAAGTTGACACAATCTGCTTCCAAAGCAGGTACGGGTTTAAAGCGTTGTGTAAGAAGAATACAGTAAGTTTATTTTAATGAGAAGAAAACAATAAAAAGAGACAAGTACGGATAACCAAAAGATTTTTTTTTCATCCCGCCAATTTACAAAGATCCTGCACACACAAATTCATTTTTGAGAGAAGAACCCAACTGAGAAAGAAAAGTAAGCTTAGAAATGACAGTTGCAACACAACTGTCTTTTCTAAGCATGTTTCTTTCTCCGTTGGGTTCTTCTGTGCATTTTACACGTTAGCTTGGCTGTCAACGTTTTGGTATGATTTTTTTTTATTTTTTTGGGGGGTCAACAATCATTTGTACAATAACCCTGATGTCCTTGAGAAAACAAGGTTGCGTGCATAATTTTCTGTCTCTGCCCACATAACACACTTTCTTCCAGTCACTAACACACTTTCTTTCTGCGCACGTAACACACTTTCTTTCTGCCCACGTAACACACTTTTTGTTCTGCCCACGTAACACACTTTCTTCTTGAGTGGACAGCCTTGTCCCTAGCTCAAATTCTCTTCTACAGTAGGACATCGACCGCGATATCATCATTTTAAAAATGTCAGGAAAATAAACTAAGCAGACACCTACATAGGTATCGCCAAAGAAATAACGTCTGTAGACACCTTTGCAAGATGCTGATGAGGGTTAGCGAGAGAGGTCTGGATCCTCATGAGCCCCCGCGTTCGCGGGAGCTCATGAGGATCCAGACCTCTTGCGATGGAGGACCTCTGAAGAGCATGTTATAAAAATATGAGTGGAAAGCACTTGAAAGCAGCGAGATTTCTCATGAGCTCATGTGAATATAGATACTTATGGACATGAATCACCTCTCATTAATACAGGCTGACTGCACTGACTATATCTTTCTGCTCCACGGACGGAGGAAGTCAAAAGAGTCGATCTTCAGACTAAAGTCGAAGAAACTATCACGTTACCCTGTGTGGTATCCTTGAATCTCGTACGTTGCCACGGTCTTTGGGTAGAAACCGGTCATGCAGCCTCTTCCAGCAAGAAGCATGGATAATGCTCATGGGCCGCTTGGTCTGCGTGGGCTCATGAGAATCCATGCTTCGTGGAGATCGAATATTTTGCTCAGAGACTGTTGTACTCAGTGGTGTTGGCTGGGCCGCTCCAAAAGGCCACGAGCTGCCGCAACCTGATACCCTACAAAACAAAGACGCAGATATTTTTGTTCCTCCTGGAATTCTTATAGTGGCCTTGCTTTGCTTCCAGTCAGTAAAAGGTCCTCGGGCCGAGTGTTCTAGGGCCAACAGTCGTAGACGTCTTATAGGCGCCTTTTGGAAGCTAATATTTCGGTCCAAAAAAAGACACATGAGAAACATAAGTGTGTCTACAATTAGAAAAGGCATCAACTACATTTGGCCCACGGGCCAGTATTATTCAACCTGAAGTGTCCGTCAAACAGCATCAGTGAGGTTACGTTTACACAGACGATGACTCCCAACAACAAACGAGAGCGAAATAACGGCGCGTAAGCAGTGTGTACCTGAAGCACAGACAACACTCCTATCATCCCCAAGAGGCATAGATCCTCATGAGCCCTCCGGGGCTCATAAGGATCTATGCCTCTTGGAGATGTTAGGAGTGTTGTCCGCTATGCTTACGGTTGAAGCTGGTTGTCCGCTGTGGCACTACGCCGGCTCACGTTCGTTTGATTGGAGGAGTGACGTTCGGCGTAAAAGTAACTCACTACTGTTAGTAAAGTATAGGCACGATTGTCGGAAGGGGTAAATTGTGCACGGTTCATAAAACTAATAATACCGGCGACGGGCAAAAGGTGTTGGGAGAGGAGACGTGGTCGGGTAAGACGTGTGTACAGTAGTAGGTTTAGGGAGTCTGATTTTAAGGGGGAAAAAACAAAACAAAACAAAACAAACAAGATGAAGATTTCATCCGGATAAAGTCTACCGTATTGTTTGCAGCTCACGTGCGTTTTTCTTTCAGGAACATTCAGAGTTGTTCATCAGTTTTATCTCATTCGGGCCGGGGTATGCCGCGAATCCGGAGGCGGCACCTCTCCGATTGAGTTAAGCCGTTTTTATCCTTCTGATCCATTTCCCTCCTCTCTAAACCGATTTCTGATCAACACTAATTAAGGCTCATGCCGGCGCACACAAATAAGGACGGACACAAGGCGCTTCCCGCCATTAGTACGCTCTGTGGATTCACTGTCACAGTCCGATGTGTGCCCGACTATGTTCGTCATTTGCATGCTACGGATCGTGCTCCGACCAGCCCCATCTCAAAGTCTACCGTATTTTCAATACCGCGGTAGACAAAAACCGAAATAAATTGGCAAATGGTGCGACCACCCGTTGCCTTTGTGGCAGCTACGGCAACGCTGTCCAAAATCCAGTTTATTCAATACTGACCAGCAAAAAAAATGGCACATTGTTGGAATCATTGAAAAAAATTTAGTTTTTGTTTTAGTTTTTATATTGTTTTGTATACTGACGAGCAAAAGAAATGCGACATTTTTGGAATCGTCGGAGTGTTTCCGATGATTCCGAAAATGTGGCATTTCTTACACACAAAACATACAACACAAAACAAAAAACAAAACAACGACAACAAAACCCGAGATCAATGTTAGTGTAAGCCAGCAACATACCACAAAACTAACTTAACACTGGTTGCCTCTCTCGATTCGCTATCGCTGGTCAGCGGTAGCGAATCGAGGGACACACCCAATGTCTACGAACCCTTGAATGTCCGTTGAGTCCCATTTCTTCGAGGCGACTCAAGAAAAGAAAATTTGAGGCACCCCGTTACAAGTGTGCGGCACAATTCTTATAAATATGTAGAACTAGAAGTGCCGAGAAGTGATTGTTAAACACATTTAGTGCCGGCACAATGTTAGGACAATGCCAGTGGGCAGACCGACATCTTGGCGAGAAACGCAGGGCGCACAAAGTCCTCGGGCTGACGTAGGCTATCATTGGCCCGCGCAGAGCAGACGTCTGCCTCAGCACCTCGCACTCACTGAGTCCGGCAGGATTAAGGGACTTACCATGGAAGAGGTCATCAACCTCTAGCGCCACAGAGCAGTGAATGAATGCAACTGTAAGTTTCTGTTGGTGGCTGGTTTGCCCAACACAAATACGCGAAAGCGGTGGTCGGACAGCGACACAAATCGAGAACACTGAAATAAAGAAGGAGTGTTTTCATAATTTTTATGCGCGACGTGACAGCGGGTTGCGACAGGCGACAGCCGCGGCGACAAAAATGTATCTCGGCCCCATCTAGCAATTCAAAGGCGATTGCCCCCGCGATATCGCTGTGAAGGGAGCGCGGTTTTCAGCATGAGACAAGTAGCAGCAATTCTAATCAGCTTCAATAGGAGCGCGATGCCGCCTGTCGCGCCACCATATGGAAACACAAAGCGATTTTACGCCTGCTGCTCAGCTACTTTTTTGTTGTTGTTGTTGCCATGTACCCTAGCTCGCCGCTGTCGTGTAACTGAATGGAAACAGGCCTGCATGAGTCGCAAGATGCTGGAAACCAGAACGGCGAGGAGACCTTAAATGACAATACCAGCACGGATTAAACACTAACCAACTGCAGAGGCATAGATCCACATGAGCCCCCGCAACTGCGGGGGCTCGTCAGGATCTATGCCTTTTGCTGAAAACCGCAGCTACAGGCTCAAGTTACAATATGTGTCGACGTCCAATGTCTATCGCTTCTGCCTCCGCGACCAATGACCTTTCAAATTTTTTGTAGTGGAACATAGGGAACTGATTGCCCCCCCCCCTTCCCCCCTCCCCGCCCCCCCACCCCGCCCCACCTCCCTCCCACCAACAGACATCGTAGAAAAAAATGGCGACGGCAAAGCAGTGAGTGATTACGAAACATTAACTCATTCAGCCCAACGGCCGTATTTCCCGAATTTGGAGGCGTCATCTAATGACTATGCAACAGTTGCAGTAGATGGATCGACCATGATAATTTAAGGGCAGTGCGAGATAAGCTTGGCGCCGACAGGAGCCAAGATAATTTGGTACTAGCCTTGAATTATCATGGTCGATCCATCTCCTGCTGTAGTGCGTCAGGGATGAATGATTTGAAAACTAAAGAAGACACATTTCAAAGACAACTCGTGATTTGAATTTTTGAAGTCCGTCAGGAAAGTTTAACGTTATACTTATACTTAGTGTAGACGTGCCACATACATCGCTTGTGGAATTCAGGATAATTAAAAAATAGCAAGAGACATAGATTCTCATGAGCCCCGGCATTCAGCAGTGGCTCATGAGGATCTATGTCTCTAGCAGATACTGGTCATGACCGCGAATATCCATGACCTAATTTGTTCATGTTACATCACAAAACCTGTACTTTGAAACAAATGCACCGTTTTATTTTTGAGCTTTCAGTGGTGTAGGAACCGAAGATATGAAATATAGAGGGGTGTGTGTGTGTGTGGGGGGGGGGGGGGGGTATCCCCTGCCCACCTCCCTCCCCTTCACCTCCACCCCACTATATTTGGGAGAAATAAAATAGCTGTCGGAGATTTTATATATATATATATATATATATATATATATATATATATATATATATATATATATATATATATATATATATATATATATATATATATATGTATATATATATATATATATATATATATATATATATATATATATATATATATATATATATATATATATATATATATATATATATATATATATATATATATATATATATATATATATTGTTCGGGGAAAATGTTTTTCGAAAATGAATTAGAAGATGTTTACTTTTAGGCTTGATTTTCCGGAGGTTAGACTGTCGCTTGCCTTCGCCACCCTCCCCCTCCCCCCCACCCCCCACCCCCCGCCAACCAATTACCCCAAATGTCTATCTCCCCTTCCCAAATGTTTGAGGCTGGAAAGCAACGAGTCAGGCCACCCCCCCACCCCCCACCCCCCTCCCCCTACACACACACTACTGAAATATCTTCCTGTGTCACTGGGCCACTGATTTTAATAAAGTTCATCTCAGAAATCTGAGTTAGCGAGGCACGCTTTGATAAAAATTTCTTTATCGTGCACTGAATACATAAGAAATAATGAATGACGTAAAGAAACACCTAACAAGACACACCTTTTTAGAACTACAGAAAGCCAAGTTCTTTGTATAATTTCAGACGACCCAGTAATTTGAATAATAATAATAATAATAATAATAATAATAATAATAATAATAATAATAATAATAATAATAATAATAATGCATAGCATTTATATGGCGCATTTCTCATATTTATAATATAACTCAATGCGCAGAATGTAGCCGCGAACTGAACCCAACAAGCATGCTCACGTGAATCACACGCATTCACTCACACACTGTACGTAAACACAGAACATTCACGTGGTGCTAAGGGCAAGCTCAAGCGAGCTACTGACGGTATTTGGAAATCGTTTTGTATTTGAAATTTTATTAAGTTGGCTGAAACTGATACCAAAGTGGAGGGGGAGGAAGAGCCGGAGTACCCGGAGAAAGAACCCCCGACGGTCCGCCCGAATTAACGGTGACACTTGCTAGAGGAGAAAAATCCGACGCCGGAACCCGGAATCGAACCTCGCACCTTTAGCATTGGTGGCAGGCGCCTTAACCACTGCGCCACGGACCGCCCCAATTTGAAAGAGAAATGACCGGTACAGCCCGGCCAGCGCAGAGAAAATTTGAATATCACCCGGCTGCAAGAGGTATAGGCGGATCCTCATGATCACCTGTTGCTGACACCACTTTGATTTTGCATGTTCTTGGCACAGCTAGGGTTTTCTGGCGTTGAAGTAACGAAGATTGCAGAAACACAGTCTGCGTCAACGGGCACTGAACGGATTAACAGTAAAAATGCGGGTAGCTTAGAGGGATGTGCCGTGGGTATCTTGGGTGTAAAATAGTTAACTCCTTACTGGGCAAGGGGAAAGCAATCTGCAAGAGACATGAATCCTCATGAGCCCCCGCTGTCGCGGGGGCTCATGAGGATTTATGTCTTTTGTTCAGTCCTGTGTTCTTTGTACCCACGTTTGGTCCCGTTTCATTTGTGTTCTTCATGGGGGTGTCGGTCAGAGTGCAGTGGTTTCAGACGCGAAATCCGCGTCCACTGGCAATCAAGGGGCTAACAGTAAAAATGAGGACAGCTTAAGGGGATGTGTGGGTATCTAAGATGTAAGATCGTCACTGACCTTGCTTTCAAAACACGACCACGGTGTTAACAATTTCGTGTGACTTGCCGCATCCGGCGGATGTCACGGCATAAAAGAAACTATTCATCCAGAATGCAGCGCGTCTCGAATGTGCTGTCAATAGAACTTTTTGTCGCGATGATTCGTGCAGGAATCATCGCTACAACAAGCGCTGCTGATACTGAACCATAAGGGTTAACAATATGTTTTCATTTCCTCTAGTACGATTACAGCATTAGATGTTCGCAGTGCACTTCTTGAGTATGTCACGGTGTCTGTTTCTCATCACACTACCCAGGTTCACGATAAATGATGACGTACACATGCATGGTGCGAACCATCCCTCTTTAGTCACGTCACTGCCAGTGGCGGCAAAATTATCTCTTTGAAAGAATGGCAAATTCAGCACCGAAAAGTCTCATCCATCCAACGAACATGGTTGGGACAAGAGACAGCAAGAAGAAAAGAACCTCATGAGCCCCCGCAGATGTTCCAAATGTTTGTGGCAGTGAAAGAGTGGCACGCACTTGATGCCGTGCCTTGTGGCTTAATGCCTTGTGTCGTGGGTTTGGTGCCATAAAGGGATGGGGTTTACCCCCGCTGTGTACCCTGTGACTGACGGCACGCCGTGTCAACGCACAACTAGTGTACGGTTATCAGTGGAACAAAACTAGCCTAGCAGGGTAAACAATGACTGATGCCTATTTTAACGCATTCAGCCCTGACACACTACAACAGGAGATGGGTCGACTATGATAATTCAAGGGTAGTGCCAGATTAGCTTGGCGCTTGTCGGAGCTAATCTGGCACTATAATAGGTAGATCATCGAAAACCGATGATGACGTCGTTGTGCATGACTTCTATTTGTGGGTGCGGGTGTGGCTGGCCAAGCCAATCCTGGAGCCACACCTGCGAGGGCAATGGGGGCGGGGCACTGGAGCGTAGGTGAGGGGAGAGTCGACGTTGTCTTTCTGCGAGCTCTGGCACTGGTGATCCGTTCGCGCCGATTGTGTTCAAAGAGCGTGCAGGCTTTCCTGGTGGCGGCACGCCAGCCAGATCTATCTTGTACTTGTGCTTCAAGTTCCTTTACTGGGAAGACGCAGTACTTTTATGCAGTCTTTGAAGCGTTTCTTTGGCCGTCCTTGCTTCCTGTGGCCTTTTGAGAGTGCACCATACAGGAGTTGGCGTGGCATGCGAGAATCATCCATGCGTATGTCATGACCTGTCCAGCGAAGTTGAGTCTTTAAGATCAAGGCGTCAACACTCACTAAACCAGCATTGTCCAGGACTTCCAGGTTTGTCACCTTGTCTTGCCATTTGATGCCCATGAGTGAGCGCAGGGATCTCAAGTGGAAACGTTCAAGCTGCTTGAGGTGCTTTCTGTACAGCGTCCATGACTCACAGCCGTAGAGGAGGCTGGGGAGGACTACTGCCTTGTAGACTTTGATCTTGGTGGAGAGCTTGACGTTGTTGTTATTCAACACACGAGTGCGCAGACGACCCTGGGCTTGGCTGGCTTTGCTGATGCGAGCTGCGATTTCTTTGTCGATAGTACCGTCAGAAGAGATGATGCTCCCCAGGTACCTGAATTGCTCGACAGTCTTCAGCTCGGTACCTTCGATATACACTTTGGAGGGGGGGGGGGGGGGTCCTGGCGTTCAGTCGACGGAGGTCGAAGAGAGAGCCGTCTAGTCTATACTTTAAGTACACTCTCTTCTCAAGGTCGCGTACTGCATGGACCAGGACACACGTGAAGAACAGGTTGAACATCACGGGGGCAAAAACACAACCTTGTTTGACACCGTTGGAAATATCGAAGGGTGCGGATGTGTCGCCGATTGACTGGACAACTCCTACCATTCCATCATGGAAAAGGCGGATGATGTTGGTGAACTTCCTGGGGCAAACGAGCTTTGCGAGGATGACCCAAAGCGCTTCTCTGTTCACGGTGTCGAATGCTTTGGTCAGATCTATGAAGACAGCGTAGAGGTACATGTGCTGCTCAATGCATTTCTCCTGGACCTGTCTCACAGAGAAGACCATGTCGACTGCGCTGCGGCCGGGTCTGAAGCCACACTGAGCCTCTGGGAGTGCTTCCTCAGATACAGAGCTGATCAGGCGGTCGTGGATGACTCTCGCGAGGATCTTGCCAGCAATGGACAAGAGTGAGATCCCTCGGTAATTGGCACAGTCTGCTTTGCTGCCCTTGTTCTTGAACAAGGAGACGATTGTAGCATCTCTAAATTCCTGTGGCATGTTCTCGTCTGATTGATCGCTTTCTTGACCTCGTCCAAGCGTAGGCGGGAGGTCAAGGTCATCCAGTATCGGCTTCTGTTGAATCATGTCCAGGGCTGCGGGGTCGACAGTGGAAGGCAGTTTAAGCAGATTTGAGAAGTGTTCTCTCCAGCGCTCAGTGATGCTGCCTTTGTCCTTCATCAAGGTGAAGCCGTTGGAAGAAAAGAGAGGGATTGTGCTGAGTCTAGCAGGGCCGTAGACAGCTTTCATAGCACTGAAAAACTCCTTGGAGTTGTTGGATTCAGCAAAGTGTTCAAGTTCTTTTGCCTTGCTGTCCCACCAGGTGTCCTGCATGTTGCGGAGCTCTCTCTGGGCGTTTCTCTGGAGGTGTTTGAAGCGATCTTTCTTGGACAAGGAGTTAATGTCGTTCTGCCACTTGATGAAGGCACTACGCTTTTGCTCCAGTATCTTGTTGATCTCTTCATTGTTCTCATCAAACCAATCCTGGTGTACCCTCTGCTTGGGTCCAAGCACGTCTTTGGCAGACTCAGTCACCATCCCCTTGAACTGATTCCACATTTCAGTTGGGTTGCCAGTCAACGGTCCATGGGCAGTTAGCAAGTCATCAAGGTGGGACTGGAAGATTTCCTTGACGTCCGGGCACTTCAGCTTGGCCAGGCTGAATGAAGGTCGGGTGAGCTTCGGCCTCTTCCTGTGTGCTGGTGCAATGTGCAAGTTGAGGACAGACCGCACCAGCCGATGGTCGGTCCATGCACTCGGTTCCTCTCATGGCTCTGGTGATTCTGACATCACGAGTATCCCGCTGGCGGACAATGACATAGTCTATGAGATGCCACTGCTTGGACCTGGGATGCATCCATGTTGTCTTGTACTTACTAGTCAGCCTGAAGAGGGTGTTGGTGATGGCGAGTCCATTCTCAGCGCACAATGTCAGCAGCAGCAGGCCATTGCTGTTCATCTTGCCCAGCCTTGTGGGCCCATCACTCCTTCCCAGCAGTCACATTCACGCCCAACTCGAGCATTGAAGTCACCAAGCACGATGAGTTTGTCACTTGCAGGAGTGGACTTCAGGAGGGAGTCGAGGCTCTCATAGAACGCCTCCTTGTCGTCATCGGCGTTGGTGAATGTCGGAGCATAGGCGCTGATGATAGTGACATGTCGGGTGTGGGAGATGGGGAAACGGAGCTTCATCACTCGTTCGCTGATGCCAGTGGGAAGAGAAGGCAGCTGTCGGAGAAGTGTGGTGCGGATGGCGAAGCCAACTCCGTGTATCCTGTCCTCGTTCTCAGCTTTGCCCTTCCAGAAAAAGGTGTACCCACCTTCAGGTTCACAGATCGAGCCTTCGTCAGCAAATCTGGTTTCACTAAGAACTGCAATGTCGATCTTATATCTCGCCAGCTCCCTGGCTATGAGGGCTGTTCTTCTGTGCGGTCTCTGCGTCTGATCTCTGTCCAACAGGGTTTGTACGTTCCACGTACCGAGGATAAGTTTCTTTCTTTGTTCTTTTTTTCTCTTCGACCGCATAATAGGGTTAAACCGCCAGCCGCGGTAAGCTGACCGGTTTGGTGTAGGGCAGGCAATGTTTGGAACACCTTTTCTAGTTCCCTCCCTTACTAGGGTAAACAGTGCTGTCCTGAAAAGGGCTGCTCAGTCGCCTGGGATGCTGCCGAACTTCCCTGCTGCCCCTAGTACAGGGAAGAGCGACCACTGATCCACAGGCCGCCTACATGCAATTTCGGAGCTACGACTCCCAGTAGTAGCCTCTACCTGTCGGTTCGCCCGTTCCCCATCGCCGCAGGACTTCTGGAGGAGGCAGAAGAAAAAAGAAGATGAAGAAGCAGATTTGGTGAAGATGAAGATCCATGCACTAAACCTGCGCGTGAAGGAGATTTTGGTGGAGAAGCTGTTGCGCTGGAGCAACCCCACCTTCTCGGCCGCAGAAATCAGAGTCCAGTGGCACGATGAGACGTTACAACTGGTAACTTCCTTGGCTGCAGTGGATGGCCATGTCTTCTTCTGTGCTCTGACATGCCCTATGCACTCCACAGTGCACTGCTGACCCGCCCTCTTGGCCGTTGAACCCTTGATTGAGTTTCCTCCGCCCAGTCGGCCGGTGACAGACTTTGCATGCTAGGACGAGCAAGTCCTACCTCACCAAGGGTTTGAGACCCCCGGTTTCTCCTCAGATGGTTTAGCCAGCCAGTCGAAGGTGTTGCCCGTGGTGTGGCCGCTGCGCATGCTGCAGCTACGTGGAGCCACAAGTGAGAGTTGAGTGTCAAAGTGGGGACCTATACTGGTGGACTACTCTCTAACCTTCGAGAGACGACTTGTCACCCCCATTATAGGTGAAACCCCCTCCTTGAATACTCCAGACACCACTGGCACTAATAATAATCTGGCACTAATAATAATAATAATAATAATAATAATAATAATAATAATAATAATAATAATAATAATAATAATAATAATAATGTATATTTTTAAGACGCCCATACTTTCGATAGAAAAGCTCTACGCGCCGTACAAATGACATACATACATACACCTTGCATCATACAACACATAATTCCCTAACATACACACTCACGCAACAAGATATACAAGGAAAATAAGCTTAGCAGAGTAAACACACCAACAAGAAATGCTGACACACACCAAAGATATAGGTGTACCATAAAACTAAATAACGGATACACTAGGCAGCTCTAACTGACTACGGTGACAAATTATAACAGTGAATGCACGTTTAAAGGAATAAATGCGTCTTTAAAGACTGCCGGAGACTATTGGCTGATTCAACATATATGAGGGACTGTGGGAGTTTATTTCAAAGAAATCTTCCTTGGTATGAGAAAGACCTCTCGCCAAAAGACTTAGTTCTCACAGTCGGAAAGCGTAATAGTTTAATGTCTGCTGCGGAACGGAGCTGTCTTGAAGGTGTGTACAAATGAAGAAGCTCAGAAAGATAGACAGGGCCAGTAGAAGGAGACAAACAGGTATGACAGATGGACAGAACTTTGTATTGTACTCTAGATGTGACAGACCCTTGAATTATCATGGTCGACCCATCTCCTGCTGTAGTGCGTCAGGGCTGAATGGGGTAAAGCGATCTGCTCCATGGGGCTCCTGGATTGCTACGCTGATACAACGGGTTATCAATGTTGTCTTGTCTAAACAAAGAATTTTCTATACTTCTTTTCACAATCAGAAGAGTATGCACACGTAACAGGTTTTCTACTGCCCCTTGTGAGTAACGGGAAAAACTCTCCTACGTACAAAGGAGAAGAAAGAGCTGAAAAGACTTTTTAAAATTTTACGATATTCAAGCTGTGTACGTTAAATTAGCCCTTTTATCCTATATTATTGTAAAACCTAGTAAGAACATTAATAAAGAAGATATTAACCGTTTATTGCCTGAAGCAGGTCCCTTTAACACCTTTGCTGCCGAGTAAACGCGATCCAACTGCAAGCGACTGCGGGGGCTCATGAGGATCTATGCCCCTTGCAGAGACCAATTTGTATCCATGTTTCTTGGCCCGCTATGGCTTGAACAAACATTTCAGAAACAAAAATGCGCGTACAGTGGCAGTGAAGAGGTTAAACTAGGAATCTGTTATTGTCTGTTCCGCTTCGCTAGCTTTGTTTTATTACCATACACTCCTGTGCGCGTTGATACGGCGTGCTAGGCAACAAACAAACAAACAAAAAAAAAAAACCACAAAAAAACACGCACACACACACAGAGAAACAAACCATTAAAATCAAAACTAAGTGCACTGCGCACACACCCCAAAAAACCCCACAAGAACCAGTCAGCAAAAACGAACAGTTTACGCAGAAATTGATAACTAGGTGTCTATAGGCCTTTCACCACCGGCACTATCAGGAGGGGTTTGCTGGTGAAAATTCGATGGCAGCTTAGATACCGTAATTGAGTGGCGGGGGACCAGACCGTATTGATAAGAATAAAACTTCAATCTATAAAGCAACGTTTGTGCAATACGCGGCAGCGTGTGATCCAGATATCTCCCATCTGCAAGAGGAATAGATTTACGTGACCCCTGCATTCGCAGGGGCCCATGTAAATCTATGCCTCTTGCTCGTCGATATCTATCTCTGCTTTTTTTTTTTTTCTTCTTTAGTTTCTCAGATTGAGGGTGTTGAGTCAGGTAAAGCGTAGCCGGTTCTTCAGCCGAGCAGTCGAACTAAGTCCCCATGATTTCATCCGTCCCGCGTGGGAGGAGAAGGCATGTAAATTAAAGCCGATCTTTACCATACTAACATAGGTTGCATGACCCATGTGACCCTATCCCTATTACACAAGTAAGAAATGGAGGAGGGTTAGTATGGCTGGGGGACTGAATTCAGTCACAGCGAATTGTGTACTGAAACCCTCCCGTATAAACAGAGGATCTAAATGAAGCTGTGGGTTGTCAGAAAGAGCATGAGATTCTCATGAGCTCCTGCAGCTCAACTAGATCTATGTCTTTCAGATTTAGTGGGGGGAAAATCATATTTCCAGTGGCGACCGTTTCCTCCAACCTGTTTTACCTCTAGAGCAAAAACTCAACACACGAAATGAGTGCGGCTCTGTGAATTTGAACCGTGCGGCCGAAGCCGCACGGTTGAAATTCACAGACCCGCACGCAGATTTACCAAGACAGTCGACTTTGCGCTATTATTATTCAAACTGAGAGACGAACAAATCGACAATGGTATCTCAGTGGTATTGCTTCGTTAGCTTGGGCCAAAGTCTCCATTGAGGGTACGAGACACCCGCCTTCAGACGTCACTCACGCCTGCCACGGGTCAGTTGCATTAGTGAGCTTAGTCTTGCGTAAGCCACTAAGCAAGGTGCTCCGCTATATAGCGGAACACCTTGCTTAGCGGCTTGCGCAGGACCAAGCTCACTCGTGAAGGTGACCTCTGCTGGCTCGCATCGCTCAGCCGACACCGAAAGCCGCGGAAAAATGTAAACCGCAATTTGGTGCGCGGCAAGGAAGAAGATAGTACAGTGTTTTCCAGTTGGAATTGGTACAACACACATTTATCTAGAGAAAACATTTATGTGGGCTGCATCTGTCTTGGGGAAAGGGTATTACATTCTTTTCTTTATTAACCCTCTTCCCTTTTCGTCGCACACATTAAAAATACAACACATGGCCAATCAGTCAACGCCAAGAAACCACATCCATGCAACAAAAAAAAAAACCAAAAAAAACATGCCATGATATCTAACTATATGAGGCCAGAGAGAGGCAAAGAACCTCAGGACCCCTCCCCCCCCCCCCCACCCCAGTTCCCCCCTCCCCCACACCCCCTGCTAATGCAAAGGACTCGTGAGGTTCTTGGCCTCTTGCACTTGGCTGATCATGAGGTGCGATTATATTCAAGTTCCCCGGCGGTGAAAGAGTTACTGGTTTTCAAGAAAAGCTGCCAGGCATAAAGGAAAGGCAATAGCTCTGCAATAGCAAAAGGAAATAGTGTGATCAAAGGCGAGCATCCCCATCCGCCGTAATCTGTACCTAGGACAAGATACCTTAGTCCTGCGCCACTGAGCTCCTAAAGCAAGGTGCTCCGCTATAGCGGAACACCTTGCTTTGTGGCTGGTGAAGGACCAAGCTTGCTCGCACAACTGACCCTTGCGGCGCAAAAGGCCTCAGGGCCTGCGTAGGCCGCACTGCGTTGGCCGGCGCACGGATGAAGCAGTGCAGTCAGCGGCCTGATCACTTTTTGCGTACTGAGTGGCTTAAGGCATCTAACACGGTTGGAAAAAAACAAAAACAAAAAACAAAAAACACTGCTTACAGCATATGACGCCGATATCGCGTGCATCAGTCACGGCTCCTGAAGGTTATAAAAGTTTCGAGAAATGTCGAACAAGAACTTCAGCCGGGGTTTAACTGTGTCAAAATCAAACATAGGAAGTTCCGTGAATTTAGAACTTGCTCGGGATGTAGTCTTTAATCCATTGACTGCTGCTAGCGAGTTACGCGTCTTTGCCGCCGAGCGGCAGTCTCGCCAGCAGCAGTCAATGGGTTAAACTAACAATGAGACCCTCAAACTGAGGAACAACTGTATATATGCCATGGGGAAATACTCAGCGCTGGACAGACACACGCAAATAAATCAAGACGATCATATATATATATATATATATATATATATATATATATATATATATATATATATATATATATATATATATATATATATATATATATATATATATATATATATATATATATATATATATATATATATATATATATATATATATATATATATATATATATATATATATATATATATATGATCGTCTTGATTTATTTGCGTATATATATATGAAAAAAAATAGAACCAGTCCAAGAAAGCTGGCACCACACACTCCAAAGATGGATCCAAGCAGCAATGAAATACTTAAATGTGAAGAAAGGATCCACATAAACCACGTAGTTTAGGAGGAGTTACACTTTTATTCTTGCACAAATTTTCGCCCTCTCAGCGAGGGCTTCTTCAGGGAAATGCCCAGGGAACTTATGATAAATGTGTGTGTGTGTGTGTGTGTGTGTGTGTGTGTGTGTGTGTGTGTGTGTGTGTGTGTGTGTCTGAGAGAGAGAGAGAGAGAGAGAGAGAGAGAGAGAGAGAGAGAGAGAGAGAGAGAGAGAGAGAGAGAGAGAGAGCGATTCGTGACTAGTTCAACTTAGAAAATCTATGCCCCCCCCCCCCCTTTTTTTTGTTGTTGTTGTTGTTGTTGTTGTGTCTTTTGTTCCCATCGCATCATTGCATGAGATTTTCTACGACATTAGATGTTTTTGTTTTGCTCGTGTGTAAGTTCTGAGTATGTTGACGATATTGATGACGATGATGATGTACGTAACTGTAAAAATAGTAATGTGTTATATTTTAGATGCATTTGCAGTAGTACGTCATGCTCATGAGTCATTAACTATTGCTGTCTTCCGGACTGACATGAATGACGTACTAGAGTTTATGCACGTGTATTTTAATTCGGACTATACCGTAAGCATAATACGAACATTGTGATTGTGTGAGTGATTTTTAGATTTTTCTTGACTGCACGTTTTAAAATTCTACTAATGATGATGGTGTTAATGTTGATGATGACGTTATTATTATAACTATTTCATTGCGACATTTTTCCTCCGCACACTGCGTGTCAATACTCGTGTTTCATAAAAGTTTCATGTCATCAGTAATGACGCACTAATATCACGAACTCAATATGCACGTGCTTTTATACATTAGTCTATATATGTAAAATTATTACGATAGTTTAGAATTTGAAAGCGCATGTGTGTAGTGTACATTCTGTATCTATTTTGACGCACTACATTCTCACACGTAAATTATGTTTTGCTACCTAGTTGCCTGAAGAAGCCCTCGCTGAGAGGGCGAAAATTTGTGCAAAGAATAAAAGTGTAACTCCTCCTAAACTACGTGGTGTCTGTGGATCCTTTCTTCACATTTTAATTGTATGTATATATATATATATATATATATATATATATATATATATATATAATATATATATATATATATATATATATATATATATATATATATATATATATATATATATATATATATATATATATATATATATATATATATATATATATATATATAAGATGAAAATGATCGTATATGTGAGGGGCTCGTGACCATTTTGTATCCATGTCACATGTATCCATGTTCCACGAAAGGCTGGGGCTCTTTGGACTGGAATGAACTTGAAGAAAGATTTCAGGAAAAAATTATGCGACCACTGACAGGGAAAGGGTTAAAAGCGATCTGCTCCAGGGCGGGCTTGTCTAGCTTTGATTCGCCTGTACAACGCGTTCTCAATGTTGTCTTGCCTTATCTAAGACTTCTTTTTATCCTTCTTTCCTTACACGATCAAACTGAGTATGCCCACGGGACTGAGGTGTTTTGCTGTCTCTTGTGCTCAAGGGGGGGAACTCTCCTGGAAAAGAAGAGCGGAAAAGCCCTTCAGGTGAGTTTACGACATTAAAACTTCACCATTTTTTTCAGCCTTTATTTGTGCAGCATTATTGCACGACATACCGACAACATGTACAAGGGAGATACTGGGAACTATTAACCCTCCACTGTCGACAGACGTACATCTAGATTCTATCTTCACTGAGCGACCAAAAGCCACAACTGTACAAAAAAAAAAAAAAAAAAAAACAACAACAACTAACAAACAAACAAACAAACAAAAAAACAACCATGGACACAAAGTGTTCTCAGCAAGAAGCATAGATCCTCATGAGCCCCCGCAGTCGCGGGGTCTCATGAGGATCTATGCCTCTTGCAGTTAGATCACTCTTTCTTGGCAGTGAAAGGGTTAACCTTTCAGTGCCTGGAGCAGCCCGCTTTCATCCAACTTTAAAAAACAGAAAGACAAGATGAACACTAGCAAGCATCAAAGAAGCGTTGACTGCAATATGCGTGGCCGAATCAAGGTAAGCGGTGTATCGCATACATGCGGGCAGGTGACTTTGAATGGCATTTGTGTGGATTTCGCCCGATCAAGCGTATTTATAGAATGTACAGCACATTCACAAATGTATCACTCCCATGATTTTCCTCAATCTGGGAAACGGAGAAAGGCATGAAAGGGCCCACCCTTACAAGCGGATCCAGTTGGGGGGAGTTTAACCCATTCCCTGTCACTGTACGTACATTTTTGTCTCCGATGTATTTCTCCATTCCGTCCAGGAAACAAGGATGCACAATGGTCTCAGCAAGAGGCATAGATCCTCATGAGCCCCCGCTGTCGCGGGGGCTCATGAGGATCTATGCCTCTTGCAGTTAGACCGTGTTCATTTTGTTCAGTCTCGGCAGTCAAGGAGTTACGGGGAAGTAGGTCTTAATCCTTTTACTGTCAAATTGTGTTTTTTTGAAATTATTGTAAATTGAGTGTCAAAGATCCCCAGCCGTCAAAGAAACCTGGATACAAAGTGGTTTCAACAAGAGGCATAGATCCTCATGAGCCCCCGCAATTGCGGGGGACCATGAGGACCTTAACCTGTGGCAGTTGTGAGTTGTTGTTTTTTTCAGCAGTGAATGTGTTAACTGGGTGTGATGTGCCGGCATGAACGGAGACTGAAACGGTCGGCGTGGTCTTAAGGCAGAAGTCTCAGGCTACTGCCATAACAGTAAGTTATTTAAGACTTCGATCTTAGTCGAAGCCGAGTCGTGTCGGTCGCTTATGAATACCACCGCTAAACATTATAACAAGGTCGAGATTAACTCTTTCAGCCCCGACACACCACAGCAAGAAATGGATCAAGCATGATAGTTCAAGGGTGGAGCCATAATAGCTTGGCGCCCATAGGCGCCAAGCTATTCTGGCACCACCCTTGAACTATCATGCTCGATCTGTCACTAGAATGGTAATAGACTCCTTAAGATGGCAACTTCAAAATTTGGGGATTTTGGTCCTGGGCTAGAATGTGTTAACTCAGTTCTCCACGTCTGAAGGACTAGAAGGCGAGTGCAGCAACCCGCCCCCTCCCCCTCTCACCCCCTTCCCTTGTCTTCTCTCCCTCCCCAGCCCCCACCCCCACCCCCCATCTCTCCCCCCGCCCTTCAGTCTCGAGGAGTGCCCAATAACCCGTCCTGCGCCACATCCCGTGGCCCATTGTATTGTCAAAGACAGAATGATGGAAGCCAGCTCTCGTTTCAAAGTTCAAGATTCTTGATTTTTAAAAAAAAATGTATTGTCGGTAAAAAGGACAGTATGTAAGAGTAAACAAACATATTACAACACAGTTTCACATAATTATGTTAGTAAACTTATATGGACAGTTTCCGAATCAAATTAATAAGAGGAACCATTTAAGTTATTGAGTTAAATAAATGCACCACACCTGCTATATTATTTTAAAATCACCAATAGGGCTTCATTTTCCGTTTCACAATATAGAAGGGTCGTGAGTGCACATGGACTTCCATATACTTGATGAACGTCGTCACTGTCAGCGATTTCTGCAAAGTGATTTTCTAGGAACAATCGTTGCCTGCGCTTAAAATGTATGTGTAAGGCACACGGATCATTATGAACGCTGTCAGCAAGAGGGATAAGTTCACATGAGCCCCCGCGGTTGCGGGGGTTCATGTGGACCTATGCCTCTTGCAGCTGAATAGTGGTGTTCTTCTCACCAGTGAAGAGATTAAACTAAATAAACTTGACAAATCTGTGAAAAGTACGAAGCATTCGTGATTGAGGTGGAGAAGTGGAATTCTGTGTAACAGTTTGAGGACGAAACACAATCTCTGCGAGTCAAACAAAAGAAAGATTACATGTCCGAAACTCTAGAAGTCAACATAATAAAGGGGAAAAAATAATGACAGCTTAGCTGTTCCAGCAATCGACCCGACGCCTACCCAAAGGACAGCGAAGCCTCTTGGGTGCGTTGCCCGCTTTAACAGATAGATATTTAAAGAGGAAAAAACAAACGTAAGTGTCACTGTGACATAACCTCTTGCTTGGATCCTTTGAGGGGGCTTATGTGCCAAGATTACCTTGGTCTTGTTTTCATGTAAATTGCGGGAGATGGATCGACCAAGAAATCTTGAAGCCGCAGTAATGTCAAAAAGTACCGTTCAAAACACATCGGTTTCTATGTTGTTGTTTTTTTCAAAGTTGCTTTGACACCAGGCACAGGTCACAGAGTAATAAATACATTTTCGAAATGAAATATGAAGGAGAGAGAAAAAAAAAAAGCACGCAGTTTAAGAAATGTCGAAGCAAACTCATTTTAGACTCAAGACAAACCACTTTAACCCCATCACTGCCAGTGCCCATGAATGAACTATTTGAAAACATCGGCGACTGCCTATCACCTAACCGATCAGTTTGCGGATGACAAATAATATTTCCGATCCGTTTGAGAATCACGTATTAAAGATAATCGAACCGTTTGAGGATCACGAACACGATAAGCAATCCGTTTGAGGATCAATAATAGTATAAATGATCCGTTTGAGGGCCTTATACAAGATAACAAATCCGTTTGAAGATCACCAACAAGAGGCAGAGATTCTCATGAGCCCCCGCATGTGCGGAGGTTATGAGAGTCTCTGTCTCTTGCAGTTTAGCGACGCTAGTCGTGTTCTGGCAGTGAAGGGGTTAAAACCTGTCCGACAATGTGTGGCAATAAATGTAAAACTAAGACACGCCATAGACTGAGTCTTACTTTCCCAGTGTGTCGTTTACTGACTGTTACGTGGTAGTCGTAGTCGTAGTATGATACAATCACACCAGACGCACGCACGTAGAGTTTTTGTAAAGAAACTTCACTCAGCTGCAACTCGTCACATGTGGCACTATGTTGTAGACCACACAGGAGTAACAGTTTCAACAATATTTTAATATCACGATGCAATCTCCGCACAATGCATCCACAAATGCATCAACACTGATACACTGTCTCCTCTACAATGCATGAACACTTTCGACACACTGCGTCTCTCATACAATGTACACACATATTTCCTAACACCGTCTTTTATACTATTACAGATTTCCAGAACAATCCAGCAAATTCACAAAACATAACCAATCAGAAAAGAAAACGTAACCAAAACGTATTAATATTCATTAACAAGAACACCCTAGAACTAACTACAACTTTCTACAAACGTCTAGGCACATGCCGTAAATGTTACAAAATGTTGCCAACAACTTTGACGTCATATTTGAGGTCACTAGAATAATCGCACACATGCTCTCAAAAGAATAACGACCACAAACGTAACATTGACCTTTTAACCCGATCAGTGTCAACTGCCCGCTCAGGCTGTGTTTCTTCAATTTTCATTAATTCAAAACCATGAAATAATAATAATAATAATAATAATAATAATAATAATAATAATAATAATAATAATAATAATAATAATAATACCGTTATTATATAGGCGCTTTTTCTCAATTTTGGGGCAAATCGACTCAAAGCGCCGCGAACTGAAACCCAACACGCACACTCACGTAACAGACACGGACTTACGCCATTTAAGACAAACACAGTCCAAGACAGACGAAGGGCCAGTTCAGCTAATGAAGTTACAAAGATTTTTGATCGCTTGTATTTGAAATTTGTAAAGTGGCCTGAAACCGGTACCAAAGTGTGTGTGTGGGGGGGGGGGGTGGAAGAACCGGAGTACCCGGAGAAAGAAACCCTCGCTGTCCCAGGAACATGCATAAAAGTAGAGGCAGCAAGAGGCATAGATCCTCATGCGCCCCCCCCCCCCCCCCCCCCTCAACTGCCTCTTGCAGTTGGGTGGTGTTCGCATTGTCGGCAGTGAACCTGTTAACTTTTAGCAATGTTTTGCCAGATCTTGCCGGCAGTGTTTTAATTGGAAAAATAAAATGTCGCAAAAAAAGCTCATCTTTTATGTTTATCGATTAAAACTGTTTATAAGGCCGGTTTATATATATCGTAAAAAATTTCAAGCTGTCTTTACAAGATAGAAACTTTTCAACTTCGACGTGTAAGTGACAGTAACAAATGTGCAGAACCTTTCTGCTGCCACAGTACACCGATGATCAGCTTATGTGTGTGAGTGTGGCTTACTTCAAAAGGCGGTTATGAAGATTTTCTGTTGAATACAGGTTGGAGATTTCGTCAACAGAAAAAGAGGCGTCTTTCTGACTGATGCCATGTCTGTCCTTGAGGCAGCAACAGCAAGCAAACTGCCACGTCTACAAGAGACACTACAAAACATCAAGTGCACCAGACTGGTGCTGCAGTGGATCCCTTCACACTGTGGCATCTACGGCAATGAAGAAGCTGACAAAATGGCAAAATTGGGTGCGGAGGATGAACAAGACGAAAATGGAGTCAGCTTCACAGAGATGAAGACCATCATTAAGTATGTGTACAGACCACCACAACGGTCCCAGGACGGTTACCATCAGCTGTCCAGACAAGAGCAGGTGACCATCTTCTGTCTGAGGACCGGGCACAACCGACTCCATTTCCACCTGCACAGACGCTTCCACCTCGTGCCATCTCCCCTGTGCCCTTGTGGAGAAGCAGAGCAGACCACAGAGTACATCCTCCAGGACTGTGGGAACCACCAGCTGCTGAGGGAGGAGCTATGGCCAAAGCCCGCCACTCTACAAGAGAAACTGTACGGGCCTGTAGAGGTGCTACAGAAGACCACAGATTTCATTTTGAGAGCAAACCCCCAAGTGTCAGTGACGGTGTTCGAGAAGAAGAAGAAAAGAAGGCAAGTGCATCAAAACGTGATTTTTCGTGGCAAAATGACACTTACGAGGCTGCATGCGAACACCATCGATTTTTTAAAAAAATCACATTACCTCCCTTTGCCTTTTCAGGGAATTTCTTTTCTCTTTCGCTAATGGTCTTTTTCTGTCTGCTCCTTTTTTTGTAGTTATTTTTCTTATTTGTCTATAGAATGGAAAAAGCAATGAAGGCCAGGGGGTTTACGTCACTGAGAGAGCAATATTAAAGTGTACACCAGACTCATTTCTTGTAGCCTGTTATCAGCTAAACTGTAGCTAAATACATTCTACTTTTCAGTCATATTTTCCCATCTGTAAGAGGCATAGATTCTCATGAGCCCCTGCGACCGCAGGGGCTCATGAGAATCAATACCTCTTGTGGGCAGCGTTAGGCCACATATACATTCCTCAGATTGAGGGACACATCCACGATTGAATGTTACAGCCGTTTCAGCCACACGTATACATGCTTTTAGGATATGCACCTAGCCGGTTCGCGTTTGTAGTCAATTGGTGTCCATTTTAGATTCTTCTCTTTGAGAATGACACACAAGCAGACGGATGGATTCACAAGGTAAGGGAATCAAAGATTTTATCAGCCAAGAGGTTTGTACCCTTGACTGGCTCATGGCGTCAAAAGGATATGTCGACATATCCTGTTGGCACTCAGAGCTAGGCAGGGACATGCAACCCTTGACAGAAAAAAAAATCTTCCCTTTCCATGTGATTTTCGCTTTCCCCCTGTCATTTATCTCCATAGCTTCGAAGAGGCGCAAAGCACTGAGTTTGAGCTGTTAAAAGATCGACCTCTCCAACACTTGGCACCGCTAGATATATGAACAACAGAAGTTTAATTCCGTCTGGTTTAATCTTTAGATCTTGAACCCATTCACTGCCAAGAAAAAACGAAAACCGATCCAACTGCAAGAGCCATAGATCATCATGAGCCCCCGCACCTGCGGGGGCTCATGAGGATCTATGCCTCTTGCTGACACCCACTTGGTATCCATTTCTATTGGACAGCTGCGGATCTTTGGCTCTGATGTTACAATGATTTCAAAAACACAGTCTGCGTCCACAGGCACTTAAGGGGTTAACCCATTGGGTGTCGGTAGCCATGTTAATCGAGGTGATTCTTGCAGGAATCACCTCGACCAAAACTGCTACCGACACCCAAAGGGTTAAAGCTTAAGTTCTCTTTCAACGTACTTCTCTTAGATCAATAATAATTTGACGGATTAGGAATAATATACGTATTATATTCACAGCCATTGAGATAGCCTATGTATCGAGTGTGGATGTATTGTCAGCGAACTAAATCGCCAGTCATATATGCGTGTGCTGTTCTGTGATTTTGGACCTTGCGGCAGCAAGCCGCAAGGTCGAAAATCACAGAACAGCACATTGTGATGTCAACGACCTCCACAGTCAGTGGACCACAGAGGTAAAATACGACAAACAAGAGGCAGAGTCCGAGTTCCTCATGCTCCCTGCATTCAGTAGTGATTGTGTTCGGCAAAATTCCTACTCATACACAGTCAAGTTGTTGGAATAGCGACTATATCGTGATAATCGACGCTTTTAAGCAAGTCATACATTCTGCAAACTTTTTGTAAAACGTCAAAAATGAAAAACAGTGGATTTTTCACGGTTTAAACAAACACGTTCAGGTTTACACAAGCTCGGTGCGCTATCAAATTCCGATTTGTATCCACGGGAAGGTGGCTTCGTAAACATACACACAGGCAAGTCGACTCAAGACACTATCGGTGAGGCCTGGGTACGAGAGACAAGTCATTCTGTTTGCAAGAGACATAGATCCCCATGAGCCCCTGCAGCCTGCAGGGGCTCATGGGGATCTTTGCCTCTTGCCAACAACCATCATTCCATTACATCTATAATTTTCAAACAAAGCAGATTTCGTATTTCATCTTTCTACTAAAATATGCCTTCATTGTAAACGGAAAGCCCGATGATCGATTGTAATACGGACATAAACGAGTTCAGCAATAGGCATAGATCCTCATGAGCCCCCGCAGTATGCGGGGGCCCATGAGGATCTATGTCTTTTTCGCGGTTCTGTCGCTTTTAAGATTTGCTTACTAACGTTTTCGCTCCGTCCTGGAATGTGTGCATTTCACAAGATTGTGAGATTTCCCACGGAGAGAGTCCAAACACTACTGATAGGCTAAACGAGGAAACACCTGCAATACAAGTGGAGCGTATGTACCAAGTTTTCGTCCAGTTCTTTTTCTTCAGTTTAAAAGCTTGTATCAACAGTGTCACTTTGTTGCAATGATCGCTGAAGCCACATTGTTTCAGGCATCGACGTGGAATAGTTTGATGGTACTGAATACATTTATTGACTGGCAATGTTTAACCCCTTCATTGCCGAGAAAAATTTTTTTTTCTTCTTTAGTTTAAAAGCTTTTTATCAACAGTGTCACTTTGTCACAATAATCGCAGAAACCACAATATTTCAGGTATCGATACGAAATGTTTTAGTGGTACTGAACACATTTTTGGACTGGCAATTTTTTTAACCCCTTCGCTGCAGAGAAGAAAATGGACGCCACCCAAATGCAAGAGGCAAAGATCCTTATGAGCCCCCGCAGCTGCGGGGGCTCATGAGGATCTATGCCTCTTGCTCAAACCATTTCGCGTCCATTTTCCATGGACGCCCGCCCTTGATTTTACAACAATTTCAAAAACGCAATCTGCATCCACTGGCATTGAACGGGTTAACAGCGTGAAAGCAAGTGCAGATTAATTTTTGTCACTAAATACGTTTTGCTACATGTGTCTGTGATAATAATAATAATAATAATAATAATAATAATAATAATAATAATAATAATAATAATAATAATAATATAATAATAATAATAATAATAATAATAATAATAATAATAATAATAATAATAATAACAATAATAATAGTAATAATAATACAGCGCTTTTCTATAGCGTCCTTCCCCACTTACGCAGGCTCGGAACGCTTTACAAATGAAATTATAAACACACACAATAAACTACAAATCACAACAACAACAAAAACAGTTCAGGCATACTAACCACAGTCTTTCATACAACGAACACATTCTATTTTCAGTAACGCCATCCAAACATCACATGTTGGGAAGCAAAGGAAAATTAACACTGATATGCCAAGTTAAAAAGATACGTTTTCAGCTTGGTTTTGAAGACTGAGAGTGTCGGGGATCGACGGACATGGGGAGGTAGTGAGTTCCACACATGAGGGACCTGGTACTGAAAAGAACGAGCACCTGCAGTCTTTAAGTTAATTCTCGGTTTTGACCCCCACCCGAGTCTGCCCTGGGGGACTTGGGTGGGGTTAACTACTTTTTAGTTCCCAGGGTCACCCTGATCAGCCCCACAGGGTGGGTTTTCCCTTCAATTCTGGGGCATGTGTTTCTGTCTACCCTTGGTCCATTCATCTGTATTTTCCTTTCTTAAACTCTCCCTACTGTCTGCACTGCCTGTAGCTCTTGATATTGGATGTGTGTTGCTAAATGGTCTTAGCTTTATTTAGGCCCCATGTCGTAGGTTTATTTAACGTATTGGACCGGCTGGCGACATACATTCAATATTCTGTTTAGTTTTTTTTTCACAAGCAGTGCAGGCACGTCCTGAGAAAGTCTTGTTGCTGTCGGGATTTAGGCAATGTACAATCAATCAATCCGGCAATTCTCGGTTGGACAAGTAATTTCTGGAAAGAAGAAGGTAGGCTACGGGAAGGGTTATGAGATCAGAGACTGGAGGAGAGGTACAGGGGGAATGTGTTGTCAAAGTGCTTGGATGCTAGGGTAGCCAGTTTATATTCAATTCTCTGTTTGACAGCAAGCCAGTGGAGTTGTTTTAACAAAGGGGAAACATGGTCAGAGCGTTTCTTGCGAAAATTAATCTGTCCATTCTACTCGCCTTTGTAGCCTGCTTGGCGTTAAATCTAAATAACTGTCAATTCTGCTGCAAAAAGAACAAGTTGAAAAAATAAATCTTGCGCTTTTAAGCTTATTTACACGAAATTGCAGCGAAAAGTCGTGCGAAGCATGATATTTAAAACGTTTCATGCGTGAACTTGCAAAAACAAAGTATGTCATTGAAATCATGGCATATTCAACACTAAACAACCCAACACATTCAAAGGACATAGATATAAATAAACCAGCAAAAGGCAAAGAAGCGGGGGCTCATGGGGTTCTTTGTCTTTTGCGAGCTGGGTTGAGTTGAGTTGAGTTCGCATTTTCTCTGGACATTTCAAACTTGCAAGAACATTTTGGATCAGACGGAATGTCAAGCCATGATCACCGGAAGTCAGAGACAGCATGAAATTGCCATTTGGGCGTAATTCTATTGGTTAATATGCACTCTGCCGTGAGAGGAGAGAGAGAGAGAGAGAGAGAGAGAGAGAGAGAGAGAGAGAATATGCAACTGACGATAGGGCCGATGTCGGTCGCCGTCGGCCCGCCCATGATCGGGCGACGGCGGCCTAAGGATTTTTTGTGTGCGTGCGTGTGCGTGCGTGCGTGCGTGCGTGCGTGTGTGTGTGTGTGTGTGTGTGTGTGTGTGTGTGTGTGTGTGTGTGTGTGTGTGTGTGTGTGAAGAGAGAGAGAGAGAGAGAGAGAGAGAGAGAGAGAGAGAGAGAGAGAGAGAGAGAGAGAAAGAGAGAGAGATTGCTTTGAATCTAATTACAACTTTTACCATCCGTTAATGTGTAAACTTTGAATGTGGTTACTGCCGCAGAGGATGTACTTTAACTTATTCGAGACGTGCAGCCTCAGGATACGCGGCTTAAGCCAAATATCCGGAGGCGGCACGTCTCGAATGAGTTAACATGGCCGTCTACTCTCTGTTAATTTAATTTTCCTGATGCAGATATTTTGTAATTCAGCGGTATTAGTAAATGCTGTAGGAGATAACTTTTCGCAAATTTCTTTAGACTCAAACACAAGCATATCTTAACCTTACGACTACAAAACACGCTTAGAAAAGACAGTTACAACACAATTGTGTTGTAGCTGTCTTTTTCTAAGCTTGTTTCTTTATTCGTTATGTTATTCTCTGGATTATCACGCTTGGCAGTCACCTTTCGTTGGTCTGGAGAACGTACCTGCATAGCAAATTCATTCAACCATTTGAATTGACATGTTATGTTTATTATTTTAGTATTGTGTCAGTGTGCATGAATGATTATGTTTTTGTACGTTGTCAGTACTTTAGTTAGTTAATTTCAATTAGTTAGATTATCTAGATGTAGAGCCTTTCTTTGTGGGGATATTGCGCTATAGAAGAGTTATATTATTATTATTATTATTATTATTATTATTATTATTATTATTATTATTATTATTATTGAATTGCATCCTCGAGTTTGTAAAATGTCTTGAATGAAATATTCACGCAAAAGGTCATACATGTAACGTAGACTTCTTTCCAAACCATTGATACGGACAAAATTCAACTGACCTAGCTCTTTGGCAGCAAAGTAAGCAGGCTGGGGAGATATTTTCAAAAAATAAAAGAAGACTGCTGTCAAAACTGACAGACAATAAGGATCCAAAGGAAACCTTGGGTTTTCTGCCCTTGTATCACACAATCCAGTCTTCCCATATTTTTTTTTTAAATAAAAGCGAGATTTTCATTGCTATTCAATGAAAATCGCGCTTTTGTCAAGAATGGACAAACTGGCTTTTTTTGTGTGGCATAACGGCAGTTTTCTTCTGTCTTCTCCAAGTGCAGAGGCAATTTTGACGTCGGAAGCTAGTGGACAAGCAAAAGTCAAGCCGGAAGCCATGTTCTCTGCGACCCGTCCTCCCCCGCCGACAACCTGGACTGCCGGCTAACTGACACACAGGGCATTGGGATGCTTAGTCAATATAGCTATTGGCTCGGCACGGGTCCGTCTCAGTATATCGCGGTTCCCAGGGAGCCATCCAATCAGACCGCGTTATCTTTTTGTGATCACGTTATTGTAGTGCTGGATTTAACCATTGTGAAAAAAAATAATAATTAAAAAATAACCTTAGCTGGCCCGCGCACGACCGTGCACGGGCCAGTTAAGGCTGACGTCGGCCCGACGACCTTTTGTTCACTGGGCATTCCCACGGGAGCCAAAGGCCCGCGCAATGGACTTCTGTATCGCTGACGCACTAACGCTGCGACGGGCCCCCAGCACATAAGATAAGGCTTTGGCGTCGTGTCAGTTGAGTGTCATCGTTTGCTAATTATAATATTCTGTATCTGTTGTTTTTGTGATCCAGAGTGAACGCTTCTCCTGCCCACCCACCCCCACCCCCATCCCCCACCCACCCACCCACCCACCCCACCCCCCGCGCCTCCCTCCCCCCAAAAAAACAACAACAACAACAACAACAAAAACAAAAAAAACACGATTTGTCCGCAGGTTAAATCTGCGTCAGGGCGGGAACTGAGTGTGTGAATGAGGAAGGGTGAAACTGCGTATGGGACGTCGAGTGACTGCAGGAAAACGGAAAACGTAATTGTGTTGTATGTATATCGGATCAACGGAAATTTTGTTTGGCATGGGACAATCCATTTTTTTCTAAATCTGAATCTGAAAGTTATATAATCGATACCGCGGTATAAGTGGTGCGCGGAGTAGTGAGACAGACTCGTACTTCAGCCATCACGATCCCACGTGTGAGAAGCACAGGTACTCCGGAGCTCCTACCGTTACAATGGCAGAATGCATCGTCTCAGCTGGGAGCAAGGATCGGCTACACTGACATGCTAAAACTGAGGTACTCACGGGGAGTGGGGGGGGGGGGGGGGGTCACCTTTACAAATGGTGGTTGTGGCACGTTGCTTAATTCAGACGTATTCTCACGTATTTTCACTTTGTAAACTACCGTATTAGGAAAACGGTTCGGCCACAATGGGTTTTCTGAAATTGAGGTACTCAGCCCTGGTAATCTCTACTTGTCGTTGGCATTTTGCTCAGAGTCCAACAGAACAGGCTGAGCGTGCTTTGGTACAAAATTAAATCGAGTCATTTCAGTGTACTAAAAAGGAGTGAAACTGGTCTACAACCTTGTGCCACGTGTGACGAGTTGAAGCTGAGTGAAGTTTCTTTACAAGAACTCAACGTGCGTGTGTCTGGTGTGATTGCATTATACTACTACTACGACTACCACGTAACACTTTGGTTGGGGTTCAAATTTTCACAAGGGGTTCACAACGCGACAACTTTGAGATATAGTAATCTGGGGACTTGGTAAAATAGAAACAAACGGGTTTCACTCATATTTAGTATAAATGACTCAATTTAATTTTGTACCAAAGCACGCTCAGCCTGTTCAGTGCTGAAAAATTATGAACACCACTCAACTGCAACAGGAATAGATCCTTATGAGCCCCCCCCCCCCCCCCGCCCCCAGTTGCGTGGGCTCATCAGGATCTATGCCTCTTGCTGATATCACTTTGAGTCTATGTTCTTTGCACATCTCTGGGTTTTATTGTCTCGAAGTAACGAAGATTGCAGAAAAACACGCCGCATCAGCTGACACTGAACGGTTTACGAAAAACGTTGATGACTTAGAAGCATTTTCAGGACTAATGACATTGAAATTTACAGTCTCATTGTTTGTCTTCGTTTTGTCGCGATTTTAAATGCATGACTTTGTACACACTTCAATGGTAGCACTAGATAAGTTCGACAGTTCAAGGATAGCACTAGATTATCTCGGGGCCTCGACGGCGCCGAGATAATCTAGTGTTACCCTTGACCTATCACGTTTAATCCACCTCCCGCACCCCGCGCCTATTCATCAAGGAACACGTTCTAAATCTGGCTAAACCGGTCTCAGGAAGACAGAGCGAGAGAGATAAGCCTCAGCATTATTGCATTGTTTTATTTTTTATCGGATTTTTCTTGTTGTTGTTTACAGAAGACTTGGGGCCAGTTGCATGCGTGAGTTTAAAACTGCGCGTGCCACTGCACAAGGCGTTCCGCCGCTACAGCAGAGCACTTAGCGCGGTAGCTCGGGCAAGAATTTAAAACTGAGGCCAGGCCCAGTGAACTATTGACATACGACTTTGGCTCGGAGCAGAAGGCATCCATCATTATTTTGGTCTCTTTTCTTTTTTGTTTGTTTTAGAGTTCAGAATTAGGCTAATGTGCAAATCTCTCTCTGTCTCTGTCTCTGTCTCTGTCTCTCTCTCTCTCTCTCTCTCTCTCTCTCTCTCTCTCTCTCTCTCTCTCTCTCTCTCTCTCTCTCTCTCTCTCCTTTTTTATTTATTTCTCATACTTTTGCATCGGCGGCAGTTACAAATTCTCAAACACCAGTCGACTATTGTGTCGTTAATTTTTTCGTGCATTTTCTTTTCTTTGTATGATGCGTTTGTTTTCTTGTTGTGTTTTGTTTTGAATACAGGACAGCTTGTAAGACAGGAATTGAGTTGCCTAATAGCTTTATCCTGAAATAAAAGAATCATCATCATCATCATCTTCCCGCCCTCCTCCTCATCATCATCACTCCAATGGGTTCTTGTTTGCGTTGAGGTAAACACCAGGGGACAGATTGCAAGACAGAGTTTTGTAAATTTAAACCAATATACTAAAGTTCCATCATCACCATCACCATCATCATCATCATCATCATCATCATCATCATCATCATCATCTCTCTCTCTCTCTCTCTCTCTCTGTTTGTGTGTGTGTGTGTGTGTGTGTGTGTACGTGTGTGTGTGTATGTGCGTGCGTGCCTGCGTGCATGTGCGTTACGTGTGTGTGCGTGTATATGTGTGTGTGTGTGTGTGTGTGTGTGTGTGTGTGTGTGTGTGTGTGTGCGCGTGTGTGTGCGTGGGTGCGTGTGTGTGTGTTCCATGTCCCTCCACCGTTGAAAGCAGTTTTAGGTTTTAAAGCTGCATGGTTTTTGTGACATCTTATTCCATTAAAAGGGAAGACGGCTGCTTCTAAACTAAAATGATTAGATAAACTTCTTTTGCGCATACTGAGCTAATCTCTCCCGAGCGAGCCAAAACTCCTCAGGCCGGCGTCGTCCGCAGTCGAACCGCGCACCATAGTGTCCGGGCCGACCGTCAGCTGGGCGACGTCGGCCCCATGGTCAGTTGCTTATTGTCTCTCTCTCTCTCTCTCTCTCTCTCTCTCTCTCTCTCTCTCTCTCTCTCTCTCTCTCTCTCTCTCTCTCTCTCTCTCTCTCTCTTCCGAATTAAAGGGGAAAGGTCTATCCGCTCCAAAGGTAAAACTAAAAAGCCGACAAGAACACAGGGCGCAGTCTTCTGAAAAGAAGGTTCTTTGCGTACATTCGGAAAGTAATCATCTAAGCATCTGCATGCGCTTTATTATATTAAACGTGCACTTCCAGTTTCATCTGTCTCATTCAAAGGCTTTTTGCCACTTAGAGAGCTGCCAGCCAGGCGTCCCCCAACACACGCCAGCAGTCTTATTGTGATGTTACATGTGGAGAGTTTTTTTTTCCCAATGTCAGTAGTCCGTCCAGTTAACTCTTTGGATGTCGGTAGCGCTAATTTTTGTCATGATTTGCTTTTGCTGTCGGTAGCGCTTTTTGTCGAGGTGATTCCTACAGGATTCCTACAGGATGTCAGGATGTTGTTATTCCTACAGGAATCACCTCGACAAAAAGCGCTACCGACAGCCAACGGTTTTAACCCCTTCACAACCGAGAAGAAGTGAACACGATCCAACTACAAGAGACGTAGATCCTCATGATAATCTACTGCAGCAAGAGGCATAGATCCTCATGAGCCCCCGCAGTCGCGGGGGCTCATGAGAATCTATGTCTCTTGCTCTTGTTGAGACCAATTTATATCCATGTTTCTTGGACGGCTTTGGATTTTGGTTATTAAATGAACACAGATTTCAGAAACGAAAATGTATGTGCAGTGGCAGAGAAGGGGTTACAAACTCAGTGTGTTGATAGTCGTGTAAACCAAAAAATAAACAATAAACCAAACATTTGTTGTTTGTACAACTGTTTCCATATTCGTAGGGGCCTATTAGTATTCGTAATACAACAGTTGTCAAAACTTAATGTTTTGTCGACGTATCTCTAACACAGCACTGACGAGACAACCAAACATTTAAAACTGATGTCAACAGATGTCAACATCTACTAGTACAAGTTTTGAGATTTGTCAATGAAAAACAAGACCTTTAACTCATTCCAAACGAGCCGCATCCGGATACGTGCCATGAAGCCGCGTATCCGGATGCGACACGTCTCGAATGTGTTAACACAAGCAATGTCGATACACGTCTCGAATGTGTTAACACGAGCAATGTCGATACACGTCGAAATTCCCAAACTTATGCCCTCTGAAAAGTTCATTGCAGTTCAGAACTCGGAGAAAACCGGACCCGCCATGATAGCTCAAGGATGGTGCCAGAGACTTTTGGAACTTTCAGACATCAAGCTATTCTGCCATCACCCTTAAACTATCATGTTCAATCAATATCTTAGTTTTAGTGTGTCATGGTACAACTAGCTTAATCAGATTTGGCTAGTGTTGAGATACGCCGATCGGAATGATACGCAGCTTTCGATGCGACGGAAAGCAATTGCTATTCAAATGTCCCCCTTTCAGATGAATGGCGGTCTCTGTGATACAAATCCGCACTAAAACCAACTTCAATGACCGCGCTTTTGCGAACTGTGATGCCTTAAGACGATAACATTTTTCATCTCGCAAAGTTTCTTATACAAGGACCGCATCTGCACTTTTTATCCCCCACAAAAAACTCTCTGTTGTTGTAGGGTTTTTTTTTTTTTTTTTTTTTTTTTTGGGGGGGGGGGGGGCGGGGCAAGATTATACTATGATATGCAAACCAGTGCTGCTTACTTTCCTGAGCACACCCGTGAAGCAAAAAAACTTTAGTGGGGCCGATGTCGGACTGAGTCGGCCCACGCACGACAGTGCGCGGGCCGACTCAGTCCGACGTCGGCCCGAGGATTTTTTGCTCGCCGGACGGTCCGAATCCTTACACAGTTACTCGTGCATCGGGCACGACACAACGGAAACACCAGTGGAACCTTAACTCATTCGCGACAAGCCGCATCCAGATGCACGGCATAAGCCGCGCATCTGGATTCGGCTGGCCGCGAATGAGTTAAAAGCCCAAGCAAACCAGGCGCTTATGAGAATATATCTCTGCCTTTTTGACAAAATTTATGTCCGTCACAACTGATATCTCTGCGACGGGAGGAGGTCACAGGCGTTCACAATACAACCAGCGTTTTTTTTTTTTTTTTTTTTTTTTTTTTTTTTTTTTTTTTTTTTTAAGGCCTGGGCGAGTGGGAGTGTTATATGTCTGCAAAACTCATCATAGCTTTTGAAAAGCAAAAGGGCTTTCCTGTAGAAATATAGATAAACTCAGTGCCGGAAGAAGATAAGGATTGGCGGTCGCCGAAAATGCAAAATACCAGAATGTTTTGCACAAAAAGCCACGTGTTGAGGGCTGCCTGCATATAAGGCAATATTCCACTTCTCCAAAGGGATCATTTATCAACATACTAACCCCCCCCCCCTCCCCTCACCCCCAACCCCCCTCCTCCCCACACACACACCTTTCTTCCGCCAAGCTTCCCTGCTCCCCTCCCCACCACCATAAAACTGAGAGTGGAAAACCCCAACCCAGCGAGTCCGAAATAGCTCAGGCGGTTAAACGTCGGAGCAGGAGAGCGAAGGGAATCGCCGGGTCGTGGGTTCGTATCCCGTCTCGGCCCCGGGCACGGTAGCTGGACTCACAATCCAGCGAGAAAAAAACAGATTTGTTCAATAGCATGTCCGTTGAAAGGTCCTGGTAAATCAAAGTGGCACAGTTGGAGTGCGCCTGCATTGATCAGTGTTCAGGTCGTACTCCATAGGCAATAGATTTCCATGTCCCCCATAACCCGCCCCTCAGGGCCGTCCATGATCACCTCGGTGCTGTGGACGTTAAACCCGAACTAACCCAAACCCCAACCCACAGTAACCGTTCACAGAACCGATGATCCAACGTTTACATTCATGTCCAAACCAGTGCGCAAAGGCCATCGGGCAAATTGTGGACGATGGTCAGTTGACGCTGGAAAGGAAATAAAATACAATATCAATATTTCAAAAGCCCCGTTTGCATTACCACACACAATTTGCACTTTATGGCGTGCCCAGTGAGCAAAATGTCCTCAGTGCGCAAGCCAACGACGGCCGACATCGGCAGTCGTGGGCTTGCGCATAGAGGATATTATTATTATTGCTGAATGAGTATAATATGCCTAATACGGCGGTGCGTGAGAAACAAGGACCAGTCGCACGAGTGTGCTTAAATCCTGCGCTTGCCACTCAGCAAGGTGCTCCGCTATAACGTAGCGTCTTGCTTATTGGCGTGCGCAGGATTTTAAGCTCACTCATGCAACTGACCCCTGATCATCATTGTCTGCTAGAGAATACGGGAACTAATTAGGAGCGTCAGTCTTCAGACCTTGGAAGATCATCTTTCGATACCTTACTCCAGCTGCTGAGAACTACAAGCCTTCACTAACACTGGTTGTCTCTCTCGATTCGCGGATCAGCGGTGGCGTATCTACGGAGACAAACAGTGTGGCCTTAACCCCTTCGTTGCCAGTGGCCATTCATGTGTTTCTGGTATGTCTTACTGAGACGCCATTGAAACATGGATGCAATTGTCAGTAAGATTCATGGACTGAACCGGCAAAGGGGGCTCATAACTGCGATAGATCCATGCCTTTTGCAGTAGAATTGCGTTCAGTTTCTCGACAGTGAAGGGGTTAACTCTGCTTTGCGGCCGAAACTCTGCTGATGTTTGAAACCCAGCAGTCACAGCAAAGCCGCCATGATCATATCAGTGATATGACGACTTACGACTCTTGAAACGTTACGTCACTTCCGCCTCAACTTCGGTTTTTCCCTTTCACTGAGCTCTCCCTGACTAAGATGGGCGAGATCATTGTGTATACTTCCATTCTGCGACTGTGGGTGTATTTTTGAATTTTCATTCACGCCAGGGCAGCAGTTTGTTGAGGTTTTATTTACGCACGGGCAAACTTTGAGACAGATCTGCCTTTCACAGATGCAAATCTCGTTCAGCTAACTTGTCAATGCGCCTTCTGTTTTCCAGATTCTCAGTCGTTGAGTGAGTTTCCCATAGACCACTCTCATTGAGGAAGACAATTCCAGCAAGACATAGATCCTCATGAACCGCCGCAGTTTGCGGCGGCTCATGAGGATCTATGTTTCTTGCAGATGGTGGGCCGTTTTCTGTTCTGAGACTTGCGTCATTTTCCTTATCTTATGACGCAAGTTACCAGCAGCCTCGACCTGAAATGCCGGTTTGGGATAATATTGTAGACAATTTATCATACGTTTCACGCCCCTTCATGCACACCGCCGACCCCTGAGGAACAGATGTAAAATACTGCCACCATGAACCATACATCGTCATGAGTCCTTCGACCTTGTACAGTCTAATGATTATCAGTGCCTGCTGCAGATTAGCGGCGCGATTTTACTACAACAATCAAACAACGAACTAACTTTTTTGGAGTCGTGGTGTGGGGGTTGTAGCAAGGTAACTGGCTTTGCTTTGTCATTCAGCCCCGACACGCCACAGCAAGACTCGATCTGTCTCTAGAATTGTAATACAGTCCTTCAGAGGGCGCTTAAAATATATGGGGATTTCGGTCCTGGGCTAGAATTGTTAAGAGGGGTCAAACTGCGAAGTGATTTGAAATTTAGTGTATTTTTTCCACCGCGTTTTTTTGTTCAAAATATGTTTTCTTGTCTGTGATTTTGGACCTTACAGCTAAATTGAATCTGTAATATCCTGATTTGTACGCCAGCATGTGCCTTTGGGGCGGCCTGAAATATCTCTTTGTCATAAGCTGGAATTTCCGAAGATAATATCGAATGCAAACATCTTCTGAATTTGTCCTCTGTTTAACTAAATTGCACTTGCCACTCACCGGGAACATTAATTTCAGGATAAAAGAATCTCAAATACATACCGTGGCAAAATGTCACCTGTCACAATTCACGAATTAAAAATCGGGTTTCACGCCAAAAGGTGTTTGGAAAATCGAGATGTGTATCTCTTTCAGATACAAAATGAACGGGTTTTCTTGTTGTTGTGGGTGGTGGTAGTGGTGGTATTTGGTGGTGGCTGTTGCTATTGCTGTCGTTTTGTTTAGTTTTGTTTTGGGGAGTTTTGGTGTTGTTGTTGGAGGGGGGTGGGGGAGGTAAACCCTTCACTGCTATTGGACTCAAAATTTACGTCTTTAAAAGCAGGGAAAATTCAACACCGAATAATCCCATCAATCCAAGGAACACGGATGTGAATAGGGTCGGCAAGAGGCAAAGGACCTCATGAACCCCCGCATCTGCGGGGGCTCATGAGGTTCTTTACCTCTTGCAGTTGGGTGGTGTTCGCTTTTCTTCCGGCAGTGAAACGGTTCAGAGATGCAGCTCACAAGTTGTACATTGTGATGATCTGTTCTGATGACAGCTGCCGCAGACAGAACGCATAGTACCTCCGGATATACGTGTCTAAACGTGAAATAAATATCGCTAATGGCAGAAAGTTGGGTTGTGAGTTCTGTAACAACGTGACAACTGCCACAAACCTTGTTGACAATTTGTGACAAGTTCGTCGAGGAGTGATCCCCCCCCCCCTCCCCCCCCCCCCCCAACCACTTTTGTGACGAGTTGTATAAAGCGTTGGAAAGACTCAAGAACTTTAAACAAAATTGTCAAAATTTTCGTCAGTTTGCAGAAAATCTAGTACTCCCCAAATAGACCTACTCGGGGAGTATGCCACTTCTAGAAGTGTACTTGTTCAGTACTCCCCGTGTAGATATGTCTGATGAGTATTCCCCAAAACGGGTACGGGAAACCTCGTAGAGATTCTGTTTGAGGTCTCCATAAGCTTTTTTACAATTGAACATGTTACAACTTTAGCACGTCGCGGCTTAAAAGGAAGTGTCCATGAATTTTGTGACAATTGTTACAATGAAGCTCGTTATACAACAAAGAAAGAGAAAAAATATAATTCAATGACAAAAAAACTAAATGGATGTTTTCAATTATGCCTGCACGCTTTTATTTACTACTCACGTTCCCGTCACTGTGTCAGCGGACAGAATAAAATCTTATCGTTCGTTCAATTCAGTTCAGTTTCGTTCCGTCAAAAATGGGATCTCTGAGCTCGGAGGGGTTCATATGCTCTCCATCACACCCATCGGAAATGTTCCTACAGCTCCTTTCTAATATCGTGCCAATATTGGTCGGGTTTACGCTTGTTTTTATGATTGTGATAAATTGAACCCAAAATGAAACGGCTCCTTAAAAAAAAAAAAGAAAAAAAAAAAGAAATGAAAAAAAAAAAAAGAAACCACCGATGTGATGAAGCTCTATGCCCACGCATAAAGTTCACACTGGGTTTCTGCATTGTGCTGTCGTGTCAGCGGTTTTTCCGGTGTCAACTATTCCGTGTATTATCGAGTTTCGTGCGTTCTCGAGGTTAACAATTAGCACGGAGTTTTAATGGCGCAGCTCAGCCTAACAGACCTCAAGAGTAGTCAGTACGTGTTATTCTGTCATATAACGGACGTATGTTGGATACACTAGCCGTATTACAAGACTCTGAAACCGAGATTTCAGGTACGTTTTTATATGTATTATCGACAGCTAGTGAGTTAAATGTAGTTTGCGTTAGTAAGATTTTGTTGGGTTGCGTAACGTTGATTTGGTTCAGTTATGTCGGTTTAAAACTTGTGGAGATAACCAGGGATTTTTCTATATAGTTATTTACCGGGATGGATAACTAAGGAATGTGATGTGTGTATGCCTAGGTTGTTTACCAAGGTAGTACGTGGGTGTGTTAAGTATAATATTTTCCTATGTACGAACCTGTGTATTGCGCGTGTGTCGTGTTATAGTCTTTTTCGGTGAGTTATGATGTTTTGCGAATCTATTCTGTTAAATAAAGCACGAGTGTGTGAATGAACGTGTAGATTTATCTGTATCAGCCAGGTTACGAAATTTACCTCATATCACCCAAAGTGTGTGTGTTAAGCAAGTGTTATGACATTAGAACTTTATTGTTCAGAGTTCTTGTGAGGAGCGAGGGACTTGATGCCGAGACGTCAAAGTCAACGGAGGCTGCCGCTGGAGGAACGTGTCGAGAGGACATCCACAGCTGGGGGAGCGAGAGACGTGGTGCCGAGCCATCAAAGTCAACAGAGGCTGCGCTAGAGGAGCGTGTTGAGAGGACATCCACAGCTCGGGGAGCGTGGGACAGCTTCAAGAACGTGTCGCTTAAACTACACGCCTAGACGTGGAGGAACGTTCGAACTATGCAGAACGATAACACCCGTTGAACAGGTTGGATAGTGAGGACATCTTACCTAGCCTGGCTTTTAGGATATTGCGTGGAAGTGAGTGTGACGTGCTAGTGTTGATAGTTGTGTATTTTGTGAAACCTTTTTTCTTTTCGTTAATATTATACGCTAGGCCACAGAAAAATGATGTTTTGCGTTTATACTGCACGAATGCGTTCGACTGAGTTAGTGTTTATGTATGCGCCCGTTGCGTTTGTGAGTGTGCGTGGGACCGGTGGGAAGTCTGCGTGCGTTACAACGGATATGAATTGGTCAGCAAGAGGCAAAGAACATGAGCCTCCGCTTAAGCGGAGGCTCATGAGGTTCTTTTCCTCTTGCAGTTTGGTAATGTTCGCATATATATCAGAGAGTGAAGCAGTTACAACATTCTACTCCAGGACCGTAAGACCCAAATTTTGAAGTCGCCCTCTGAAGGTCTGTATTACGATTTTAGAGACGGATCGAGCATGATAGTTAAAGGCTAGTGCCAGAATAGCTTAGCGCCTAAGGGCGCCAAGCTATTCTGGCACCACCCTTGAACCCATCCATGTCTTGCTGTAGTCTGTCGGGGCTGAATGAGTTAAACAATACAGCTACTATAGTGGGTACCCAGGCTAGGCTAACAACGGCTTCATCACATAACAGGGACAACTTCCGAGTGCAAATTTGTAGAAACCTTGTACCCGTCTTTCCATGTCCCATGGCAACCCGTCGACAATGTTAATATTATGTTTCACATCACACGGCCACTAAAACTAAGTTGGCCTCCAAAACAAGACAGTTTGATACGAACTGGGCGTCCTGGATTGAGGCCAAGGGTGTCAAACAGACCCACCAGACGGCACTGCAACATATTTGTCATCAGGAGAAATAGATCCTTATGAGCCCTGCTGGATGCAGGGCCTCGTAAGAATCTATGCCTCTTGAAGAATAGGCACAGTCCATTTTGCATCTACGTCACGTGTAAATTAAAGGATTCCGCCACGGAAAAACCGCCCTCGCAGAACGGCAAGACTCAGTCCAGCATCAAGATGAAGGCAAAACAGCGCCGCCTGTGTTGCCAGTGATAACGAGTCGTACAAGGGAAACAAGGATCAGCTCATCTTTTGATGCGAATGTAAACGCTCCCACCCGATCTGCTAGGGGGGATACAAGCCTGGCTGTTGTATCGGTGCCCCCAGAGAAGCATAAGACATTCGTATTCCCAGCCGGTGCAGCTTCTAAAGATTGAACCGCCAGATGAGATGAACTCGCCTTGCTTGAGTAACGCTGATACAACAGTGGTTAAAGTCACGAAACTCACCCACACTGGTTGTCTCCCTCGATTCGCTGCGCACAGCGCAGCGAATCGAGGGAGACGACCAGTGTGACGATCGCTGTGCATAGGCGACTCCCGGGGAAACACTATGTTCGCCTGTGCAGGGTGTACGAAGGCCTTAATAAGGGTGATCTCGACAGATGCATCAGTGTGAGGCAGTATCCATTATATTAATCGGTAAGGTAGGGGATTACTGGGAGGATTGAGAGTCCGAAATAGCTCAGGCGGTTAAACGTCGGAGGCGCAGGAGAGCGAAGGGAATCGCCTGGTCGTGGGTTCAAATCCCGTCCCGGCCCCGGTAGCTGGACTCACAATCCAGGGGGAAAGACGGGGCTTGTTCAATAGCATGTCCGTTGAAAGGTCCTGGTAAATCAAAGTGGCACAGTTGGAGTGCGCCTGCGTTGATCAGTGTTCAGGTGGTACTCCATAGGCAATAGATTTCCCTGTCCCCCATAACCCGCCCGTCAGGGCCGTCCATTATCACTTCGGTGCCGTGGACGTTAAACTCGGAACTAATCGGATTAGTGGGCCCTTGCGTGGGTTAGCTGTTGCTGGTGTGGTCCAAAAATGTCTTGTTTGCTCTACTCATATCGGCCCAAGAATTAACTGTGACTCGATGAAGTCATTAGATTGGGTACGTGTACTTTTTTTTTAAAAATTGTTTGTTTGTTTTTCCCGTGAGACGTGTCGCAGTTATATTTGCTTGAAAGTATACGCCATGTTTAAATGAAATTTGTGAACAAATATTTTAGAAACAACAGAGTCAATGTAAATCGTCCATAGACAAAACAGACTATTTTTATTTAACAAGCTCTGTTTTCGTTGTTTCAACGATCTAAACACCGGTTAACCCTTTGATTGCTGGAACACGACAGACACCACCTAAAAGCAAGATGCATGGATCCTCAATAGCCCCCGCAGTCGCTCCCCCACCCGGGTCTGCCCTGGGGGACTTGGGTGGGGTTAACTACTTTTTAGTTCTCAGGGTCACCCTGGTCAGCCCCATAGGGTGGGTTTCCTTTCCGATTATGGGGCATGTGTTTCTGCCTACCATTGGTCCATTCACCTGTATTTGCCTTTTTTAAACTCTCCCTACTGTCTGCGCTGCCTGTAGCTCTTGATATTGGATGTGTGTTGCTAAATGGTCTTAGCTTTATTTAGGCCCCATGTCGTAGGTTTATTTTACGTATTGGACCGGCTGGCGACATACATTCAATACTGATTCTGTGTATTTAAGCAGTGCAGGCACGTCCTGAGAAAGCCTGTTGCTGTCGGGACGTTAAGCAATGTACAATCAATCAATCAACCCGCAGTCGCGGGGGCTCATGTGGATCTATGCCGCTTGGTGAATCAATTGTGTATCCATGTTCCTTGGACGGATGAGGTTCTCGGCGTTGAGTTAACGATCATTTCAGAAACATTAACAAGAGGCATAGATCCTCATGAGCCCCCGCAGTCACGGGGACTCATGTGCATATATGCCTCTTTCTGAATCATAAACTAGTAACAGAGAGGGGGTTAAAAGATGACATGCATGTCGGCGAGTGTAGACAAGCATGCGGTTACGTTGTCTTCGACTGCTCAAGCGAGATTGTAAATAAGCCGCACCTACAGACCCGATCATCATCCAGCCTCGTATATCTCAGTACGAGGGTCATAGATTCACATCAGCCCGCGCAGAAAGAGTAGAGGGGTAACGAGTATCGATGCCTCTTGCGGACCGCGATCGGCCCCGGCTGTGTCTCAAAATGGAGGGTATTATTCGGGGTTACCTGGATCAGTTTTCGGAGTTGGAATATCACTCACACGACCTATCATTCAAAATCAGCTGTCCGCCCTAGTCTTGTTATCCACATTCCAGTCCAGGTTAAGCTCCATCTGCTCCAAGAGACATAGATCCGCATGGGCCCCTGCAGTTTGTAGGGGTCCATGAGATATAGATCCACATGAGCCCTTGCAGTTTGCAAGGGCTCATGTGGGTATATGACTCATGCTGGTGAGTTATTGTTATCTTCAAAATCGGACGCGTTTCGTGTGCAACGCAATGAAACAAAATGGCTCATCAAGAGCCGAAATTACCTGCAGAGGCTCGATACAATTCAAGACGAGTTCCTGGCAAAGATGAAGCCTTCGGATAAGACTTATATACATATGTGATGCTAAGGCTATTGGTGTAATTAATGATAGCTGTCTTCAAAGCAACCACCATGTACCTGGCAAACCCCTGGCATGCGTAATTTGTTGTGCGGCTTAGTGATGAAAATCGCATCCAAGAAAATGAGCGGTCCGCAACACAGCACGTAACATTGTAGGAGCGTATCTTGGGGGGGATGAGGGGTGTCGGGGGTTCCGCACCCCCTCCCCCCTCTCCCTCTTTCCCCCCTACCTCCCATCCGCCAGGCCCAAAAAAATTTAAATGCTATATCCGCACCCCCCCACCCCCCCCCCCACCCCCACCCCCCACCCCTACACACACACGCACAACTTGCCTCATTTTGATTTTGCGGCCACTAGGAACCAAGGTCTGGCCTCATGTGTCAGCTTGAAGGTTCCAAGCGAACAGTTGGAACCCCACCCACCCATCCACCCCTCACCCCCCCCCCCCACACACACACACACACTCACACTCACACTCACTCACACTCTCACACTCACACTCACACTCTCACACTCACACTCACACTCACACTCTCACACTCACTCTCACACTCACACTCACACACACACACACACTCGCACTCACACACTCACACACTCACACTCACACACTCACACTCACACACTCACACTCACACTCACACTCACACTCTCTCTCTCTCTCTTGTAGAGGTAACTGATCCACCTGTGCACTGTGCCAGTTGGACTTCTTGGTGTACATGTATTATGTTGTTTTGTTATTAACCCCTTGTGCATGCAGACACCGTTACTGTTTATAGCACCGGTGTCTGCATGCATGTGAGGGTTAACCCCCTCCCTGCCACTAAAATGAGGCATATTTTGTTTCTTAAATCGGTGCAAAGGATATGGATTAGATATCGGTCCCAACAAGAGGCATAGCTCCTCATGAGCCCCCGCGGATGCGGGGGCTCATGAGGATCTATGTCTCTTGCAGCTGGATCATGTGCACTCTTTTCTCAGCAGTGAAGGGGTTAGTTCATTTCTGTTTAGTCTGCGTCACCAAAAGATAAGCAGGGTGTGTGTGCGTGCGTGTGTGGTGTTGATGGACACGCGACATGTCGCCCCTTATCCCGTTATTAGAATCACGATGTAAAAACAGATTTATTTTGAGAGTTCTGCGTCATCATGGAATAATGGCTTGGTTCATACAGTGCTCGTATGTTCGAACTTCAACACTGGGGTATTGTCTTCTTCTTCGTCCTCAGCGGAGTGCCGCCCAAAGCGTCACGCGCCGGGAGGAAAAAAAAAAAAAGTGACAATTTGCCGTTCAACCGTCCTTGCTTGAAAACACTTAAACCAGAAAGTTTTCCTCCATTAGTGTTAATGAGGCCGAACTCTAACAACAAAATCCAGACCAAAAAGGTGACCGCGAAGCGTGTAAAATGTAAAGAAGTAACCAACGTAGAAAGAAACACGCTTAGAAAAGACAGTTACAACACAATTTGTTGTGTTGTAACTGTCTTTTCTAAATGTTTCTTTTTCCGTTGGGTACTTTTTTTTAACAACAACAGACACAGATTCACATGATCTCTTGCAGCGGCAGGGACTCATGAACATCTGTGTCTCTTGCTGGTAGGACTGGGCAGCCATCGTTCAATGCTTAACCCTTTAATCGCCAGTCTTTTTAAAACAGGTGTTAATTCAACGCCAAACAACCCCAGCCGTCGAAGGAACATTGACACACACACAAATGGTTTCATCAAGAGGCATAGATCCGGTAAGGGTCCGGTTTTTCCTTTCATTATTACATTATATTATAATATTGAGCAGCATTTTGCTTCATATAGTGCGAATAACAAGCAGATGTGATTACGAGACCCGAATCAAAATGTCCGAGTCGGTACGATGAGGACATTTTGATCGGGTCAACTAATCACATCTGTTTGTTGTTTATCGGCACTATATGAAGCAAAATGTTGCTCAATATAATGTATGTACCCAGTCCAAAACAAACAATCAAGACCGTTGGGCACTTCAGTCCAAAACAAAACTTTACCAGAGTCCTTCCGATTACCGCCATTGGTGCTAAAGTGGTCAATTTCACTATATCTGGACATACAACTTCCCAGCTTGACATTACTAACCGAAATGTACTCAGCGCAAATCCACCCAGGCGTACATCTACACAGTGCAAATGTGTTCCTCTGATTTTCCATTTATTTTTAGAATTAAGTAAACTCAGCGTGAATCTTCACAGCATTATTCTACCCAGCTTAAATCGACAAAGGCTTGAATTTACTCAAATAAAAAATATCGCAATGGAATAGCGACACCACACATTCATAGTGGGTGATTTACACCCAGGTTCATTACGGCTGTGTAGACTTTCGCTGGATATTTTCACTTTTTTTAGATTTGCTGTAAAACATACAGAAACTGACCCCTTCAGCGCCGCTGATACTGGCACTGTGTGTGCCACGCGTCCAAACACGTCATCACAATACTCTTTAACGTCACAATCTAGGGCCTGCGTAGTCTGGAGTTCCCGTCAGACTTTTCCGAAATGTTGCAAAGGAGGTGACATGACGTAAAGTTTACATGCACATAGGCTGAAGGGAACTTTACCGTCCAACACCAAATGTATGCTTCAAACATACAGAACCCAGCAAATCTGACACTGCTGAATTCATCGCGCAAATTCCTTCTCGCACGGTTCCGATGTTGGAGAAAACAGCGGGTGCATAAGCTACCTTAGGTGCGACCACAGACATTAATAACTATGTCAATTTATGAACCTGGGTGTGATACTTCCGATCGGTGTGTTTGCCTCTGTCCAAATGCTGACCCTGTTGTGTGCCACGTATTGGACTGTCGAACGACTCAGCGCGGAGATTTCGTTCGTGTAGACATCGGTGCTTTCTATAATCGTGCGTGTTGTTGAGGGAAGTCTATTTGTAATTAGAACACGGATAATGGTGGAAAATGCCATCATGTTTGTTTATTTAGTCCTTTTCTATCACTAGCGGACATCAGTGTCGTCAATCTCATTAGCATGGCCGGGATTCGATTCGTGTGTTCGCTGCTGTCTATTCTCCGATTATGTGTGTGTATGGGAAAGTAATTTCGAGCGTGCGTACACGGCACTAAGACACTAGTGAGCATAAGGAGCGTGCTAAGGTGACAGTATGCGCATATTTAGCTTTTTTTGCATTGCGGACAGGCAAGCATCAAGATTGAGTCTTTCTGGTCTGCATGGGATTATGGGAAGGAAAGCTTATCGAGCAAGCTCATGAATACTAATTTGCTTGTTATACAATATATAATGTGTCAAAGAAGGGGAAAATTTATGGAGTGGGTCCATACGAGTATATTCGTGAAACGTTGAGAGATCACAATCGAGGATCGGCTCTGTTCTACGGGATTTTTACTTACTACCACGAACGCAATGTTTGATCTCTAAGGGCCATCTTCCCTTGAGTACAACAACGCTGGCCGAGAAATGATGTCATCAGGAGGCATAGATGTTCATGCGCTAAAGCAGCCTTCGGGGACTTGTAGGTATTTAGGCATTGGGCAGATGAGTGTCTTAGCTCAGGAGATGGAACCCGGCGAAGGTTTGGGACATTTATTGATTTCAGATGCCGTAAGACCGGCCAACTTTAACCCCTGTGAACAGCACCGATGACGGCATGTGCGAGGGAGTTAATTCCTTCATTATCAGTTGACGTAAAATTATGGCATTAAACTTTTCACTTATATCTGACGTAAACTTTCACCATCGAATAATCCCATCTGTCCGAGGAACACGGATATGAATAGGGTCGGCAAGAGACAAAGAACCTCATGAGCCCCCGCAGATGCGGGGGCTCATGAGGTTCTTTGCCTCTTGTAGATGGGTGATGTTCGCATTTTTCATCAGTGGAGGAATTAAAATCGCATCTTTTTTTCTTCTTCTTAGAACGAAATTTGGCATCTCTGAAAGTTGGCATTGTGATATAAATCATACAAAATAACTGCACAGCAAGTGAACAATATCATGCTATTATGCGCTTTAGAAATAATAGAAACAGACTGAATCAGAAAAATTAAATCGGTCAGTATGCTATGCGCAGGAAAAAGGCTCGTGTTGTCAATGAAAATAATTTCCTCCGAGAAAATCATCTAACAAGCATAAAAGGGGATTGAAGGGTTGGGAGAGGAGCGAGGGGAGGGGTGTGTGTGTGTGTGTGTGTGTGTGTGTGTGTGTGTGTGTGTGTGTGTGTGTGTGTGTGTGTGTGTGTGTGTGTGTGTGTGTGTGTGTGTGTGTGTGAAAATGTGGTATTGGATGAAGGTTCACACAGTCCATCATTTCTTTTTATGTTGAACTAATCTAATAATTCATCCTTTTTCTTTTTTTTTTTTCTTTTTTGTTCTTTGTTCAGGTTTCGTATTTTCAGAGAGATGAGTGAGCGCACTCACATGTCTAATATGTTATGTTCGTACTTTGGTCCGGGTTCTATTCTTCGCCAAACAGGCCTCCGGTCAGTCCCAATTCATCTCCAATGGCACATATTCTCAAGATCCCGTGCAGATGCTGGAACTCCACGAAAACCGCGAGATTTGCTTGTAAATTAGCCCAAACTGAAGTCCTCAGAAAATAGACGTCATCAACTGCACATCTGCGACTGTAATTCTTTGCATGTCACGACATTGTGATGCAACCCTATATGCTGCTAGAGTGTAAAAGCCTACAGTGGCATCAAAACGTATTGACAGACGAGCAGTTTTGAAAATTAGTTCTTGAACACTACGGGGATTAGTTTCAGCGCGCATGGGAAACTCGCGACCCCGCATTGATCAAAAGATACTCTGGCCGGCGTCGGCCGCAGTGGGCACGCGCACAGCCGTGCTGGGGCCCACTGTGCGGCCGACATCGGCCCTACGTTCTCTGGCTTACTGGGTCAATAATGCTTTAGAAAACTACAGACAAACCTTCTCAAGTTTGTAATCTGCTTAGGCGACTATGCCGAACGACAAAATTAATATCTCAAGCGAATTGAGATAGAAAAGGCACTTCAAATGAACAATTTTGGGGGAAAGAGACTGAGAAAAAGAAGAGAGAAAGAAAGCTGATGAAATCCTTTCACAAAGCGGACGGAAAGCTGAAATATAAAAGTGTGCCCTGTGTTATTCCGTTGAACGAGGGTTTGACGTTGTAGAGGTTATGTTTACGCCGGACGACCGACTCAACAACAACAACAAACAAAAAATAATAAAACGAGAGTTAACTCATTCTACCCCAACACCGAAATCCTTAAATTTTGCCGTTGTCCTCTGAAGACTGCATTGCAGTGCATGACAAAGATCGACCATGATAGTTCAAGGGTGATGCCAGAATAGCTTGGCGCCCTTATCTGCCTGTGGTGCGTCTGGGGTAGAATGAGTTAAGTCACAGCGAATAACCAGTGTGTACCAGAAGCATAGACAACACTCCGAACATCTCTAAGAGGCATAGATCCTCATGAGCCCGGTGGGCTCATGAGGATCTATGCCTCTTGGAGACGTTTGGAGTGTTGTCTGTGCTTCTTGTCTAAGCTGATTATCCGCCGTGACTTCGCTCTCGTTCGTTGCTGGGAGTCATTCGTTCGCAAACGAAACCTTAACGTTTCCGGCACTGTGGCGGTGAGAGTGATTGAAATTGAAAGGCAATTCATACAATCATGCAGGTACAGTAGCACGCGCGCTCGTACACTTCCACACATATCAATACACACTCACGGCTCGATCCCAAGTTGCACACACACACACACACACACACACACGCACGCACGCACACACACACACACACACCACACACACACACACACCACACACACACACACACGAGAGCGCGTGCTCGCAGACACGCACGCAGAGCAGCGTAAATATTCATACTGAATGAGAATACTTGTTTTCGTTGTGTTTGCGTGTTTGTTATTAGTGTGTTTGTTTGTTTGTTGTGTGTTTGTTTGTTTGTTTGTGCAAGAGACAGACTGTCCTCAAGAGACAGAAAACAGAAATTATCAGTCACATTCACTGAGACAGACAGACGAACAGCTAGACAGAGAGACAGACAGACAGATTCACGAACAGGCAGACAGGCAAAGCCAGTATGAACACAGAAGGAGAAAATCGAAGTTGTGGCAAAAGTTGTGCTCCTGACTCGGTGCGCCAGGACTCAATAGGACATTAGTTTCTTACTGACGCTCCGAGTCAGAGGAACAACTCTTGACATAACTTCGGTTTTCTGTCCCTGTGGTATGAAGCCTGATTAGTTGCTAACCTTTCTAGCGAGATGACGGTGAGGGTAAGGACGGAGCATATCATGGAGCAGTTTTGTGTGTAGTGGACCAACTTGCACAGCGGTTCCCCAAAATCCCACGCGAAGGAAAAGAACGCAGCAGCCTGCAACACAAGCACAAAATCAAGCCTTATTATATACATACAATATTAGCTTGTATTACGAACTAGTCTTCGCCAGTGGTTCTTGTCGCCTCGAGGGTCTAGTCAGGGAGTTCAATGTCAGAGGTGAAAGTCGAGGGCTAAAGCCCTCGACTTTTACCTCTGACATTGAATTCCCTCAGTTTGTACTGAGAAATGTGATTGGCCAATGACATATTCGGGGGAAATATTTGCTCAGCGAGTACATTGCCATCGTAACACGTGATAGATTGATGCCACTTGTCACAAGTTACCATGGAAACATAATTATGATAGCATGTTACCATGGAAATAATTATGTGATAAGTTGCCTCCCGGTGCCTGGACAACGGGCGACCAGGGGGAAAAGGCGAATAGAACTAGGTCAATAAGAAAAAGTGCAAAGAGTCTGAAAGAAGACAAAAATAGTTATAAATTATATAATTACAGGCAATCATTTGGCCCCTTTTCAAACGAAGTTACTGCACTTTTGGTACGACCCCTTTACTCTCGGGACTTTGCTGCCTCGTGAATGAAAAAAGACAGCAAGTCCATTTCTGTGAAAAGCGTGATTTTCATTGTAACACAATGCAAATCTCGCTTTTTACAAAAATGGATTCAGTAACTGTCTGTTGCCTTAACGGGGCAGAGACGGGTATCATTTCCTCGTTTATACACGCCCCTTTTATTTCGGTCATTTCGGATGGATGCAAAGAAAAGAAACGAAGCAACATTATTTAACCTCTTTTTTTGTCAGAGGTCGCAGACTGTGATCTGAAATCTGTGTTAATTCAACACCAAGGAGCCCCAGCCGTGAGAGCTCGCGTTAACTCATTCAGCCCCGACACACACCACAACAAGACATGGATCGAGCATGACAGTTCAAGGGTGGTGCCAGAATAGCTTGGCGTCGATGGCAAAGCTCCACAGTATTTACTTACAATGTTCCGACATTCGCAAACGAGCTACATAAACCAGAGGAACAATCTTGTTGTGACTCGCCCTAGAATTGATCTGTTTTAGACTAACTTTTCGTTTTCGGTTGTATCCCTATGGAACTCCTTACCAACAAAAGTAAAATCTCTTAAATCTCATATGGCATTTAGAAATGCTCTCTACAAATTAGTCTTCAGACCTTGAAGTGCTTCATTGTTTCTCATTTAAGTGTCAATTATATATACCTCAAGTTGTTGTGGCTTACACCTGCTGATGTTACAATGTAACCAGCCTTGCGCGTGCACACACACGCATGCGAGTGCGTGCGTGCGTGTCTGTGTATGTGTATAAAACCCCATAAATATACACGTGTTTGTGTGCGCGCGTGTGTGTGTGTGTGTGTGTGTGTGTGTGTGTGTGTGTGTGTGTGTGTGTGTGTGTGTGTGTGTGTGTGTGTGTGTGTGTGTGTGTGCTTCTTCTTCTTCACGTTCAATACGTTGTTTCGTATGTTGTTGTCTTGATTATAAACATTAGTTATAGCAAGGGCAGGTTTGTAATGATGGGCCTGCGCACCTAAAACCTCTTTCCTTGGAAAATAAAGTCAATCAATCAATCTAGAATTGTATAGTACCATCCTTTAGAGGGCAACTTCAAAATTTGAGGATTCGGTCCTTGGTGTAGAATGTGTTAATACCGTTCTCAATAGATTCGTTGTCAACTTCTTATTACTTCTTATTCATGCAGTGGCTCGCACGAATCTGTGCCTCTACCTCTGGGATTCTCTTCCCATTTCTGATAAGAAAGAAACACAAATTGGAAAAGACAACGACAACGCAATTATTGAATATATTTCAATTACAACACAATTTATTAACATTGACCAGTTCAGTGCCATCTGACGCAGATTGAGTATCTGCATGCATTGTTCACTCAGCGCCAAAAGTCCTAGCTTTCCAAAGACCACGGATTCATAGATCCTCATGAGCCCTTCACGCAGATTTAGTCTCTGCATTTTTTGTGAATTCAGCGCCAAAATGCCCTAGCCTTCCCAATAACATGGATTTACAAATGCTTTTAGCAAGAGGCATAGATCCTCATCAGCCCCCGCAATTGCGGGGACTCATGAGGATCTATACCTTTTGCAGTTGGGTGGTGTTCACTTTTTTCCCGCCACTGAACGGGTTAAGATTAACCCATTCAGCCCTGAAGCACTACAGCAGGAGATGGGTCGACCATGATGATTCAAGGGTAGTGCCAGATTAGCTTGGCGCCTCCAAGATTTGGGAAATACGGCCGTCGGGCTGAATGAGTTAAGACCCCTTTTCAAAATAGACATACAAACAAGTAAGCACACAATGTGCATCTTATATTTCGTGAAGGGGGGTGGAGGCCGGGCGAATGGGGGAGGGGGGGGGCGGTGAGGGGGAGGGGGAGGGGGGCGGATAGTTGGTAAGTCTCCACTACGTCACTGGCACTTTTCTCTAATGAGGCGAACTCTGTCATCCACTGTATGATTTCAAGTTGTCAGTGGTTTCATCCGACAACAACGAGAAAATGTCAGCCTGGAAGACATTTTGTCAAGAAACGTCCGACCCGGGTCTTTGATCTTACTGCAATTAGAGAAAAGATCCCAAGGACATGACGCAAGAAAGAGAAGTCCCGAGCGTTGAACAGTGACACAGTGTCGCCTACATTAAAGTGACACAGTGTCGCCTACATTAAAGTGACACAGTGTCGCCTACATTAAAGTGACACAGTGTCGCCTACATTAAAGTGACACAGTGTCGCCTACATTAAAGTGACACAGTGTCGCCTACATTAAAGTGACACAGTGTCGCCTACATTAAAGTGACACAGTGTCGCCTACATTAAAGTGACACAGTGTCGCCTACATTAGAAGATGTGTGCTGTTCCCGTATAACCCGATCAGTACCGAGAAAAAATTGAACACCACCCAACTGCAAGAGGTATAGATCTCCATGAGCCCCCCGCAGTTGCGGGGGCTCATGAGGATCTATGCCTCTTGCTGACACCACTTTCAATCCATGATCTTGAGACGGCTTGGATTTTTGTGTGTTGAATTAACGAAGATTGCATAAAGACAGCCTGCGTCATCTGGCACTGAGCGGGTTAAATATTGAACTTTACGATTTGAAGTCCATACGGTCCGCAATCATAGAATAGCACTAAATTCTGTTGTTTTAGCTGGAGATAAAAAATAAAGTAAAAAAAAAATATGTTTTCGTATCAGCCATTTAGTAATGATGAGGTTCCGTTTGCAACGAAGGATTCCTAACAACGAACAAGAACGAAATCACGGCGGAAAACCAGCATCTACCATAAGCACAGACAACACTCCCAAAATCTCCGAGAGGCCTAGATCCTCACGTTCCCGGGTAAGTACAGACAACGCTCCAAACATCGCCAAGAGGCATAGATCCTCTTGAGCCCTCCGAGCTCATGAGGATCTAGGCCTTTTGGAGATATTTGGAACCATGTCCGCGCTTATGGATCAAGCTGGTTATTCACGTGACTTCGCTTTCTTTCTTTGTTGGGAGTCGCTCGGCGTACAAGTAACCTCTCAAACATCATGAGAAGTCTAGCAAACGCAATACGCTAATTGTGTCATAAAAAAAAGCTGTTCGCGTGAGGAATTTCTCCAAAAATTAAAATGAAATCGTAGGCTGGTACTTTTATGATTATGACTGATTAGCAACGATGCACAGTCAAATTTGACAAATTGTAAGCCCAGTGCGGTCGTTACGTTCTTTTTTTTTTTTTTTTTTTTTTTTTTTTTTTTTTTTTCGCAGGCTGCGTTAGATTGAACGTTGCGATGTGGAATATAAAAATTTTGTTGTTGTTATGTTGCGGTGTGTTGTTTTTTTTTTAAATATCAGTGTGTTTTTGCCATTTTTGGCGTGTGTTTTGAAACGCTCGTACTTTCAGCCTGACCGCCGTATTTCCCAAATTTTGGAGGCGTCCTCTAATGACTATGCACCAATTGCAGGCGATGGATCGACCAATGATAATTCAAGGGCAGTGCCAGATTAGCTTGGCGCGACAGCGCCAGCAATCTGCACTGCCTGTATCAGTCGCCACCGCGAGTGCAGGGTGAATGGGTTAAAATTATAGTTTAGGATTATAGTTAAGCTTATAGTTAGCATGCAAAGACGCAAAGTCAAATTAGGCAAATTGAGTGTACATCTGTTCGTTATATTCATTATGTATGCGAGCTGCATATAGACGGAACGTTACGGTGAAATAGAAAAATGTTGTTGTTGTGGGATTTTTTTTTTAAAGATCAATGTGCTTTTGTCATTTGTGACGTGTGTTTTGAAACGCTCGGAATTTTATGATTATGGTTAGCACATAATAAATGATTATGCAAAGTCAAATTAGGCAAATTGTGAGCCAAACTGGTCGTTATATTCATTATGTATGCACGCTGCATTTGATTGAACGCTGCGTAATTTTAAGATTCATGTACTTTTGTCATTTTTGACGAGTTCTGAAACGCAAAAGTGCAACCATGCATCAGGAAAATATGTTGAAGTGCGCAAATTATGAGCTGTTGTTGGGTGTGTTATTAAGACCTTCTCTGCTCCGGTACGTACACTGCACGAACACTTTTGGTTTCTGAAATCTTGCAACATTCAACGACCAACCGACAAAACCGTCCTAGAAACATGGATACAAATTGGTCTCAGCCAGAGGCATAGATCCTTATGAGCCCCCGCAGTCGCGGGGGGCCGGCTCAGGAGGATCTATATCTCTTGCAGTTGGATCGTGTTCACTTTTTTTCTCGGCAGTGAAGGAGTTAAATGGTTAGCAGTAATATCTTTTCATAATACATATGCTAGTCTTATTAAGTGTTACAATAATACTGGTCAAAATCTCTACGGTAACTTATTAAAATTGAATGCAATATTAAATGATTTTTTTTTCTGCTTTTCTTTGCCGTTCTTCCGTTAACCCATTCAGCCCTGGCGCACTACAGCAGGAGATGGTCGACCATGATAATTCAAGGGTAGTGCCAGATTAGCTTATCGCCGACAGTCGACCACGTAAATTCAAGGGTAGTGCCAGATTAGCTTGGCGCCTGTCGGCGCCAAGCTAATCTGACACTACCCTTGAATTATCATGGTCGATCCATCTCCTGCAACAGGTGCATAGTCGTTAGATGACGCCTCCAAAATTTGGGAAATACGTGCGTAGGGCTGAATGAGTTAAATACAAGGGCCAGTAGAAAAGCTCAGTTACGCATTCATTCTCATACGGACTGAGGAAAGAATGGTAGAAAAGTCTTATCGTATTAATAATAATAATAATACTGTTATTATATAGGCGCTTTTTCTCAATTTTGGGGAAATCGACTCAAAGCGCCGCCCCTGAAACCCTCACACACCAACGAAACAGACACGGATTTTACGCCATTTAAGACAAACACAGTACGAGACAAACGAAGGGCCAGTCAGCTACTGAAGTTACAGAGATTTTTGATCGCTTGTATTTGAAATTTGTAAAGTGGCCTGAGACCGGTACCAAAGTGTGGGGGGTGGGGGGGGGGTGGAAGAACCGGAGTACCCGGAGAAAGAACCCCCGACGGTCCGCCCGAATTAACGGTGACACTTACCAGAGGAGAAAAGTCCAACGCCGGAACCCGGTATCGAACCGCGCACCTTTGGCATTGGTGGCAGGCGCCTTAACCACTGCACTATGGACCGCCCCATATTATCGTATTATCGGCAAATTTTAGCAATCCAAGCCCGCCCGCCATATAGCAGATCCTCACAAACCAGATAGGTGAGGCTAGCGCTGGCAGAATTGTACACAAACCAAGGGGAATCACTTAGCGCTGGACAGACAAACAGATCTAACTGTTTGTCTGTCCAGCGCTAAGTGATTCCCCTTGGTTTGTGTACAATATAGCAGATATAGGGATGTAGATGATCGTCTTGTTCTATACCTGTGCATTTCTCTGTGGGCTGGCGAATGGGTGCCTGATAGGCGGGGGCTGGGGATCTAACTGTTTGTCTGTCCAGCGCTAAGTGATTCCCCTTGGTTTGTGTACAATATAGCAGATATAGGGATGTAGATGATCGTCTTGTTCTATACCTGTGTATTTCTCTGTGGGCTGGCGAATGGGTGCCTGATAGGCGGGGGCAGGGGATCTAACTGTTTGTCTGTCCAGCGCTGAGTGATTCCCCTTGGTTTGTGTACAATATAGCAGATCACTTTAACTCACTTGTGCATGCAGTCACCGGTACTGTTTGCATAAACCGCGTATCCGAAGGAGTTAACCTTTTGGCTGTCGGTAGCGGTTTTTGTCGCGATGATACATGCAGGAATCCTCGGGACAAAAAAAAAAAAAAAAAAAAAAAAAACAACGCTACCGACGGCCGAAGTGTTAATGAAAATTACTGTTGATCAATGTCCTCGCGGCGAAATGCTGGAAGGCATGCACTTTTTGTTATTTTGGAGAACTATAGCTAAATATTAGTTCAACGCCAACAAGTTAAGGAACATGGGAACAAAATGGTATCAGCAAAAGGCATAGATCCTCTTGAGCTCCCGCAACTGCGGCGGCTCAAGAGGATCTATGTTTCCTGCAGTTGGATTGTATTCACCTGAAGGATTTTACTGCTTATTTCAAACTGACTGCTGTGCGTCCATTGAAAACAAAAATGCTATGCGTTTTTTTAGAACAGTGAACCTTTGGTATTTTATGTGGGAAGACTGTTCTTAAACAGTGATGACGCAAGTGTGTGGTGATTTGCTAAATTGTAAAATTGTGTAAAAAAAAAAAAAAAAAAAAAAAAATAGGAATGTAAAATTATGTGAAATATGTGTGTAAAATTATGAATCTAGGCTGCACTGAAGAAAACTATTCCTGCAAATTATGATTGATGATAATGACTGTGTCTTTGGAAGAAAATTACGTTGCAATTATTATTTTTATTATTACTATTATTATTATTAATAGTAGTAGTAGTAGTAGTAGTAGTAGTAGTAGTAGTAGTAGTATACATCAGAGCACTTTAGTTTTGGGGAGACCTAAATGAGCATTTGAAGATCAATGTACTTGTGAAAAGTGTTTCTACAATAGCATTCCTGGTTCACGATAAGAAAATTATATACAAAATAGTTCCAGAAGTATGTTCTGGTTTATCTTAATCTTTATCAACTCCTTTATTGCCGAGAAAAAGTGAACATAATCGAACTGCAAGAGGTAAAGATCCTCATGAGACGCCGCAATTGCGGGAGCTCATGAGGATCTATGCCTCTTGCTGACACCGCTTTGCGTCCATGTTTGTTGAGCTCTTTTGGCTACAAACTGACAAAGATTTCATAAACATAATCTGCGACCTCTGACAGTGAAGGAACGCGTGTTTCTTTTGTCGGTCATTTTCTTGCACTGTACACACTGAGCAGTCCTCCTGAAAATGGTTAACAATTGTTGTTTACAGTGCAAGTTGGTCACAACACCCGCGAAAGAAGTCAGCCGGGACTTTTAACTCATTCTACCCCAAGACCGAAATCCTTAAATGTTGCCGTTGTCCTCTGAAGACTGCATTGCAGTGCAGGACACAGATCGACCATGATAGTTCAAGGGTGATGCCAGAATAGCTTGGCGCCCATAGGCGCCAAACTATTCTGGCATCACCCTTGAACTATCATGATCGATCCTTACCTTGCTGGGGTGTGTCTGGGGTAGAATGAGTTAAATTAGTGTCCATTGACGGGGTCCCCTATACCAACGACGGGGCTCAGTGACGCTCTACGCTTCTTGCTGAAACCACTTTGTATCCGTCGTCCTTTGACGGCTGGCGATCTTTGAAGTTGAATATACGAGTGATCTGAAAAACAGGATCTGCGTCCACTGGCAGTGAAGCAGGTTAAAATCGATGTACTTTGACAGGGTCACCATTCACCCCTTCACTACCTTTCAGTGTGCCAAATGTTAGATCTCTCTCTCTCTCTCTCTCTCTCTCTCTCTCTCTCTCTCTCTCTCTCTCTCTCGCTCCCCCCTCACCCTCCACCCCCTCCCAAGTGGGATTGTCTGGAGAGGGCGCCCACAAACGGTGATTATGACACGTGCATACATTTTAATATGGGTACCTCTGTGTTTTACTAAATCATTGTTGCTGTTTGTAGTGTTGTTGTAAGTCGCATTACTTTTGATGTTGCCGTTTGTGAGTGTAATATAACTTTGCCTGTTATTGTATGTCAGCAGATGTAGCAACGACAGAGTGCAAGAAAGGCCTGTGCGCCTAATATTTCAATCCTTGTAGTAAATAGGTTTCAGTCAGTCAGTCAGTCTCTCTGTCTCTCTCCCATCGCCATCCCAAATTATTCTATTATTAGGAGAGATCCGTCAGTCCAGGGTGAGACAGGTGTAGCGGTATACATCCATCAATCAATTCTACACATAACCCGCAGGAGGCAAGACCTAGAAACGGCTGATACAGAATGTATTTGGGTAGAAATCAAACACTCTAAATCCCCTCCTTTACTTGTCGGGTTTCTGTATCGAAACCCCGCAGCCACCTTTGAGTGGTACGATAGCTTTTCACACATGATCGATAAAACAGACATTCAGACCAAAGATGTTCTGCTTCTTGGAGATTTTAATATTGACTTTCTTAAACCTCATCCATCATGGGAGTGTACTACTACCTTAGTCGGTCTCCAACAAATGGTGACATCCCCCACCAGAATTACGCCAACATCAGCCACTATTATAAACCATATCTATACCAACAAACCTCTCGCAGTTAGCAACACTCAGGTTGATAATCTGAGTGTCAGCGACCACTATCCAGTTAGCTGCATATGGCTGTCAAAACTTCCAAAAATGAAAAAGCAAGATCACACGTGCATCACTTCATGGCTTGACTTCGCGAACGAAGATTCTATAGGGCTTGCCCACGTCGTCTGCAGGCATTTTCGTGACTTCGGAGGCCAATCCGGGACAGACAGGTTCGACCGCAGTGGCTGCAGGGGAAGGTCTGGTCAGGGTTCTGAGTTACGACAACTCTGTTTTTTTCTCCTGAGCCGCTTGTCCTTGAGGTTAGCTCTGCGAGAGTCCTCAAAGGAGACGGCTGCCTTGTGAATGGTGGAGCGCCAGGTGTCACGGTCCGCAGCAAGCAAAGACCACTGGCGGTGGTCGATTTGGCAGGCACTAAGTGACTTCTTGAGACCGTCTTTGTATCTCTTCTTTGGTGCCCCTCTGTCTCGGTGTCCAGTGGCGAGCTCGCCGAACAGAGTGATCTTGGGTAGGCGATGATCCTCCATCCCGTAGACGTGCCCCGCCCAGCGAAGCTGTGTCCGCAGCAGCAAAGCCTCGATGCTCAAAGTTTCCGCCTGTTCAAGGACCTCGACGTTGGTGACATAGTCACTCCAGTGAATGCTGAGGATGGTACGCAGGCAGCGCTGGTGAAAGCGTTCGAGGAGTCGTAGTTGGCTGCGGTAGAGGGCCCAGGACTCGGAACCGTACAGCAGGGTGGTGAGGACGACAGCTCTGTACACGCTGATCTTGGTGCCTTTTTCAGCTGTTGATTGTGCCACACCCGCTTGAATAGTCGCCCGAAAGCACTGTTCGCTTTTGCCAGCCTGTTGTCCAGCTCCTTGTCCAGCTTGGCGTCTGACGTGATGATGCAGCCGAGGTAGGTAAACTGGTGTACAGACTTCAGTTCGGACTCGCCGATGGTGATGTGGGGAGGGCGATGCTCTTCCTTGGGTGCTGGCTGATGAAGGACCTCTATCTTTTTCAGACTGACCTAAAGTCCAAAGAGCTGGGCGGCATCTGCGAAGCAGCAGGTAATGCGCTGCAAGGCTCTCTCTGTGTGTGCAACGAGGGCAGCGTCATCAGCAAAGAGCAGCTCACGAATCAGTTGGTCTAGGGTTTTCGTGTGGGCCTGCAGTCGTCTGAGGTTGAACAGGCTGCCATCGAGACGATACCTGATGTACACTGCGTCGTCATCGTTGAGGTCCACTGTGGCCTGCTTCAACATCATGCTGAAGAAGATGGTGAAGAGGGTCGGTGCCAGCACGCAGCCTTGCTTCACGCCGTTGCGAATGGGGAATGGTTCTGAGAGGTCACTGTTTAGTCTGACCTGGCCTTGCTCATTTAAAAGCTTTAATGAAAATGCATTTTTGACTGATTTAGCTGGAGCACAGTTCACGTGCCTCCGCAGCCACGAACAAGCCTGCAGACGTCGTGGGCAACTCCTATAAAATCTTCGTTCGCAAAGTCAAGCCAAGAGATAACGATAGTGACCCGAACAAAGCATTAGACACCTGATACCGCGTTTTTCCCCGTGTGCTGAATAAACACGCACCCCTGAGGCAAAAGAGAGTTAAGTACGCCGATTTACCACCCTGGCTACCTGCGGATCTGATAGAGGCTATGGAACACAGGGACGAGCTATTAAAAAAAAAAAAAAAAAAAAAAAAAAAAAAAAAAAAAAAAAAAACAAGCGTTTTGCTGAATACAAAACAGAGCGTAATCGCGTAAAATCAATGGTTTTAGAAGCAAAAAATCTCTCTTCAATAAGGTAGTTAAGCAAAGTAAAGACTCATCCACTGAATGGCGTGCCATAAATTTAGTAACCAAAGGTACAATAAAAGTAGTACGTCTTTACCACCCCACCTCACTGCAAACGGTTTTAACGACCAAATTGTCTCTGGCGGAATCACTAATGCCACTGGGAAATAACTCACATGAGTATGTTTGTCCAGACAAACTACTAGACTACTGTAACCATAAAATTAAAAACAACGAACCTTTCATGATACCGCCTATAGCGGTTCATGAAGTGGGCAGATTAATTACCTCGTTTTCTGTTTTCCGGATGCATTTAAAGATGCAAAAGTAATACCACTACCAAAAATCAAACGATCTAAGTAAAACTTAATAATTTTCGTCCCATTCATTACTACAAGTTTTGTCAAAGCCTTTAGACAGGCATATTCATAAACATCTATTTAACTATTTAGAAAACCGAAATCTTATCCATCCATTGCAGTCAGGCTTCAGACCAAACCATTCCTGCCATACCGCGCTGATTAGGATGACAGATGCCTGGTTAGCAACTATCAATAAATCCAAACTAACCGGTGTAGTCTTCTTAGACTTCCGTAGAGCCTTTGATTTAGTAAACTATGATATACTGGTAAAGAAAATCTCATTATACACCAACAGCGCTGCCACGTTCTTCAAGTCCTACTTGGATGACAGAAGATAAAAACTTAATGGTACATATTCTAATCACCGCTTAGTCAAGCATGGCGTGCCCCAGGGCTCTATTTTAGGCCCTCTTCTCTTTTGTTTGTTCATTAACGACCTTCCGCTCACAATTAGCGATCATAATGGTTCATGCAATATGTTCCCGGATGATGCTGCAATACACACGCCCGAAGAGGATTTATCTATTATTGATACACGCCTACAAAACGCACTACAAGACATTGACAACTGGTGTAGTAACAATTCCATGATCCTAAACCCAGCGAAGACTGAGTGTATGGTATTAAGTACCCGTCAAAAGCACCAGCTCGGCTCTCTCTCACTCTGCTTGTCTCTTCAAGGAAAACCCATCAGCCAAGTAACAGAACATCGCCTTCTCGGTGTTACTGTAGATAACCAGTTTAAATGGCAGTGTCATATTACTAACATATGCAACATAATATCAAAGAAATTTTACATTTTAGCCAAATTAAAATATATCACTGATGTAGAAACAAGTAAACTGTTTTCAACGCCCACATCAGGACACATATCGACTATGCTTCTACAGTGTGGGATGGAGCAAGCGAGGTCCAGCTTTTTTTTTTTAATTATTTTTTTTTTATAACATTCATTTTTTTTTCTCAATATAATAGTTTCACACTTTGTGAAATAATTTGTAGATTAGATTAGCAATGGCAAGTTCGAAAAATGGTTGTGCCAGCCAAAACTTTCACCGTTGTAAAAATATAAAGAATCATTGTCATTGTCATTCTCTCTCTCTCTCTCTCTCTCTCTCTCTCTCTCTCTCTCTCTCTCTCTCTCTCTCTCTCTCTCTCTCTCTCTCTCTCTCTCTCTCTCACACACACACACACACACACACACACACACACACACACACACACACACACACACACACACACACGCACACACAACCATTCCCATTCCACTTTGCTTTTGAAGCTGATGATTCGCTCAATCAGGCACCGACTGACATAGGAAATTCTTTATAAGCAGACACCGTAGACAAGAACACCTCTCGATCCTCCTCTCTGAGAAGCACAGCTAGCACAGATTTTCATGAGCCCGGCCCCGCAACCTGTCTCTTGCAGACGTTTTTTTGCACATGTGATTGACGTACCAGATCTGACTACGGAAACTTTAAGTACGCATGCGCCGGACGGTCAGCGTGAATAAAAATGTCATGCAAAATTAGCCGGGCGTCTGGGGTTGCCGTGTGTGGTCACTGTAAAATCCGACGCACGGTGCCACGTGGTCTGAATCCAACACCCACCATCTCCTTCATCTAAGAAAACAGATACACATTATGACTAGAAAGATACGCAGGGCACTGCCCTTCCTATCCGTTTGTCCGTTTTGACCGAGAGAAAAAAAATTGAACGAGAACATTTTAGCAAAGTAAACCGCACTGTTATATTCTTTCCTAAGCGTGTTTTTCGCTTTGTTGGTGGGGAGCTGGGCAGTTCAGGTGGTAGAGCGTTCGACTCTTGTCTTAAAGATTGATAGTTCGAACTCAGCTGGAGTGAGTCAAAATCTGTTCAGACTCTTCTGTGCCATCACCGTCTTTGAAATCACTTTCGTGGCGGACAAAATACGATGATTCCTATGCGTTTAACTTTATTCTCTGTGTTACTGAGTTACTTCAGTCCACTCAAAGATAATGTTACACGAACGACCTGCTCACCATTTGGCTAGCGACATAAATTATCATGACACCCTGCAGTCGCAGGGGTCATGATAATCTATGTCTCTTGTAGATCAAAGAAATCTGACTTAAGCAGTGGTCAGTTCCATTCATGTAAAGCAAATCAGCCAGCCCGTCTCCGGTCTTGGTCAAGACCGATTTTTAAGCGATCTACTAAACAACTCCTTTTGGCTCACCTCGTAGGGCTGAGAAACTACGAGAGACAAGCGTGCCTAATTGGGGTAGAGAATGAAGAAGACGACATCACGAATTTGAATACTATTGAGAGCTCAAGAGGATCTGTGCCTGCGAAGACATTCGTTGTTTACTGAGTCGGAGTGGATCGGTCATTCTGTGAAACCGGCCAGGTATGTGGTAATTAATGAATTGGTCATTTAGGAGGATCTGGGGTCTGACAGCCTGCAGTGTTAGTGCTAGCCATGGCCCGGTAAGCAAAGGTTGCTCGGGCCGATGTCGGCCCGAGCACCTTTTGCTTACTGAGGCGGACGGATATGAGCTGTGTGCGTACGAGGCGGCTCAGAGCGGGTGCGGCGTTACGGAGAGTTTTCATATCCCCAGTAAGCAAAGGTCCTCGGGGACACGGCGGCCGTCGTGGGCCCGAAGACGTTGTGTTACTGGGGCACCCACTGATTCTATAGCAATTGCACCGAAACTCATGGAGAGCTGGGTGGTAGAGGGTTCGACTTTCGTCCGAGTGGTCGCGGGTTTGAACCCAGCTGGGGTCAGTATTTGGTCAGACCCTGTTCGGTGCCCTGTCTTTGAAATCACCTTCGTGGTCGACAAAAGACGTTAAGCCCTAAACGTTTAACGTTTACACGACTGCGAACTGAACAGATTTTTCAGGGGAAAAAATGCACAAGTCAGAGAAGTATGATGTGTATTACTGAACCAGAGGAAAACAAATGGTTAAGTCGAGTTTAACGCCTAGCAGGCGACAAAGGGCATCTTACGGCGGAAAAAATATTGATTGATTGATTGATTGTACATTGCTTAGCGTCCCGACAGCAACAAGGCTTTCTCAGGACGTGCCTGCACTGCTTGTGAAAAAAAAAAATAAACAGAACATTGAATGTATGTCGCCAGCCGGTCAAATACATTAAATAAACCTAACACACGGGGCCTAAATAAAGCTAAGACCATTTAGCAACACACATCCAATATCAAGAGCTACAGGCAGTGCAGACAGTAGGGAGAGTTTTAAAAAGGCAAATACAGGTGAATGGACAAAGGGTAGACAGAAACACATGCCCCAGAATAGAGAGAAAAACCCACCCTGTGGGGCTGACCAGGGTGACCCTGGGAACTAAGGCGGAAAAATAAACATAAACGAAAATACATATTTAACAATAAAAGAACAATAGTAAAATTAAAAAAATAAAAACAAAGAAATACAGTTTTGTATTAGATCGGATGTCAGTGTAGCCCGGAATAAGCTTTCAAGTAAACAAAATTATAGTTGTCTGCGGATCGCCTGAGACGTGTGAACAGCTCTAAGCATGACACCAAAGTGCTGGGGCCGTTCGGGAATGCACCAGTGGGCAAGAAATTTGCGCGCTAAGCCGCCAAGCATATGCAACCCACCCCTGGGCCAGCCACTAAGCAAGGTGCTTCGCTGTAGCAAAGCACCTTGCTTAGTGGTTGGCGCAGGACTAAGCCCACTCATGCAACAGTGGCCCCTGCAATCCAGATGCTAGACAGTGCAAACATACTAAGCGGCGTCAGTCATGATTAAGTCTGTACAAGCGTGCAGCCCTCTATGAAAACTAACTACCCAGTTACACGTCACCAATTACTCTTTAACACTGACAGACTTCACGAGTGCTTCAATTAGATACTTCTTAACTCATTTGAGACGTGCCGCATCCGGTTTCGCGGCTTCTGCCGCGTCAGTATCCGGAGGCGGCATGTCTCGAATGAGTTAACAGATGCTGCTATGCACACTAGTCTACGACTGACAAGATATGGATCGACCATGACAGTTCAAGGCCGGCAGTGCCAGCATAGCTAGACGCCAAGTTGGGGGTTGACCGAACTGCTGTCACATATCCTGGCAATATTAGTTGCATTGCAAGTTATAGACTTTGCCAGTGGTTCTTGTCGCCTCGAGGGTCCGATTAAGGGGTTGATATCAAAGGTGACAGTCGAAGGCTTTATGATTCGTTGCCTTCAATTGACTCACAACGGGTGATATGGAGCCTCGATACACCTTGATAATGGGCGACTAGGCGGGAGGAAAACTGAGACGAATAGAGCTAGGTCGACGAGAAAAAGTGTAATGGGTAGAAAAGAAGACAATCTGATTTATCTATGTGTCACAAACACCAGTTAACCCATTCAGCCCTGACGCACGACAGCAGGAGATGGATCGACCATGCTAATTCAAGGGTAGTGCCAGATTAGCTTGGCGCCGACAGGCGCCAAGCTAATCTGGCACTACCCTTGAATTAGCATGGTCGATCCATCTCCTGCATCAGGTGCATAGTCGTTAGATGCGACGACTCCAAAAGTTGGGAACTACGTGCGTCGGGCTGAATGAGTTAACAGCGATGCGTTTTCATGTATACGGCCGTCTAGCTAAGCAGAACTAAACAGAATACACACCGAAGCACAATCTAATAATCTGCACGTGCTCTACATTCAATACACAAGCTGCGTGAACCCTTGACCCACATGTGTTACGCGTGCGCACGGAGTCAAGTGCGGCGGAAACAAGCGGGCTTGGGAGAAGACATCTGAAAGGTCAGGCCTGTCAATCATGTTCTGTAACAGGTAGACATGTGCTGTAAGTCCCATTTGCAAGAGAAACAGATTTTCAAGAGCCCCTGCGGCCGCAGGGGCCCTTGAGGATCTGTGCCTCTTGCTGACAGAGGATGGCCCTCATTGACATCTTCAGATTTACGGGGTCTCAGAATTCGGGTTATTATAGCTTCTCAGTTAATATTCGAAAATGAACTGAAATCGGTATCGGAATCATCCTGGTCTAAATATCATCTTTCAGAAGACTCGACAGCTTTACAAAAGCTAAATGGAGAGATGGATCGACCTTTTAGCTGACATTTCCGGTGCTAAGCTACTCGAGCAGTAACGCTGTGATATTATTTTGCTACCCATCTCCTTGCAACAGGTGCGTATTCGTCCAGGAAGCCTGTGGATGAAAGTTGGCATCATAGGAGATCTAGACCGCATATGAAACGTTAGGACTTGCTGAGGCCGTACACTGCTTACTAGGACTATTTAAACATATTATTAACCTCATAACAAAAAGTGAAGGCAATATGATACTACTGCAAGAGGCATAGGTCCTCATGAGCCCCCGCATTTGCGGGGGCTCATGAGGATCTATGACTCTTGCTGACAGCATTTGAATTCATGTTCCTAGGACGACTGGAGCTGTTTGACGATTTTATAACACAATCTACCCCGGTCATCTGGCAGTGAATGGGTTAAACCCAAACACTTGGGGCGGTCCGTGGCGCAGTGGTTAAGGCGCCTGCCACCAATGCCAAAGGTGCGAGGTTCGAAAACGGGTTCCGGCGTCGGACTTTTCTCCTCTGGTAAGTGTCACCGTTAATTCGGGCGGACCGTCGGGGGTTCTTTCTCCGGGTACTCCGGTTCTTCACCCCCCACCCACCCACCCCCCACCACCATCCCCCAAACTTTGGTACCGGTTTCAGGCCACTTTACAAATTTCAAATACAAGCGATCAAAAATCTCTGTAACTTCAGTAGCTGAACTGGCCCTTCGTCTGTCTTGTACTGTGTTTGCCTTAAATGGCGTAAATCCGTGTCTGTTACGTGAGTGTGCGTGTTGGGTTTCAGTTCGCGGCGCTTTGAGTCGATTCGCCAAAAAAAAAAATGAGAAAAAGCGCCTATATAATAACGGTATTATTATTATTATTATTATTACTTGGGCCGAGTGCCTTCGGGCATTTTTTATTGTTGGAATATGACTCGTCAACATGATGCCACCACGAATCGTATTGACAAGAAACACAGCAGAACATCTACATTATTTTGGTGTACTACTTTCAAGTGATTTAGACAGCTGCGAAGCTTCAAACAGGCGCCACCGGTACTTACTATCAGGCGAAGCGAAACGAACTGACATGCGTGCTGCATGCTACCATCATTGATCGGTCATTCCAAACTCATAATTTACTCTTTTAGTGAATAGCATCCATCTGCTGGGCTTCTCAACTCCGCGCATGTTTATTAGTCATAACTAGAGGCATTCAGGCGAGCCCAAAAGACCCATCTTTTTCTGTCTGCTACGAATGACTTTTGTCACAGACCTGTCATTTTAAAGTCATCTCTATCTCTATTAGTTATTATTATTATTATTATTATTATTATTATTATTATTATTATTATTATTAGTAGTAGTAGTAGTAGTAGTAGTACTAGTAGTAGCAGTAGTAGTAGTAGTGTGTGTGTGTGTGTGTGTGTGTGTGTGTGTGTGTGTGTGTGTGTGTGCACGCGCGTGCGTGAGTGCGAGTATGAGTCCATAAGCGTAGCATTTTTGAATGGTGACTTTATAGATTGTTTATAGAGTGCGTTGTATTTTTAAGAAAAAACATTTTGTAAATTGCGTTTTCGTAATTAGTTATTTTTGTACAATTAGTTTTTAAGCGCCTAGAGCTCTAATCCGAGGTTAGGTGCTTTACAAGTACTCATTATTATTATTATTATTATTATTATTATTATTATTATTATTATTATTAACATCATCATCTTTATTTTGAGACCTAAGCCACGAGGCGTGTGAGATAGCTCACAAGCCTCGTGGTTTAGGACCCAAAACCATGATGGTGACGACGACGACGACGAAGGCGATGACGATGACGATGACGATGATGATGATGATGATGATGATGATGCCATCCCTTTGGACGGCCCTTATGCCTCGTGTTGTCTCACTTTACACGTGTAAAGGGAGGTCACGGGGCGTCTAATTTTATGAAAGAACTTCATTATGAAAAAACTGATTCGTCACCTTTAACTCATTCGAGACGTGCACCCTACGGATACGCGGCTTATGCCGGATCCGGAGGCGGCACGTCTCGAATGAGTTAACGTTGTCTGCACGAGGAATAAGCTGTCAGAACGCATCAAATTCTCCTGAATCTGCCTAATGAGAACAGCAACTGAATGTTAACCAGGCGTTCGAGATCATCAAGCAGGGTACCAAAGTGCTGATTGCGGTTTTATTGTGCACATGAAGTAAGTTCCTTCGAGTCTTTGGTTAAACAATATCACACATAATCTATGGCCTAGACGGGGGAGCTGCCGGCTAGCTCAGTTGAGGAGGGGAGGGAAAGGAAGGGGAGAGAGGGGGAGGCGTGACGCGGGGTGTTGAGAATGCGCGTGCGTGTTAAGACTCTCACCATTCGAGGTGGAATATCAAACAACGGAAAGGGGGGGGGGGGCGGGGGTCCAAACACCCCAAAATGGGACTTTGTTATAGCATTTTAAAGGATTTTGCGTCGGGGGTGGGGGGGGCTGAGGGGGGGGGGATCAAAAAAAAACCCAAAAAGACTTTGTTATAGTATTTTCAACATTTTTTGGTGGGGGGAGGGGGGGGGGTCCGGAACCCCTGTGATCCTGTACCCCCTCCCCCCCCCCCCCCCCCCGCACACACACACACACCCGCCCCTGAACGGTGCCATCGTTTCGTCTTCTGTGCCGTGCCGGATCAGGCACAGGCCCCGGCATCAATCATTTATATGGGGAGCAGCTGACGCATGTCTGTAAAGCTGTTTCAACAACAACAATTATTGCATAAACCCACTTCAAATGATCTTGTTCGGGAATCAGAACGTTATGTGGTGGTCGTAGTCGTAGTATGATACAATCACACCAGACGCACGCACGTAGGGTTCTTGTAAAGAAACTTCACTCAGCTGTAACTCGTCACACGTGGCACAAGGTTGTAGACCACACTGGAGTAACAGTTCCAACAATATTTTATTCTCACGATGCACTCTCAGCACAAGGTTGTAGACCACACTGGAGTAACAGTTCCAACAATATTTTATTCTCACGATGCACTCTCAGCACATTCACACGTTGGTACACAGTCTCATACAATGCATCCACAATGCTGATACACTGCGTCTCCCATACAATGCACCAACGCTGATACACTGTCTCCTCTACAACGCATTAACACTTTTGACACACTGGGACTCTCATACACAATGTAAACACGTATTTCGTTAACACCGCCTTTTATACTATTACAGATTTTCAGAACAATCCACCAAATTCACATAACTCAACCAATCAGAAAAAAAACCTAACCAAAACTCATTAATATTCATTAACAATACACTCTAGATCTGACTACACATTTCAACTACCATCTATGTGCATCCCATTATTGTTGCGAAATGTAGCCAACAACTTTGACGTCATATTTGAGGTCACTAGAACGACCACGACTCTTCCTGAACCTTCCAGTCTAATGTCGGTCAGACTTTATAACATAAATTGTAGCGAAAATACGCTTTACAACAAAAATTTATCGCAATTCTCCGTGCAGAAGAATAACACTAACAGGTAAGTAATTCTTATCCAAAAGAACTCAAACGAATATCGGGTCTTTCCTATGATCAACACACACATGCTCTCAAAAGAATAACACAACCACAAACGTAACACAGAATTAGGTCGCATTTACACGCGTTTCAGCGGATAAAAATCCCAGACAAACATTCGATATCTCATTTTGTCTGAGCTTTTAACCCATTGCATCCTGACGCTGATTTTTTTTAAAATTTGCTTTATTGTTCTATGAAGGCTACATTACAGATTAGGTGATGACAACCATTTTAGCTCAAGGGTGGTGCCAGAGTAACTGGCGCCTCAGGCGCCAATCTATTCTGGCACCACCCTTGAACTATTATAGTCAAATTAATTTCAAGCAGTAGTGTGTCAGGATGAAAAGGGTTAATCCATTGTTTTCGAAAAATAACCGCTGTTCTTTAACCAACTTTTGATTTTCTTCCATTAGGTTAAAAAGGTAAGAAATTCATTTCACAGAGAGAGAGAGAGAGAGAGAGAGAGAGAGAGAGAGAGAGAGAGAGAGAGAGAGAGAGAGAGAGAGAGAGAGAGAGAGAGAGAGAGCATTTGCCACACTGAAGAGTATTAACCCTTTGGGTGTCGGTAGCTGTTTTAGTCGCGATGATTCCTGCAGGAATCATCGAGACTAAAACAGCTACCAACACCTAAAGGTTCAGTACGACAATTGTGTGCATTTTTTTTTCTAAATCTAAACTCCGTCTAGTCTGTGATTAAAGACCTTACGGATGTACGCCGTAAGATCCAAAATGACAGACCAGCACACCCATACGTTTCGTGTTCGATACCTCGGTCTGCCAACTCCCTTGGCGTATAAGTTGAGGGACAAGCGGACTAACGGAGATTCGAAGCGGAAGAACGTCCTTTGTGAAGCTCCATTTGATTTATTGCCGACCTCGCGAGCTCAGCCCTCCAAGATCGAACAAAAGCAAAGTTGTGCCTTCCTGCAGACTCAGACACTTTAACGCGTTCAGTGCCGAGAAAATCTGAACACCCACCTAAATGCAAGAGGTATAGATTCTCATAAGCGCCCGCAGTTGCGAGGGCTCATGAGGATCTATGCCTTTTGATGAGACCAAATTGTGCAACTGGCGCTGAACGGGTTAAGCGTCGGTCCAGACTCCTGATATATTACACCGAAAGGAAGGGTTGAATCAAAATAGGCACAAAGTGAAAGAAGTTCGATGCTATACGCATGTAACCTCGTAAGTGATATGTTTGGCACAGAATCAGGTCTTGATGCGGGTGCCTAGTTAGACACCTCCCCCCTCCCCCCCCCCCTCCCCCCACCCTCGCCATTTTCTGACAAAATCCGGAATCCACAGGAAACGTTCGTAACCGCAAAATGAAGAAATCCTCAGATCACACAATCTAATCAAAATTTATACCCCCCCCCAAAAAAAAAAAAAAATAAATAAAAAAATAAATAAATAAATAAATAAATAAAATAAAATAAATAAATAAATAAAATAAATAAATAAATAAATAATAAAAAAAATAATAAAAAAGAAAAAAAAAGGGTTTTTTCTTTCTTTCGACTTCTAAGTCCCTTCTATTAATAGAAGGGACATTTTAGGACGGGTCGCGGTGGGGCGAATTTAATAGCATGTCCATGGTGTCAAAGGCGGGCAGGCCTAAACCTCTCACAATTGAAGTAACAAGATAAAAATTACGTCATGTCTAGTTACACTAACCTCGCTGCTTTTGTATGTATGTGTGTGTGTGCGCGCATGTATGTAAACAAGAGAATCTCCGATATTTCTGTACACACAAGCTTGAAACTTGGCAATATAGTTTCTTAAAGGGGTGGCTAAGAGAACCTCTGAGCATATTTTAATTGAATGTCTCATTTAAGACATAAACAACCGTTTATAGAAAGTCGGTTGACCCAGATTAGAGTCAGTAATTTTTGTCATATTAACTTGAGATTTTGGATATAGCTAGTTTTTGGATAAAGACATTGGACGAGTTCGTTAGCCAGCTTTGTATCCTTTCAACTTCTTTAGTAATTTTTTTTTCAGAAAAGAATTGAAACAGTAAAAATCCTTGACTTCTAGAGAAAGTCAGACAGTGGCGGTGACGTAAAAGAGGCAACTCCGTCACCACGCAGACATACTCTAAATAATTATGACGCAATTCTCGCTCTCGCTCGTTCGCTCTCTCTCTCTCGAAATATTTATTATTATTATTATTATTATTATCTCTTCTTTTTATTTTATTTATTTGTCATGTTACCTTTTCTGCTGTTATATTTATTTAAAATGTTATTAAAGACAGACATGTAAAAAGGCCTGCGTGCCTACTGTCTTCATCCTTAGAAAATAAAGATTCAATTCAATTCAATGCATTTCTCTCACATATGCGTGCATCTCCAAGAGGCATAGATCCTCATGTGCACCTTGCTTATCGGCTGGCGCAGGACTAAGCTCACTCGACAACTGACCTCCGGCTCCAGTCTCGTCCATCTGTAAGAGACATAGATTTTCATGAGGATCTGTGCCTCTTGCAGGGGATCCCCGGGTACATTTTCACCCTTCAGCACTGAGCGGCCGAAAACCATCCGGATACAAAGTCTACGATTGCGAAGGTCAGCCGGCCAAGATTGTGTGCGGGTCTGTGATTTTGGACCTTACAGTTCTAATGGGTCTGTGACTTTGGACCTTACCGCTGGAAGCCGTAAAGTCCAAGGTCACAGGCCAGCACACAATTTAGAGTGGTTGTCGGACAAATCTGGGTGACAGAAAAAGATCTCGTCAGCAAATTCACAGCAAATACCGCAACTAATGGATTCTCATTTTCAACTATTCCGCCCCCACCCCTCCCCACCCCCGTCCCCGACGCCCCCACCCCTCCCCCCAAAGAAGAAGAAGAAGAAGAAGCAGAAGAAGAAAGACCCCTAAAGAAATAACGCAGTCACACATAGACAACCATCTTTGACAAATACACACTCCCATACTAACTGACTTTGCCGAAAGCTTTCTCTCAAAGGAACGTTGCAAAACTGGTTGTCGGATAAATTTGGACTGAACACCATGAAACGTCAGCAAATACACAGACAGACAGACCAGACGGACACCTTTCGTGTTATTCAACACCGCAACAAATGGATCCTTGTTTCCACAAGAACAACATCCCGCCACCCCCCCCCCCCCCCCCCCCCCCGCCACCCCGCCACCTCACCCCCTCCCCACCCCCCTAAAAAAAACACAAAAAAACATGCAGTCTGTACTGAAAAGCAAAAGAAATACGACTGCGGGGGCTCATGAGGAATTATGTTTCTTGCAGATGGGTAGCGTTCGCCTTGCCCCAGTAGTCAAGGGGTTAAAGACCTATCATAAATAAGCTGGACATAGCTCACTGGACTGAGCTGAAAGGGGCGGGACGTGGAAACCTGTTCTGCCACTGTTGGGAAACATCTGTGAGATCCTCTCACTTCCTGTGCTGCAGACTACATAGTCAATTAACCCCCCGCATTGCCGGGAACGCAGACAGACAGACAGACAGACAGACACAAAGTGACAAAGTGACACCCTAATGCAAGAGACATAAACCCTCATGAGCCAACGCGTCCGCGGGGGCTCATGAGGGTTTATGTCTCTAGATTTCCTGTCAATAATATCCCCCGCCCTCCCCCCCCCCCCACCCCAGGATCTTTTGTACATTTTTTTTCTCTTTTAACTCATTGTACCCCAACACCGAAATCCCCAAACTTTGCCATTGTTTTCTGAAGACTGCCCTCTAGTGCAGGACACAGATCAGCCATGATAGTTCAAGGGTGATGCCAGAATAGCTTGGCGCCCATAGGCGCCAAGCTATTCTGGCATCACCCTTGAACTATCATGGTCGATCCTTATTTTGCTGTGGTGTGTCTGGGGTAGAATGAATTAAATCAAGAGAAAAAAAAAAAACTGCAAAAGTCAATTTAAAAAATGTCCATTTCAAACGACGGTCCCTTATCTCATCATATGCGGGGTGACGTAAAACAGAAATTAACCCCTTCACTGCCGAGAAAAGGTAGCGCGATCCAAATGCAAGAGACATAGATCTACATGAGGCCCCCCTGCCCCCCCCCCCCGCCCCTCCGCCCCACACCCAGCCTCCCCCTCCACACCTGGGGCTCACGATGATCGAAGTCTTTTGCTGGCGTCACTTTAGCCAGCTTTGTACCTTTTCAGCTTTATTTGTAAAAAGCAAATCATTGCAGAAAAAAAATTGAAGAATTCTCGACTTCTACAGAAGGATCAGACAGCGACGATGACGTAAAGACGCCAAACACGTCAGTGTTACACAATGTTCCAAATTTTGTCGCGAAGCACCAGATGTCAGTGTTATACAATGTTTCTGAATTGACATCAAATTCGTCAATGTGTACACGGCGTCGTGGGACTAGCGATGCCATGACGAGAAGCTTATAGTGACGTCATTTTGCTGCTCGTGCTATTCTCACAGAGCATACAGATCGGCGGGAAGCGCCATTTTTGTGTGCGCCGATGTGTTTTGTTCAGAGCTTGGATTAGTGAGGAGGGAAATGGATCAGAAAGATAAGCTTAAAAATATGAACATGAACTCTGAATGTCCCTAGAAGAAAAGCGCATGTGAGCTCCAAACAATACGGTACACTTTGGGATGAAATCCTTATCTTCTTCCCCCCCCCCCTCCCCCCCCCCCCCCCCCCCCCCCCCCCCCGCGAATGTCGATCAGTGTGCAGTGGTTTCCTACGCGAAATCGTAATCCCTGGGGAAATCTGTGATCCATGGGTTAATAACCCTGCTTTTCGAAGGCGAAAGGGTTTTCAGTCATAAACATGCAAGGGAGATTAAGAGGATTCATGTCTCTAATTGATTTCTCTCCCCTCATTAACGTCACTGTTGCTTTTTAAGACGGACGGGTGTTATATATAGCAAGACTCGGGAAGGTTTTAGAGACAAATAGCGGTGTAATAATCAGCATGCTGATGGTCGCCACTCAATGGAAGAAGGAGAACTAACGGACTTTGGCATTCAAGGAATTTATTCGATGCGTCAGACGAGAAGAAACTTGATGAACTGCCGTGAACCCAGACTGGCCCCCTACAGGTACCACGCTAGTGGCTAGGTAAAAGTAGTATTTCTGGACAATCAGTCCAGCGAATCTTTCCTGGTCTCTGATTCTTCCGGGTCTGCCTGTGTCATTGGAGACCCCTGCTAAATGCCAGCGGACCGCGTATACAACTTTGATGACGCTAGCTTCACGCTGGTGTGTAATCCTGTGCAGAGTTAGGCGCGTGGACCGTCTTCCCCTGAGGAACTGAGAGTGAAAACCCAGCGGTATGTCAGTGTCAGCAAGAGGCATAGATTATCATGAGCCCCTGCGGCTGCAGGGTCTCATGAGAATCTTTGCCTCTTGTATCTGAAATGAGTCTAAATGACGAACAGTACCCCGCAAGGACCGTACATCAGACTATCTTCGTCTGAACATAGAAGTGAAAGGACCAGCAAGTTATCAGCAAGAGGCGTATATTCTCATGAGCCCCTGCGACTGCAGGGGCTCATGAGAATCTATGCCTCTTGCAGACCGGAACGGGACTAGCTGACAAATTGTACCCTTCAAGGACAGAACATTTGACCAGCGGTCGTCGACCTGTTTCAGACGTCGCGCGCCAGTCCAGTATGGAAGAAGTAAAATGCATACATGTGCAACAGCCACAAACTTTCATAAGACGTCATAACACGTTTGAGGTCAGACCTGTATAATGAAAAGAAACAAAAAAGTCCAACACCATAGTGTTAGACTGTCGGCTTTTCTAGCTTCTTTAACCAATCTTTCCACGCGACTGGATGTATACTGACGAGCAAAAGAAATGCGACAATTTCGAAATCCAAAAATGTCGTATTTCTTTTGCTTGTCAGTATATTTAGACAGAATCATCACAGCTCAGTCCAATCTGTTGAACATATTTGACTGCGTATTCATCTGTGTTTCTGCTTCAAAGAATTGTATCATTCTATATTTTAGCACCAGCCATTAGCAAAATATTTTATTAGAATTCAGAGATCAGTCCAGTCTCAGTGTTGTCATGTAATATTTGAATAGACGATCCCGACAAAGGTAGAAGTACGCTTGAAAAATACAACTGCAACACAATTCATGAAATCTATTACACGGACACAGATACAAAAATGCAATGATCTACTTTTCTTTCTTTAGTGCGATGCATAACTCTTGACTGTAAGAGCCTATGATTTACATCTGCGTTCCTTTTTCGAAGAACGTTCTAGAAATAGTCCGGTCTGCTCATTTCTCCCTTCTTTTCGCATCAGTGTCTGGTTTGTCCGGTGAAATTCATTTCCCGGATGCTGCGTGGCATCTGTGTGCTGTTCTGTGTTTCTGGACCTTACGACTTCAAGGCGTGCGGTCCAAAATCGCAGATCATCGCACAAATTATATTGCAACCCCGACAAATTTCAACATCTAAAAATTCAGATGCAAATAGGCTCGGCTCTTTTCTGCGAGACCACATAGTTCTCATGAGCTCCTCCAACTGAATCTATGCTTTTTGCTCGGAAAGAGATTTGACTGCTGTCCTGTTGTCTCCTACATGACCACGGGGTGGCGGTCACAGACTATTGTCCTTGAGCTTTTCTGCCGGCAAAGTGTTGGATTCACCCATTTAGCCCCAGCAGGAGATGGAACGATAATGATAATTCAAGGGTAGTGCCAGATTAGCTTGGCGCCTGAAGGCGCCAAGCTAATCTGGCACTACCCTTGAATTATCATGGTCGATGCACCTCCTGCAACTGGAACATAGTGGTTAGGTGACACCACCAAACTTTGAACAAAGCGGCCGTAGGGTCACGTCATATGGGTTCAGACGGAAAGGTGGGTCAGCTCAGTCTTAGAAAATGCGGCGAGTGTTCAAAATCTATTCTCTGTTCAACATATTATACATTTAAAGGCCCTATTACAACAAATCTGTAAGCAAAATAATACATAATTTATACGTTACATGTGTAAATTACAGCGCACAAAACACCAGTGACGCTTTACATAACAACATCCATAAGTCTATTAGTATTACTATATAGTAATAGACTTATGAAACAGGCAATATATGAAGTGATATATAATAACCCGACAGGCAAAGTGTGATTACATAAATATAGTTTGAATAGTGTGTCTCCTTATATATATAAATAAATAAAAATAACTGATTAAGATTCTATTCAAATAATATTATTTTCTCATTAGCTTCTGGCGCTACAGTCCGGGACGCAGTGAATCCATGCCTTAATTGAAGAGACTGAATGTTGCCGCAGTGTCTCCTGCGTGTTAATTGAGTGGCGGCCACGCTCTGTAACCAGTATAATTATTTTAAACCATCAGTGGTGTTGATTTATGGGCCAAGACTGACTTGCTTTTGAATTGCTGTGTATCAAAATCAAGTTGATGCTCGTACATCAACACCACTCGTGGTTTAATGTGTTTATCCCACTGCCGTATGAATATTGTCATGCCGGCTTAACGGTTGGATTGAATCGATAGAGCCTAATCAAGCGTTTTGCTTCCTTCGGTTTTTCTTATAATAACCCTGAAAGAGCCTCCATAACAAAAAGTGCCGCAAATAAGTCGTCACAATTCTTTATCGAGTTCTGCTTTGATTTCAACACTGCTCTACTGCGTTCAGCTGCAATGTTGTGCATGAATTTACGTCCAATGTGGCCCTGGTCTCAGCGTATGGTTTCACATGCCACACGGTCGCAAAATCCTGGAACGTAGGGCATGGTCACGGAACACGATAAAGAACTTGACGTCATCAGACACACGGGCGACACAAATTTAAAACCATGCATAAAAGACATGAGTAAAGATCACAGGAATCCTCGCCGACAGTGGGATAACAAATAATTGATCATTATTGTGAGCCTTGCCTCTGACTTGGTCTGAACGGTAAATTCGACTACGACTGAGTGCAACCAAGCTTTGTCTCTGAGATCATTGTAAACTCCACGCCGAAGAACCCCATCCGCACAAGGAACAGACACAAAATGAGGTCGGCAAGAGGCATAAATCCTCCTCAGCCCCTGAAAATGCTGGGGGCTCATGAGGATCTATGCCTCTTGTAGTAGGATTGTGGTCACTTTTCCTTGGCAGTGAGGGAGTCAATTATTTCACGTGTTGGTTGTCACCTCGATTCGCTGCCCGCTAGCGAATAGAGAGACAGACGTACATCCAGTGTGACCGGTTCACTGACGTACGACTGCCATTTTGATTCATCCTTAAAGACTTTGGTTAAGACTCGATAATAAATAAACATGGAATCTTGTCACCAACTGCTGAAGCTGTCAAAATAAAATGACGTCCATCTCTAAGAACATATGACGGAAATATTCATTATGGCCATATAGGTTTGCTTATCTGTCATAGCTGAACCGCAGTGGTTTTACTGATTACTGCCGTGCATCAGTGAGCTGGCCTGTGATTTTGGACCTTACGGTTCTTGAGTTGGCCTTTGATTTTGGACCTTACACCTCTAAGGAGCCGTCCAAAATCCGTCCAATAAGGTCCAAAATCACAGGCCAGCACAAGATTGTTAAAGCGACCTGCTCCAGAGTTAATAATTTCGTAATATCTCCTTCATAAATGTTATAGCATGGTGGACAAAAGGGCTAACTTTACTTCACTCATTCTACCCCAGACACACCACAGCAAGATAAGGATCGACCATGATAGTTCAAGGGCGATGCCAGAATAGCTTGGCGCCTATGGGCGCCAAGCTGTTCTGGCATCACCCTTGAACTATCATGGTCGATCTGTGTCCTGCACTAGAGTGCAGTCTTCAGAGGACAACGGCAAAATTTGGGGATTTCGGTGTTGGGGTAGAATGAGTTAAGGAGACTGAATGTCGTAAAATGCTAGACTTTTCTGCACTTCGTCTCCTGTGCACCTAGAAGAGCTCCACCCACAGACTTCTACACACACACTTCACTGTTTTAGTATGTTGGACAATAGGGATAACTTCCCTGACGAAGTTTTGAATGTCGTAAAATTAAAAGACTTTTCTTCACTTTCTTCTCCTTGGCGCTTAGGGAGAGTCCCACCCACAAACTCAGTTCCACGCGTAAGTCCGTGGTTCCACAGTTGGTGCAGAACGGGCAGTAGAACACTTTTGCTGCGTGTGTGCTTACACGTGGGGTTTGAGTAAAAAAAAAAAAAGCACAATATTCTCAGCTAAGGTAAAACATTAAGTATTACCAGCGAATTTTAGCAATCGAAGCCCACCATAGAGCAGATCGCTTTAATCCATGTAACCCCACGGTCGCATTTCCCAAATGTTGGAGGTGTTACCTAAAGACCTCCATGTACCGGTTGCAGAAGATGGATTGACCATGATAATTCAAGGGTAGAGCCAGATTAGCTTGGCGCCTGAAGGCGCCAAGCTAATCTGGCTCTACCCTTGAATTATCATGGTCGATCCATCTCCTGCTGTAGGACGTCGGAGCTAAACGGCTTAATCTATCACTGTCATGTGCATATGTCCACGGTTTGATTGCTTCACACAAAAAAGTATGAAAACGCAGTCTTGTTTGTCTCGGCTGATCCGCTATGAGTTTATTTTGCCATCCTAGTTGATCAGTCTGGGTTTTAGGAGAAGAATGTGGTCTGTCTCATGAAATGATTAGTCTAGAGTCGCCTTTTGGGTAGAAAAGTTGACAGTCGTCCACAGTCTCTTCCCTTTTATTGCAGGTTTATTTTAACCCTTCCAGTGCTAGCTGAAGCGGTTTGTGTTTTTAGGCTTATGAAGGACTATACCTCTTGCAGCTAGATGGTGTTGACATTTTCTTGGCACTGAACGGGTTAAGACATACTTAAAACATGTACAACACAATACTTCTTTTTTATCTCTGAGGGGAAAATTTTAAACCGATATATTTGAAAGCGAAATGGACAATGTACTTTCCCCGAAGAGAATCCGCACTCCCCCTTCAGCTCCCCCCCCCCCCCCCCCACCCAACGCCCCTCCCCGTCCCCTCTGTCGCTGGTGATAAGGGACAACTGAAAAAGATAAAGAACCCCTGCCCCGCCGATGATATGGTGGGACCCCCAACCAAGCAACCCCCCCCCCCCCCCGAACGCCCCCCCCCCCCACACACACACACACACCACACACACACACGCTTCACCCCTCGCCTCTCAGTGCTCCCTTGTCACCAGTGGTCAACGTTCGCCACTTTCTGTCGTAGTGTGATGAAGCCAGATTGGAGAAACATAGTCATTACTGATACCGTCGTACACTGAGTGTCCAACAATACACTCCACCTGAGGTACACAGAAATTGAGACAGAAACCTGCGGCAGTAAAACTAAGAAAGTATGCTGAGGCAATGAAAATAAACAAATACACCGAGGCAAAGTATACTGAGTATACATCGAGGAAGTGAAATTGAGTGAAGTACGTAAGTGATACAGTAAATTAGCCCTTCAAGATGCATAGATCCTCACGAGCCCCCGCAATTTGCGGAGGCTCATAAGGATCTGTGCTTCTTGTAGACGGATGGTCCTTAGCACCAACAGTGAAAATACCGTGTCCCAAGCTATGACCTCTTCATCACCGTGGTTATTTCACGCTTCCGTCACGGCAATACATGTGACAGGTCCCAAGCAGTCGTATAACCAACGTCCCGTGATCACCTCTGCCCTAGAAAGGCTTAATGCGTGCTCCTCTGCGATTTTGGACCTAACGGCTATCAACCGTAAGGCGCAAAATCACACACCTTTACGCAGAATGAGGTAAGATAGTGGCATGTCGCTGTGGAGAAATGTTTTCACAATGTGTCAGTTTTTAGTTCTTCTAATCACTATAAAACAATGCTCGGCGTTAATAGCTAACTATAAAACAAGACTGGTTTATCACTATCAAGTTAGCTAAAAGAACTTCAGTATTTCGTGCATCAGAATATCGCGAAATCGAATTTAACGTGGTCGGGTCTGTGTAGATGTTTGGATTATTGTCTATGCTTGTGGAACAAGCTGTTTATCCATGGTGATTTCGCTCTCGTTTGTTGTTGATAAAAGTTCGTGGCAAACGAAACCTCCCTTAGTGCGGCAGTTTCAGCGGCTTTAGCCTTAATTTGTCTATTTCCCATGAAATGCTACGGAAACGGTTTTGTCTGACGTGCCGTAATCTACGTCGTAAAAACCTTTGCAGATTTCTGTAATGAGAAATAGAATGTGCTGCCATACATTCATAAACATGATGAGCTTTCAACCGCAGAGATAACTCATTCAGCCCGACGGCCGTATTTCCCAAATTTGGGAGGCGTCATTTAATGACTATGCACCTGTTGCAGGAGATGTATCGATCATGATAATTCAAGGGCAGTGCCAAATTAGCTTGGCGCCGACAGGCGCCAAGCTAATCTGGCTCTACCCTTGAATTATCATGGTCGACCCATGTCCCTACTGTAGTGCGTCAGGACTGAATGGGTTAACAGCCAACTAGAGACGCACATGTTTCGGTCATTGAACATTTTGCATTGTTTCGAGACCCATTGTTAAAGTCATAATTTCAGTGCCACAATACATCAGTTAGACGTGTTTCAGCCAACCCCTTCCGTTGCATGAGGCAATCAGTCTCTTGAGACCCTGCTTTAGAAATTTTGGATCTCACCCATCTGCAAAAAGCATAGATCTGTGCCTCTTGCTGAAACCACGCTGTCTCCATGCCTCTGGTTGGCAGCGATCAAGTCGATTTAGCTCTAACTCATTTTGAGATATCATGTTTACATCCAAAGATTAAGGAAGTATGCTACAACTGAATTATGAAAGCGGGAACCACTCTATCGCAATAATGGCTAATCTTTTTACTGTTGTGTTGTGCTTTACAGAGTTGTGCTTATTCCTGCAATTTGGCGTTTATATTGAATTAATTATTATTATTGCTACTGGACACCGTGACAGAGGGGCACCAAAGAAGAGATACAAAGACTGTCTCAAGAAGTCACTTAGTGCCTGCCAAATCGACCACCACCAGTGGTCTTCGCTTGCTGCGGACCGTGACACCTGGCGCTCCACCATTTACAAGGCAGCTGTCTCCTTTGAGGACTCTCACAGAGCTAGCCTTAAGGACAAGCGGCTCAGGAGAAAAAACAGAGATGCCGCAGCTCAGAACCCTGGCCATACCTTCCCCTGCAGCCACTGCGGTCGAACCTCAGTGCCTGTCTCGGATTGGCCTCCGCAGCCACGAACAAGCCTGCAGACGTCGTGGGCAACTCCTATAAAATCTTCGTTCGCGAAGTCAAGCCAAGAGATGGACGAAAGTAACGGACGTAATGGGCAAGAATCCCATTTGTCCAGTGACGCGAAAACCAGAAGAACCTAAACACAGTCGTAACAGTTACTTTTTATGCCTTACTCAGTATGAGGAAGCAGCTGGGGATAAAATCTGAGTTAGCAAGAAGCACAAATTCTCATGAGCCCCTGCTGTATCATGACAATCTAAGCCACTTGCTGATGAAATGGGATTTTGCTGTGACGCTGACCACAGGCGCGGGATGATCGTTGCGAAATCGATCACCTCTATAACACGGGTAGTTGGAGGTGGTAAATTTCGCAGCGATCATCATGTGCCTGTGATATAATAAGCGCATTAAATAGGCGCTTTATCCCAATTGAAAATCGGCTCAAAGCGCCGCCGCGAACTGAACCCAACAAGCACGCTCACGTGAAACACGCGCATTCACTCACACACTGTACATAAACACAGAACATTCACGTGGTGCTAAGGGCAAGCTCAAGCGAGCTACTATAGTTTTTGGAAATTCACAATCGTTTGTATTTGAAATTTGATTAAGTGGGCTGAAACTGATACCAAAGTCGTGATATATAGTCAACACAGGTGTGTGGGTCATTGAAGCGGTGTATGTGTGTGCTCTAGTGCGTTCCTGGAGTTTACGTTCAGTGCACTTTCCTTTGCCTGAGTGAAATCACATTTTACAACCACCTGTTAACCACCTCACTGACAGGGCACGCAGATACAGCCGTCCGAGGGACATGGATACACAGTTGTTTTAGCAAGAGGCATAGATCCTCATGAGCCCCCGCAATTGCGGGGGCTCATGAGGATCTATGCCAATTTCATATGGGTGGTGTGTCATTTTTCTCGGGAGTGACAAGGATAAGCATTGCATGCAAGTCAGAGGTAGGAGATGGATCGACGCCAAAAGATGAAGGATAGTACGTGTGTCATTATAGCCTGGCACCTAGTGATTAAAGGGTCAAGTTATAATCAAAGTCCAGACCAGCCTCACTTATCGTCTAAAGAAAGATAATTAAGTAGACCACTGCAAAATAAGTAGTGCATTGTATTTTTGTTTGTATGTCTATTCTGAAAAGGTAAAATACAGTTTTATCAAATTTTGGAAAATGTAATAAGCTGTGTTGCAATATCCTTCACAACACACATCCACGTCACATTCAGTATATGGGGTGGGTGGGTGGGTGGGTGGAGGGCGGGGGGGGGGGGGGGGGTGGGACCTTCTGATTTTAAGAGAATTCGATGAATAAGAATTCACGAAACTCCACGTTGTGTCGTTACAGTCTGTTCAGATCGCGAACGCCGCAGAAAAATTGAACACCACCCACATGCAAGAGGTATAGAGCCTCATGAGTCACCGCCAGTGCGGGGCTGATAATGATATGTGCGTCTTGCTGAAACCACTATGTATCCATGTTCCTTTGACGTCTAGGCATCTTGGACGCTGATTTTACAACTGACTTATAAAAAAAACAACGCAATCTGCGCCCATAGCGGTGAACGGGTCAACATGGAACAAAGCACAAGCAGTTTGAGAACAGCTGAACCCCATTCTTGGTCAGCAAGAGACATAGATTCTCACGCGCCCCTGCGACACCACCCATCTGCTGGAGGTATAGATCCTCATGAGCCCCCGCAATTGCGCTGGCTCATGAGTATCTATGCCTCTTGCTGAAAACGCTCTGTATCCATGTTCCCTCGACGGCTGGGATCGGGAATCTATGGCTCTGAATTTACAAAGACTTGTTCTAACTCATTCTACCCCAACACCGAAATCTCCAAATTTTGAAGTCGTCCTCTGAAGACTGCGTTGCAGTGCAGGACACAGATCGACCATGATAGTTCAAGGGCGATGCCAGAATAGCTTGGCGCCCATAGGCGCCAAGCTATTCTGGCATCACCCTTGAACTATCATGGTCGATCTCTATCTTGCTGTGGTGTGTCTGGGGTAGAATGAGTTAAAGAAAACACAGTCTTAGCACGAAACTAGCCGCGACAGCAGAGGCGTGTAAATCTGTGTCTCTTGCAGGTGGAACTGGCTCGCTGGGAGACTGACTGCCGCCCAGAGGGGTTGTTGGACGCACAGCTGCCGTCAGGACAAGCTCTTGAGCACGTTCTCGACGCGCGAAGAAAGTCCACAGCAAGTATTAAGTCCTCGGGCTGACGTCGGCCTTAACTTTGCTCGCGCACGTGTCAGTATGTGCGTGCGTGTGTGTGTGTGTGTGTGTGTGTGTGTGCGTGCGTGCGTGCGTGCGTGCGTGTGTGTGTGCGTGTGTGTGTGTGTGTGTGTGTGTGTGTGTGTGTGTGTGTGTGTGTGTGTGTGTGTAGTGGCTGCTGGGGAAAGGGTTGTGAAGGCCTACGGTGTGCACACTGATCTCAAACTACATCTGATCTGGAGAGGTGCCGGCTTACGTGATGCAGCTCACGTTCGCTCGTCCTCTAAGCTGGACCGATACGTAGGATATGTAGGCTGAGTCTGCGTCACACAATGTGAATGGATGCCTCAAGATAATTATGAGCAAATGGCATATGGTGACATCCCGGTGCACAAAAGGTCATTGGGCTGACGTCGGCAGCAGTTGGCACGTGGACAGTACTTCTGTGCGCGGGCCAAATCAGCCTCAACCCAAGGAATGGTTTAGTTGGCAACGAACGACTCCCAACAACGAACGAGAGCGAAGTTACGCGGATAACCAAATGTTGCCATAAGCATAGACAACACTCCGAACATCTCCAAGAGGCATAGGTCCTCATGAGCCCTCCGGGCTCATGAGGACCTATGCCTCTTGAAGATGTTTGGAGTGTTGTCTATGCTGGTTATCCGCGTGACTTCGCTCTCGTTCGTTGCTGGGAGCCGTTAATAGCAAACGAAATCTCACTAATGGCTTGCTAAGTCGTTTTTACAACAACATAACGTTGTGTCACGTGTGACACCGTGACGCAAATTTCTTTGCAAATTTCCTCGCTAAGTATAAACACTCCGCAAACGACCAAAACCTTACAAAACTGGACGTTTATCAAAGCTTTGCTGTCCAAGCAATTTGTTGTGAGATAGGTGTTTCATGTGGGTTCTTGATGGTTTTCAAAGTATGTCTTGCACACTTCAAACACACTTGGCATGGCATGACACGTCACAGGTGACACATAAGGTTTACAGCTGTAGTTTACTTTCTAAAATTAGCTTTTCAGTCACCTCTATTTGAAAAACAGAGATTAACGTGTTTTCTGCAAGTTACACACACCCACCTTCAAGTAAAATGCAACATTATAATAGAAATCGAACTTGTCGAACTTGAGCAAATTCACCTATAAAATGGCGTCAAATTATCCCTGTTAATGCAATTTTCGCCACAGAATCAATTTTACAAGTCTTCTGTGATCGGGTATTGCGTCAGACTTTGAGAAAAGGTAAAGAAAACTGTACAGGACCGGAGTTGTGTCTTTTTACATCACTTTTGCAAGGGAAACAAATAGAAACGACATTCTGAGTGATGGAGGGATCTGACAGAGGACCTTTTGACATTGGCTCAGGCTTACCAACCAATATCCGATTTTCTGTCAATTACAGGGTACCCTAATGATGATTTGTTTTTTCATGTCTCTGTTTAACTCGAAGTTAAACCCCCTCAACCTGAGAAACGAAAAGAAGGGTAACCTTTGGAAAAGATCACATATTGTCTGTCTGCCAGAGGAATAGATCGTCATGAACGCCCGCACTGTGCGGGCGTTCATGATGATCTATTCCTCTTGCAGGTATGAACTATGAACGGCCGGATCGTCACTATCTAACATATCCACGAATGTCTGCAAAAGATTAACAAAGAGACAAGCAAGAGGCAGAGATCCTCATGAGCCCCCGCAGTCTGCTTATGAGGATCTATGCCTTTCGAAGGTATATCGTACTCACTGCATGAGTATTTTAAGTCTGAGTTTCGAATTTTGCGAATTCACGAACAATTTGTCAAAGCCCTGAACGACAATCGATGTAAAGCTACAGAAATTATCCTTAGGCTTAACTGTTTTAGCTCTTACGACCAGAGCTGAATACTGATCAAACATATTAGTTGAAGGGTGATGCTAGAATAGCTTGTCGCCTCGAGGCGCCAAGCTATTCTGGCACCGCCTTAAATGGTCGACCGAATGGCTTTGTAGTCTTTAGAGTACAACTCCAAAATGTGGGAATGTATTTCTTACGGTTCAGTGTGTCCAGATTTTGTAGTAATATGAAGTAAAAGCAAATACCGCTAGAGTTCAATCAGAATAAAACAAAAATGCCGAAGAAAAATGGCCATCCCATGGACAATAACGTGTACTGTTATTGTATTGTATTGTATTGTATTGTATTGTATTGTATTGTATTGTATTGTATTGTATTGTATTGACACTTAAGTCGATATAACTCCTTAACTCTTTTTTTAAAGAAAAAACACCACACACACACACACACTCACACACACACACACACACACACACACTCACACACACACACACACACACACACACACACACACCTCCACGTACATATAATAGGATTGCAAAACAACGATATGAATTCTATTTTATTCTATTTTACCCGAAGGCGAATTTATGATCCGATTCAATACGTCCTTATCCTTTGAGCGGATTTTTTTTCAAACATTTGACTTAACTTTCCTTTCTCTCGAAAAAGTAGGGTTATACCGACTTAACTTTGAACCTTTTTTTTTTTTTTTTTTTTTTTTTTTTGTTCTAGCAGTTTATTATGTTGCAGACTTGTCCTGTCTCTGTGTGTAACACGTTGTGTTTCCAGCGTTTTCAATGTTCATTTTCAATAAAATGAAATAAATTAAAGACAATAAGAGATAAAATAGCTCGTGCGTTAACAGGGGAGGAAATCGAACATTTTTGTGCCAAGAGTTGTGTGCCCCTGACTGGCTCCGAGCGTCGACAGACGCTCTGAGCCAGTCAGGGGCACAACACTCTTGGCACAAAAATCTTCAATTCACTCCCCAAGCGGTGCATTTTAGGAATTGCGGAGCCCCGTAAGAATCTATTTCGTTTTGCGTGATTTGGCAAAAGCAAAAATGTCAATTTTTTAGAAAAGCGACATTTTCATGGTATAACACTGACAATCTCGCTTTTCTCAAAACTGGACAACTGGTTATTGCCAAATCACGGCAGACGTGTGGTGTTCGCTGCATGGATGCCACCTAACACTGATCGTTTTCCAAAGCTAACTAGCCACTTGCCCGCACGCTGATCTACAGCCCGAGAAACCGCGAAACAGACATAGAGGACAGCGGCACAACAGGGCTTTCTCTGTACGAGATCCAGACCAAAAGGTGACTGCCAAGCGTGCAAAAATGCAAAGAAATTCCCAGAAAATAAATAAATACGCTTACTGCAACGGTGTTTATGTATTTATGTATGTATGTATCTATTTATTAGCGTGTTCTTTCTTTGTGAGGATTTCTTTTCTAAGAACGAGACAGAGCAAATCTGTACTTGTACGAGTATAAGACAGAATCAAACTGATTTTGTCATGGATTTTTTTCTTTTTTTTTTTTTTGATGTCGATGGCTTCTTTTCACTATAAGTAAACTGAAACCGGGACGCTATTTCAAAGAAGTTACCTGTGAGGTATGGCCAACTGACCGAATAGTGAATTTCAAAGCGGAACACTAAACACAACCACCCCCCCTCACCCCCCCCCCCTTTTTTTGGTACCGGTTTCAGGCCACTTTACAAATTTAAAATACAAGCGATCAAAAATCTCTGTAACTTCAGTAGCTGAACTGGCCCTTCGACTGTATTGTACTGTGTTTGTCTTAAATGGCGTAAATCCGTGTTTGTTACGTGAGTGTGTGTGTTGGGTTTCAGTTCGCGGCGCTTTGAGTCGATTCGCCAAAAATTTGAGAAAAAGCGCCTATATAATAACGGTATTATTATTATTATTATTATTATTATTATTATTATTATTATTATTATTATTATTATTATTATTATTATTATTATTATTAAAAACAACAGTAACAACAACAACAAGCAACAGTTTATGTCTTGCTCGTCCATGGTGTCAGTTCCCGTCCCGCTCCAGCCTATGTATGTATTTGTGTCTGAGGTACAGAAGTGGGCAGGCTTTTGAACTTAACCATTAGCCTGTTGTTGTCGTCGTCGTTTGGTGGTGGTGGTGGTAGTGGTGGAATTGGTGGTGTTTTTGTGTGTGTGTGTGTGTGTGTGTGTGTGTGTGTGTGTGTGTGTGTGTGTGTGTGTGTGTGTGTGTGTGTGTGTGTGTGTGTGTGTGTGTGTGTGTGTGTGTTTTGTTTTGTTTTTTTTTTCTTCTCCGAAACTGATGACCCATATAAAAACCGCCAATAAGAGCAACTTCAAGGCAAAAACAATCCTTACCCTTCTATGCACAAAACCTTATTTTACCAAACCAAGCAAGGTGCGCTGATCTGTGATTTTGGATCTTACGGCCAGAGGCTGTAAGGTCCAAAATCACAGACCAGCACACAACTGACAATGCACGCTCTGGCTGACGCGGCTCAGTCACCGCGTCTTCCTGCTAGTTCCCCGGAACAATACAGTGGCCAGTTCTCAAGCCTGAAGATTCCGTGCATGCGTTTGGGTAATCCTCCTCCAGAGTCCATCAGTGGTCCATTTTCGATAATGATCGCTACTCCATCACCAAGGCCTTTCCGTCTGCAAGAGGCATAGATTCTCATGTGCCCTGCATATGCAGGGGCTCATGAGAATCTACGCCTCTTGCTGCCAAAAGATTGCCCCATTAACTTACAGTGAAGGGAGTCCGTGCCAGCTGACCTTTGGAGATTGAGTCGTCTACCCAGTCTATCCCAATTCTTGCAAGGGGGACGAGGTCGCCGCGTGTTTTCTGTTCTGGGCTATCATCAAAGAATGATCATCTTTCGTGTTCAGCGACAACTACCAAAATGGATCGACCGTGAAAGTTCGGTTGGATAGTCATCGGATTTTAACAGGGAACAGGCGACTAAGCTCCTCTCACTTATCATGGGGCCTTGGAATCAAGGATGGTGTCCCATCGGAACCTGTGTGCTCATGATGGTCGTTTCAACGATACGGTTAATGACGAATGAGACAGGCGTCGGCAGAAACGCCAGACCAGTCAGACACTACGCTTGAGCTGGATTTTGTATGTACGATTAACAGGTCAAAGAATGGAACCATTCAGCACTGCTCGTGGGCTGTTATCCATCTCCCGATGGATTTGTGCGTATGCTTGGCAGCAACAGGAAACACAAAACTGGGCCGTTTGGCTATGAAGGTACACTGACAAACAAGTAAAATGCGACATCGTGAAATAATCGGAAACCCTTTAGTGTTTCCGACGATTCCAATGATGCCGCATTTTCTTTGCTGGGCAGTATGATTAGGATATCTAGAAGACTGCTGTCGTTTGGCAAACGTCAGTACATTGTGTTCATTTTATGGAAAAGCGAGATTTTGTATTGTATAATAATGAAAACCTCGCTTTTCTCAAAAATGGACATACTGGCTCTGTCTGTCTCTTAGTCTGTCATCTTACAACCGACCTGAACAACAGAATACAAACCGATGTGGGTCAAGTAGCATGGATCCTTATGAGCCCCTGGTAAATCAAAGTCGATCCAAGGTTTCTGCAGAACTTTAAACCTCTCACGGCCAACATTTACAGCTTGTGTTTCTGAACTCTTTTCTAATTCGTTACCAAAGAGCCCTATTCGTCCAAAAGAACATCGATACAAAATGGTCTCAGAAAAAGGCATAGATCCTCATGAGCCCCCGCAACTGCGGGAGCTCATGAGGATCTACACCTCTTGCACTTGGGTGGTGTTCTATTTTTTCTCGGCAGAGAAGGGGTTAATGGAGACCTCAGGACGGCAGCTCACGTGTTTGGGACCATTATCGGCCCGCGGGCTCACTGAGTTACTTGATGTCTGTCTTTATCCACAGCGGACCTAGAGAAAATTCTTCACTGGCGTGTTTTGACCGTAAACTACAGTGGACTGAATGTTCGAAAGGACCAATCCGTCTGAGTGGGACAATGAGATACTTGAGGCGGTATTGGGATATTTTTGGACCTGGGGACAGTTGCATGAGAGAGCTTAGTCCTGCGCCAGCCACTAAGCAAAGTGCTCCGCTATCGCGGAGCACATTGCTGAGTGGCAGGCGCAGGACTAAGCTCACTCATGCAACTGGCACCAGTGGAGATGTAGCTTCAGGGAATAAGACGCTGGGCTGGCAGTCATAACGTCCCGAGTTCGAAGCCGCTGGTGGGCATGGATGTGGATGTGGATTTTTTCTTATTTCCATCGAGTCAGATTTACATACAGGGAAGAACCCCAAGGAAGAAAGAAATACGCTTAGAAAAGACAGTTACAACAGATAGTTGTCTTTCCTAAGCGTGTTTCTTTTCCCGGTGGGTTCTTCTCTGCATTTGACACGCTTGGCAGTCACCTTTTTTGTCTGGATATTTTAGATTTACGTGCAGACTCGGCTTACGGTAGCTCTACGACATTACCAGAAGATTGTCGGGTAAGTATGGCCATACAGAAAGACCAGTACAAGACAAAGAAGGCAAGCCTATTGCAGACAGAGCAGACCAACTCGACAGATGGGCCGAGTATTTTGAAGAGTTACTGAACAGACCTAGCCCACCCGACCCCCCCGACATCCAGCCGGCAGAGACCGACCTACCCATCAGCTGTGACAGACCCAGCCGGGAAGAGATCAGAAAAGCAGTGGCATTTTTGAAGAATGGCAAAGCAGCAGGGCCAGATGGCATCCCAGCGGAGTCTCTGAAAGCAGACCTAGAGACAACAGTTGAGATGCTGTACCCACTGTTTGGAAAGATCTGGGAAGAGGAGGTGATGCCAGCTGACTGGAAGGAGGGGTACCTAATCAAGCTTCCCAAGAAAGGCGACCTCAGCAAGTGTTCCAACTACAGAGGAATCACCTTGCTGTCAGTACCAGGAAAGGTCTTCAACAGGATCATCCTAGAGAGAATGAAGAGCTCCGTTGACCCCCAGCTGAGAGACCAGCAAGCAGGATTCAGGAAGAACCGATCATGTACAGACCAGATCGCCACTCTCCGCATCATCGTGGAACAGTCTCTGGAGTGGAGCTCCCCGCTGTACGTCAACTTTGTGGATTATGAGAAAGCATTTGACAGCGTGGACCGAGAGACTCTGTGGAAACTCCTACGACACTACGGTGTACCCACAAAGCTCGTCCGCCTGATCAAGAGCAGCTATGATGGCATGACATGTCGCGTGATCCACGAAGGGCAGTTCACCAGAGAGCTCCAGGTCAGAACTGGTGTCAGGCAGGGGTGTCTGCTGTCTCCGTTCCTCTTCCTACTGGCCATAGACTGGGTCATGAAGATGACCACAGAGCACAGACGAAGTGGAATACAGTGGACACTGTGGACACAGCTTGACGACCTCGATTTTGCAGACGACTTGGCATTACTGTCCCACACTCATCAACAAATGCAGGACAAGACCACGAGGCTTGCTGACATCTCGTCCCAAGTGGGCCTCACCATTCACAAACAGAAAACAAAGACAATGAGGCTGAACGCAACCAGGGAAGAACCAGTCTTGCTTGCAGGCACCCCGTTGGAGGAGGTGGAGTCCTTCACCTATCTCGGGAGCATCATAGACAAAAAAAGCGGCACTGATGCAGATGTCAGAGCACGAATCGGTAAAGCCAGAGCAGCCTTTCTCCAGTTGAAAAAAGTGTGGAGTTCCAGAGAGCTGTCACAACACACCAAAGTCCGGATTTTCAACTCCAATGTAAAAGCAGTTCTCCTATATGGAGCAGAGACATGGAGATTGACAAAAACCACAGTCAACAGAGTACAGACCTTCATGAACAGTTGCCTTAGAAGAATTTTGAAAATCCACTGGCCAGAGAAGATCAGCAACGTCAGACTCTGGGAGAGAACAGAGCAGATAACAGCAGAGAATGAAATTGGGCGAAGAAGATGGGGATGGATCGGTCACAGTCTGAGAAAGCCAGCTTCCAGTATCACTAGGCAGGCATTGTCATGGAACCCCCAGGGAAAGAGGAAAAGAGGTAGGCCGAGAAACTCCTGGCGTCGAGACCTCCAAGCAGACATCAAGAGACTGGGAACCACCTGGAGTAGAATCGAAGGAGAAGCACAGGACAGGAGTTGCTGGAGGTCTCTCGTCGACGGCCTATACCCGGGTAGGGGTGACAGGCGTAAGTAAGTAAGTCGGCTTACGGTTCCTGCCTGGCCTTCGTGTGCCGCAGTGCACCACGCATCATTATCAAATGCGTACGTTAACTCATTCAGCCCGACGCACGTATTTCCCAAATTTTGGAGGCGTCATCTAACGACTATGCACCTGTTGCAGGAGATGGATCGACCATGATAATTCAAGGGTATTGCCAGATGAGCTTGGCGCCGACAGGCGCCAAGCTCATCTGGCACTACCCTTGAATTATCATGGTCGACCCCTCTCCTGCTGTAGTGCGTCAGGGCTCAATGGATTACAAGTTCCATCTCCAGTGCCAGATATCTCTCACGACAGCTTGATGATGACTGACTGGCACCCACACTTGCCGGAATTCAGGGTGATTTACTTCTCTGTCCGTTGAGTTATAGACTGTGTTTAAAAAGAGACGGCCCGTCAGGAACACAGGAATGTGTCGCACGCATGAAGTTGATGGTTGGCTGGAGGTTTGCACATAAAGCATCGCCGGGTAGTAGCAGGCTTTCACAGCGCCAGCTTTCAACCTGCATGCGGCGCACCGAGCATTTGGAAAGATGTATTCATTTCGCCTGAAAAACGCCTTACATGCATACACACAATAAACATTGATTATCATGAAAACCTTTATCATGAAACGAATGTATATGGCTGAACATCTCATTACCAACCGCAAAGGTGATTTCAAAGAAGTGGCACAAAAACAGAGAGTGAACACATTTTGACCCCATCTCGATTTGTACCCGTGATTTGAAGGACGAGAGCCGAACGCTCTACCACCTTATCCACCCGGCTTTCCATTAGATTAGCACACGCATACATCTGCTGAAGGCTGGATTGGGTCAGGGGTACACTGGTACGCCACTAAGCGCGAACAGAATTTAAAATGCATCCGAGGATTATGGTCAGATCGTCTGGCGGATTTTAACCCTTTGGCTTTGGGTAGCGCGTTTCGTCCTGCCGGAATCACCTCGACGAAAGGCGCTACCGACAGTCAAAGGGTTAAAGGAGATCCACTGAACAGATGGTACCGCCGGTTAGACTGGAGTTAGTCGTCAGTGCAAGTTTAGTGCAAGAAGGGTTCCGGCGACAGCTCCGAGAATCTACAAGAGACATAGATTATCATGAGTCCCTGCAGTCGCATGGGCTCATGAAAATCTATGCCTCTTGCTGACCGAGATTGGTTTCAACTGCGACTAGCAAATAGAGTGTTATGTATGTGACTATTAACCCATTACATCCTGAGGTTGATTTTTAACAAATTCGCTCACTGTCCTATGAAGGCTACATTACAGATAAGGAGATAGATCAAGCATTTTAGTTCAAGGGAGGTGCCGGAATAGCTTGGCGCCTGAGGCGCCAAGCTATTCTGGCACCACCCTTGAACTATCAGTCAAATTTATTTCAAGCAATAGGTGCATCAGGAAGAAAAGGGTGAAGAAAAAAGGGGACAAGACCCTTGCGTTTATTCAGTTGGACGATACGAGATAGGTTAAAGGCAGTAGTGACGAGAGTGAGTGAGTAAGAGAGAGAACGAACGAACGAACGAACGAAACTTTATTTTCCAAGGATTGAGATATTAGGCGCGCAGGCCTTTCTTACAATCTGTCCTTGCTAAGCTACTTTTTAAAAAAAGGAACACCAACCAAAACAACAAAAACTAACTAATAATAAAGGACACACACACGCATACACACACGCACACATACATACATATACATGTACTCGTGCACATGCGCACTTTTGTACATCCACATACACACGTACGTGCGCACATAATTATCTAACATATAAGTAGGTATGATATTTTGTGTACTATCAGAAACAAGTTAGAAAACAGAACAAACAATTTGGAGGCTAGATGGAAAACAAAATAGCAAAATTTTAAAAACATGAAGCGTATTATGTCGAGAAAAAAAGAAGAAGAAAGGTTCAGCGTAACGTTGTCTTAGAAAGGTAATCATGTACTCTACTTTTAAACAGAGAGAGGGACGTGGTTTGTTGAATAGTGGGAGGAAGTGAATTCCATAAAAGAGCACCTGAATAAGACAGGCTAGATTTGAACAGGTCTATACGGGGCGTTTTTATAGAGAGACTGTTCCTGGATGTGCTGTATTTTTTTTTTTTTTTTCAGTTGGCGAAAAGAGCCTAGATAAGTAAGGTGGAGCTTTCTCGTTAAGAATTTTGTGCATCAGTACACATTTGTTTAGTGCGAGGTGCTTAACCAGAGGGAGAAGTCCGATGGCCTGCAGCTTGGCATCAATGGATAAAGACGGATCAGGGAGGATAAGCTTAGCAGCGCGCTTGTATAATGAGTTTATCTTCTTGAAGTGATTTTCACTGCAGCCATCCCATATTGTTGAGGCATAATCAATGTGTGGTTGAATGTAGGCATTAAAAAATAGTTTGCGCGTCTTAAGGTCAATGATCGTTTTAAGTTTGGAAAGTAAAAACAACTTTTTGGACAACTGTTTTCTCATATAGTATAGGTGGTTATGCCAGCTTAGATCATCATCTATTATTACTCCAAGCAGGCGGTGTTGACTGACCTGCTCAATTGGGATGGAGTCCAAAGAAAGGTTGAGTGATGGAGGTTTGAGCTGATGTTTCTGGCGGGTTGTGATAAGCATGCTTTTTGTTTTTGTGGGATTTACAAGCATACGATTTTCATTACACCACCGAGAGACTTGATGAAGACTCTCTTGAAGATTATTTGCAATTTCAGGCACAGTTTTACCAGCGGAATGTAATGTTGAGTCGTCGGCAAACATGTCACATTCAGCCGCAGTACACGTTACATGTAACGGTAGATCTTTAACGAAGATACAGAACAGTAGTGGGCCTAAAATAGACCCCTGGGGCACTGCATACTCCACAAATTGTTCAGAAGAATATTTTCCATTGACGTAGACTGTTTGTGTTCTTTTTGTAAGATTGGAGTTCAGAAACGAAAGAGCCGAGGGGCTCTTTTTGTTTAAGTAGGTGGCAAGCTTTTTCAATAAGATGGTATGATCGATAAGATCAAACGCTTTTCTTAGATCCAAGAAGACAGCACCAGCCATTTTATTATCATTTATGTTGTTGACCCACGAATTCACTATTCGTGCGAGTGCAGTGTGGCATGGTGTGGACTGGTAATGATATAATAGGGACCTTTTTTCAAGAAATTCCAGAAGATGTTTGTGAACATGCTTTTCCAGAGAGAGAGAGAGACAGACAGACAGACAGATGATGATGATGATGAATCTTTTTTTTTTTATTCAGGACAAAGCTATTGGGCAACTCAATGCCTGTCTTACAAGCTGTCCTGTAAACAAAACAGAACATACCAGGAAAAGAAACACAACATTCAAATAATAATAACATTTTTAAAAAACATTACGGGGAAAAAACACAATAAGTGAATTATTGAAAGGATAAAAAAAGTGCAATTGAGAATTTGTAAACTGCCACCGATGCAAAAAGCAATGGAAATAAATGAGTGCATAGCATTAATATTATACACATCGAAGACAGTGTCATAGAATCAGCAGCATCAATAGCGTATAGCGACACCGACAAGACAATAAATGTTCAATTAGCAAATGCATGGAAAAAGAGAAAAATATTTGACGCTGATTGGAAGTGAGTGTACAAAGCACGTTTAAAAAAGGGTTTTACCGGAAAATGATTTAATGTTTAAAGGCAATGAGTTCCAGACAGAACTACCTGAAAATAGAAGGCTTGACTTGTAGATATCTATCCTGGGGAGGGGTAAATGAAGCAAGCCATTCCTTGTATGTAGCTGATGCCTACGGCTGAAGCTAAAAAGCATGCACAGATATTCGGGGGCTTGACAATGAAATATTGTGTGCATGAGGACGCATTTGTTAAATTTGAGTTGTTCTTTTAGTGGAAGCAGTCCAAGGGATTTTATTTTTCGTCTGTGGAAGTAGGGCCGGTTTGGAATAATTATTTTAACTGAACAGTGAGTTGATTTTTTTAAATATGAAGTTCACTGCATTTGTCCATCAAAGAGGACACATGGTCACAGTGGCTTGTAATGTGTGCGTGAAAGAACAATGTACAGCACTTTGTACTAAGAATATGTCTAAGTTTAGAGAGCAGAAATACATTCCTGGACAAGGTTTTGTACAAACTGTCGATATGCGGCGACCGGTTGAGCTGGTCGTCAATGACAACACCCAGCAGGCGGTGCTTGGATACTTGTTGGATAGGTTTATTGCCAAGTGACAGTTTCAGAGGGGGGGGGGGGAGAGAGAGAGAGAGAGAGAGAGAGAGAGAGAGAGAGAGAGAGAGAGAGAGAGAGAGAGAGAGAGAGAGAGAGAGAGAGAGAGAGAGAGAGAGAGAGACTGCATACAGACACAGACAGACACAGCCAGACTCAAAACTCAATCGTTTTATTGTTTAGGCCATAGGCCCATCCAATGAAAACTCCGGCAAAACGCACAAACCAAAAATTTACAAAATCCAAATAAGGCGTGCACACACTCCATGCGTTTGTCCTGCCACATCGTAAAAAACGAAGCAAGTTCATTCTTGGAGACACAGACAGAGAAACACAGAGAAACAGAGAGAGAGAGAGAGAGAGAGAGAGAGAGAGAGAGAGAGAGAGAGAGAGAGAGAGAGAGAGAGAGAGAGAGAGAGAGAGAGAGAGAGAGAAACAGACAGACAGACAGACAGAGACAGAGAGACAGAGAGACACAGACACAAACACAGAGAGACAGAGACAAAGACAGAAATAGAGACAGCCATCTAGACAGAAAGAAAGACAGAGTTTCAAATTCCAACAAAGTCTCTCAACGACCGCGACCAAGTCAATTAGCAAGTAAGTAAGATCCAGTCGTAAGATCGACACGCAGCCCTATAGTTTACAACCTTCATTATGGCCACTAAGGGAAGGGAATTTCACAGATAATTATCGTCCCTACTGCACGTGCATTCGCAGTTCATCTACATGTTTCTGCAGATTTCGGCTGAAAGATCATTAAACTTGAGCATGCCGTGAAGAGGGGCAGCCTATTACGGGGCGTACATGCTCGAGAGACTGAATATGCCTGTTTTCAAAGTAACTGTGTTTCTGAATATAAGAAAATGTAGTCTATTTCTGTCTATGTGCCTATTTTGAAGAAAGAAATTGTTTTCACTCGAAAATTTATTAACCCATTCAGCCCTGACGCACTACGTGACAGCAGGAGATGAATCGACCATGATAATTCAAGGGCAGTGCTAGATTGGCGTGGCGCCTGTCGGCACCAAGCTAATCTGGCACTACCCTTAAATTATCATGGTCGACCCATCTCCTGCTATAGGGCGTCGGGGCTGGATGGGTTAAAACAAGACATCCTGTCATTGCGCAGTGCGGCATGATCGCAGTAAATAATCTGAAGTAATTTGTCGTTCATCGAGGGTAATATAAATTAAGCCTCTTCAAGTGCTCGCGTCTACACGCGAGCACTTGAAAAGGCGTAGTTTGTATTGCCATTTCATGAGCCGGACGCTTACTATACACTGGCTGCAATTATGAACAAGAAGAGAATTATTCCTTATTACTTGCCAAGACGGGATTTGTTTTTCGGGGCAGCTTTGTTTGCATCTCACGGAGGTCGGTCTGACCTGAGTATACAATGCATAAGGGGAAGGGAGTTTGTGGAGGGGGGGGGGGGGGAATGAAAGAGGCGGGGGGAGGGGGAGGGAGGGAGGTTAGGAAGCACGGTAAGGAGGGGATGATCGAGCATATCACTGATGATCGCACTTGACAACAATATATACTGAGGAGCAAAGACATTGCGGCATTTTTGAAATCGTCGCATTTCTTTTGTTCTTCAGTATACGATTCTTTCGTCACTTGAGTCATGAATGTATTTCTATGAACGTATCTGTGTCTGATAATGTTCATGAAATTCTCTAAAGATTTTCTGGCGGGAGAGGTTAAATGAGAACCTCCGAACTCGTTCTAGAAGATTAACCCTTTCACTGTCGGTGGCGCTCTTTTCCAGTAGGAATCACCTCGACAAAGAGCGCCACCGACAGCCCGGCAAAGTGTTAATAAAAGGACCCTGCCTGAAAAGTTCGCTTCTGTGATGGTTATTCCAAGAGCTAACGACGCACATAAGTAAATAATAATAAGCGCATTAAATAGGCGCTTTATCCCAATTAAAAATCGGTTCAAAGCGCCGCCGCGAACTGAACCCAACAAGCACGCTCACGTGAATCACGCGCATTCACTCACACACTGTACATAAACACAGAACATTCACGTGGTGCTAAGGGCAAGCTCAAGCGAGCTACTGTAGTTTTTGGAAATTCAAAATCGTTTGTATTTGAAATTTGATTAAGTGGGCTGAAACTGATACGGCCAAAGTGGATTCAGATGACGCAATGTCAATGACTTGGCCTGCTTGAACGCAGCCCCTTCAACCGTTTTACACTGACATAAATGAGGTAAGCGAAGAGCATAGGTCTTCAACCTGCGGGGTCTCATCAGGTTCTATGCTACTTGCAGATAGCTTACGTTTTCTCCACGATTTGATGAAGCTTGTTTTGTCTAGCAGCATCACAATCGGAAAAGGAGGCAGCCAATTTTTCAGTCTCTTCTTCTGTCTAGCTCGATTACCTTGAAAAGGTGAGGGCTTAAAGAGCCGGAGGCACGCACGGCGGCTATCCAAATGCAAGAGACATAGAGCCGTATGAGCCCCCGCAGGTGCGGGGGCTCATGCGGATCTATGCCTCTTGCTAACTGTACTTTGTACATCCTTGGACGGACGGGTTCTCTGGCTGTGAGCGACCAGCGACACTGATGCACGCCCGCCGTTAAGATCAAAGACACAGACAATGAGCAATACAAAGCTATTTGGCCTCATGGTTAGTCCTCATCAATGTTTTTCGTACAGGCTGTGCAACACGAGTATTGTGCCATGCCTTAATCACAATAGGTGAGGCTAGCACTGGTGGAATAGTACACAAACCAAAGGGAATTACTCAGCGCTAGACATACGGACAGTCAGATCTCTTGTCCCCTCCTATCAGGCACACAATCGCCAACCAACAGAAAAATACACAGGTAAAGAACAAGACTGTCATTTACATCCTTTAAAGTATGTATAAAAACTGAGTCTTGTTCTTTACCCGTGTGTATTTTTCTGTGTGCTCAGTGGCGATTGGGTGCCTGATAGGCGGGGACAGGGCCTAGGGATCTATCTGTGTGTATGTCCAGGGCTGAGTAATTCCCCTTGGTTTGTGTACATACCTTAATCAGTCTGTGCCACCGTTGAACCACACATAATTATTTGGGCGCATCAAAGTGAATCTGCAGGTTTAACGCCGCTTCCGGCAGCCTAAGATCCAAACGCACACGGGATCTTTCAAAGGGATGCCGCGACCCACGTGCAGCGAACTTCCAGCGTACAACAAAACATGTACTGAGCGACCGCCCAAAAGAGAGATCACCTGCTATTGAAGACCATCATTTAGGTGGCCGTAGACACCTAACTTGAATGATGGCCTTTAATGGTAGGTGGCACTTGTTGCCTTTCAATACTTCTCTTGATAGAGCCGCTTTTAACTCATTGTGCACGAGGTACCCACATTTTGGAGTTGTCCTCTGAGGACTGCATTACAATTCAGGAGACAGATCGACCATGATAGTTCAAGGGTGGTGGCAGAATAGCTTGGCGCCTATAGGCGCCAAGCTAATCTGCCACCACCCTTGATCTATCATGGTCGAGCCATATCTTGCTGTGGTGTGTCGCGGGCAGAATGAGTTAAGACTATTCTTTCAGTTTTTCTTTACAAAGGAGTGGTTCTTGAAAACAGGTTCTACCCACAGTATAAGCTGGCTTTAATATGCAGTGCTGAATGGAACACTGTTTGTTACGAAATGTATTGTTTGCTGAGCCAAGCCAATCAGGCACTGCCATTGATCTATCACGGTCATCCTGAAAAGATAAACGTAGTAATGATGTACTTCCCGCCACCTTTTACGGTCGTTTTTAAGAAGCCATTGAGTTAATCAGGCACTACCACTGACCTAGTAACGTCGTTTTGAAAAGGACAATCTGTGTGGCAGTTCGGCACTTGAACTTTCACCATCGGTTCCACTATGATCATTATCCACCGCAGGCATTGGAAGGCCGGGGAACTAAGAGCGTCTGAAATAGTTTAGGCGGAGGTGTTCGGGTGAGAGGGGAGAGAACCACTTGCTGGGCGGGAGATAACTTTGATGTAAATGGCACGCGATACACAAAGCTGGGAGGGCTTCCCCATCCTATTCCGCTCCCTGTGTCGGTGATACCACCGGCGTTTGTGTTTTACTGCGGCGCCAAGAGCACATAACCTGGAGACTGAGTAGCACGGGGTCAGTACGCAACGTTGTTGTTCTTTAACACTTAACCCGCGGCGCGATCCGATGGTGACGTCAGAAATCTGATGGTTGCCCTGGAAAACCCATCAGATCGCGCCGCACAGTCGCACGACACGAACGGACCGGAACGGAACGGAGCCTGCCCAGGCCGTCAGAGACGATTACGCAACGATGGCTGTGATGTTTATCTAGACACACCCCCAGCAAGTACAGACCATCGGACCGATGTCCTTTGGCACACAGTAACAGTGTTGGCAGACGGAGCGGACAATTAGGAAAATGAATGCCGGTGTCATCATCATCAGTCCCTTGCCCGAACTGGGCGTTGGGGAGACTGAAAGGCAGCAGCAACAGACAGTGCTCTCCACTGAGTTCTATTTTGGGCGGTGGCAAGCAAGTCTGACATCTCGAGTTCGGTCCATTCTTTTATGTTTGCGACCCAACTCTTTCTCTGACGACCTCGCCGACGACTTCCTTCGAGAGTGCCTTGGAGGATAGTCTTGGACAAGGTGTTGTGTCGGGTCACGTGGCCAAACCAAGCAAGCTTGCGCCGTTTCACGGTTGCCAGAAGGGGTTCATGTGGGCCCACCAGGGAAGTGACGATGCTCCGTACATATTCGTTGGTCTTGTGCTCGCGGTACGAGATGCGGAGCAACTTCCTCAGGCACTTGTTCTCAAAGGCCTGGATTTTCTTTTCTGAGTCTGCAAGCAGTGTCCAAGTCTCACAGCCGTAGAGTAGAATAGACACTATGAGGGACTTGTAAAGCCTGTACTTGATGGTTAAGCTGATGGAGTTACTTCGCCATATCCTGTCCAGCCTGGCCATTGCGGATGTTGCTGTACCTATCCTGATACGGATCTCTGCTATGCAACTACCGTCTTTGGACAGGGTGGCTCCCAAGTACTTGAAGCTATTGACCTCTTCTAGCTTTTGGCCATTCATGTGAATGTTGCTGCTGCTGTCGCTTGTGGTGTTGATCATCACTTTGCTTTTATCCGTACTGATCTCCATGCCATAAGACCCTGCGCTACTTGAAAGTTTGTCTGTCAGGTTTTGGAGCTCACTATTGCTGCCTGCCATGAGGTCAATGTCGTCTGCGAATCGAAGATTGCACACGGATCTGCCACCAATAGAGATTGAAGTATGGTGGTCGTGGAGGGTTTCCTGCATGATCTTCTCCAGGAATATGTTGAAAAGGACAGGAGAGAGCAGGCATCCTTGACGGACACCGATCGTCGTCCTGAAGAACTCGCCTGAGTGATTGTTAAGTAGAACCGCGCTGCAGGCGTTCTTGTAAAGCGCTTCTATCATTTGGATCAGTCCCTCCTCTATGTTGAACGATCTCATGACTTGCCAGAGTCCGTCGTGCCAGACGCGATCAAATGCTTTCCTGAAATCAATGAAGTTGTGGTAGAGTTCGCGCTGATGCTGCAGATGTTTCTCGATCAGGACGCGGCAGTTGAAAATCTGCTCTACAGTGCTTCTTCCAACTCTGAAGCCAGCCTGTTCTGTTGAACAATGCCGGTGTAGGACTATTTAAACCTTTGTTCTTCTTTTCGGCGTTACCCTCATCACAGATGAGGAAGGGTGATACCTGGTGAGCAAAAGCTCCTTGGACCGAAGTCAGCCGTAGTTAGCCATGACTTGTTGATTTACTGAGAAAAGAGAACGTGAACAATTTTGGTTCGTCTGATCCGAGCCTTAACCCCTTCTGTACCAGTTGGCTCAGAACGCGTTTCTGCAGTCTTCGTTCTTCAACACCAGTAAAACCCCTAGCTGTACCAGGAAATTGGACTCTGAGTGGTGTTAACAAGAGACATAGATGCTATCTAAACCTCTAGCAGTTGGGTGATGCCAGCAGGAGATGGGTCGACCATGATAATTCAAGGGTAGTGCCAGATTAGCTTGGCGCATAAAACTCAGACCGCTTTCATCGCTATATTATCCCTTTTCATCCTGATACACCCATTGATTGAAATAAATTTGACTGATAGTTCAAGGGTGATGCCAGAATAGCTTGGCGCCTCAGTGAGGCGCCAAGCTATTCTGGCACCAGCCTTAAACTTAAACAGTTGAGTTGTCTCCTAATCTGTAATATAACCTTCATAGGACAAGTAGCCAACCATACAAAATCAGCCACAGAGTTAATGCAATGGGTTAATCATAATAATCCGTGGGCGTTTCCTAAAGCCTGCGCGGTGGAGCTTTTTGGTGGAGTGCAGTGTGCGCAGTACTGGCCCCACCCTTTAAACCCTTGGTTCGTTTGCCATGGCCTAGCAAATTGGGACGGTGGCATCGAGGTCCTCGGGTCGTAGGTTTTATATCAGACTGTCCTTGTCTTAGTCTCTGGCTCAAAAGCCTTCCCCGGAGACACGGGGGCTTTGATGTCAGGGGTTTCCTCCCTTAGCCTTTCCGCAGCCAAGCGGCCAGGCCTGCAAGGCAGCAGGGGACTCGTGGGGGTCGGGGTCGTCTATGTCCCGTGCAGATGTGAACATCTGCCCACTGCCCATTCATAATAATGAAGAGTTATTATATAGCGCTGAATCCCCATTGCTAGGCGGCTCAAAGCGCTTGACAAAGCATGTGATGTGATGCAGTGTGCGCTCTCCTTCTTCCCACCGCACCACCTGCCTGAGCACAGTGTCCGTCCTACACAAGGGTTGATCTTGGGGTGGGTTTCGGGGGTTCCGGAACCCTCCGCCCCCCGGCCTCTCCCCGACACAAAATTTTTAAAATGCTATACTGAACAAAGTCCCTTTGGGGGATTTGGCTCCACCCCCCGCCCCTCCCCCCCCCTCCCCCTCTCCCCTCACCCCACTGCCCGCTTTTCGCATTTTTCAGCCCCTGGAAACAAGGTTTAGCACCGGGAAGGCCTCTTGTATCAGGTTGAAGGTCCCAAACAAAACGTTGGACCCCCCCCCCCCCCCCCCGCTTCCGCTCGATGTAACTGATCCGCCCCTGCTACACAATTAGCATGGCAAGCAAATGGAAAGAGCGCACCACAACGACATGGTCAATACTGAAGTGCTGGATTTACACACTTTTGCGGCGGAGAGAATAGCTGGCCTGCGCACGATAAAAGGTCTTCGGGACGACGTCAGCCTTAGCTGGCCCGCGCACTGTCGTGCGCAGGTCAGCTAAGGCTGACGTCGACCCGAGGACCTTTTGCTCACAGGGCATTCCACCCCCCCCCCCCTCCCTCCCCCCCCCCCCCCCCAATCGGAAGCCAGAAACCTGCGTAAGTTATATCAGACACCGCGGTAAAAACCCTGGAGCGGTTTGACACCGAAGCTGAACTGTAACACTAGTGTAGATCAGCGATGTTCGTAGCGCTGTCTAAAAAATAGGCAAGCACTAGCTCATCACGAAATCATGACGTTCAAAAGCAAAGCTAACGTCACAGAGAAAACATTAACAGCTGAACCTGAAAGGTTAACTGGCTAATTCTGAAAATCACGGGATTCGAATCGTCGGGTGATTTGTTTGCCGTTCTAGTTCTGCAGCTGTTTTCTGCACTGGATGAGTCTGCAACGCGAGTCCAGAAAATTCTACGCTTTAACCCATGACTCCCAGAACCAAATGACTTCCATTCTATAGAAATGGAAATCATTTAGTTTTGGGAGGCAAAGGGTTAGCAGATCGTCTAAGAATCTTTTTTCAGTGATGTAAGATGCGCCCTACTAAGAGAACATCAAGAAGTGGTAGGTATCAATTCGGAAGTGTAAACCAATTACATTACGATGGTGGGTTGCAGGAAACCTGGCATTTTTCCCGCGCGAAAACACGTCCCGAGGCGGTCGCTCGTTTGATTTCTCAAGAAAATGATCTCGAACGTGTAGTTCAACAGGAAATGTTCTTAACTCATTCAGCCCAACGGCCGTATTTTCCAAATTTTGGAGGCGTCATCTAAAGACTATGCACTTGTTGCAGGAGATGGATCGACCATGATAATTCAAGGGTAGTGCCAGATTAGCTTGGCGCCGATAGGCGCCATGCTAATCTGGCACTACCCTTGAATTATCATGGTCGACCCATCTCCTGCTGTAGGGCGTCAGGCTGAATGGGTTAACCGGTTCTCTGCCAGTTAACTCAGATCGTGTTTCTGCAATCTTCGTGAATTCAACACGAAAAAAAAAAAAAAAAAAAAAAAAACTAGCTGTTTCAGGAACATGGCTTCAAAGTGGTGTCAGAAGAGGCTTCGATCCTCGTAAGCCCCCGCTGTTAAGGGGAGCTCATGTGGATCTATGCCTCTTGCAGTTGGATGATGTAAAAATGTATCGGCACTAATCGGGTTAACATGCCTTGCGAAGACAACTTCGGATGACATATTCTGACCGAAATGTAAACCTTTTTTCGTTTTTCTCGAAAAGTCAAAATTGTTGCATGCAAATTCCATCAATTAGCTCTGCAAAACAGACAACCAACATGGAAATAACTCGAAATATGACATTTTCAGCACAATGTTTAACTCATTCGAGACGTGCCGCCTCCGGATACGCGGATTAAGCCGCGTATCCGGAGGCGGCACGTCTCGAATCGGTTAACCCAATACGGAACAATAACACAGAAACAAATTGGCAACATCGGGATGTGCTTTATTTAACCAGCAATAATAAAAAGGCCCATGCGAAAGCCAAAAGACCGTAAGTTCCTGTCTCGGAAAAGAGAGATTTTCATTGTATAACAATGAAAATTTCGCTTTTTGCAAAAATGGACTTACAGTCTCTTGCCTCCGCAGGGCAGACAAGACATCATATGATTCTTTTCCACGTAATGTGTCACGACTCGACTCTTGTGGTATTGATTTTGACGTAAGCGTGGTTCGGTAGCAGACGACTTTGTTATGTTTTCTTATAATGACAAGGTCCTTCACCCCAATCCCTTGTCACAGTATCTGCAAGAGGCATAGATTCTAATGAGCCCGGGCAGCCGTAGGGTACCCATGAGAATCTATGTCTCCTGCTAGCTTTGATCGGTCTCAATTACATCCTCAAAATGAGGAAGGTTTAATCCCCCCCCCCACCCCCCTTAACTGCTGAGAAACACTGAACAACACCCAACTAAAGCAAAGAATTTTCTCTGCACAAAAATTTAATTCTGGGCCCACTCTGGATAAAGAGAGACATGAAGTAACTCATACAACATAATGGCCCCAAACACGTGAGCTGAGGTCCTGAAGTCTATATTAACTCATTCAGCCCGACGGCCGTATTTCCCAAATTTTGGAGGCGTCATCTAATGACTATGCACCAGTTGCAGGAGATGGCTCGACCATGATAACTCAAGGGCAGTGCCAGATTAGCCTGTCGGCTGGAACTACCCTTGAATTATCATGGTCGACCCATCTCCTGCTGTAGGCCCCCACGCGGGTCTGCCCCGGGGGGACTTGGGTGGGGTTAACTACTTTTTAGTTCCCAGGGTCATCCTGATCAGCCCCACATGGTGGGTTTTCCCCTCTATTCTGCGGCATGTGTTTCCGTCTACCCTTGGTCCATTCACCTGTATTTTCCTTTTTTTAAACTCGCCCTACTGCCTGCGCTTTCTGTAGATCTTGATACTGGATCTGTGTTGCTAAATAGTCTTAGGTATATTTATCGTATTAGACCGGCTGGCGGCATACATTCAATATTCTGTTTAGTTTTTTTTTTTTTTTTTTTTTTTTTTTTTTTTTTTTTTCACAAGCAGTGGCAGGCACGTCCTGAGAAAGTCTTGTTGCTGTCGGGACGTTAAGCAATGTACAACCAACCAACCAGCCTGCTGTAGGGCGTCAGCGCTGAATGGGTTAAGCCTTTCTCTTCCGAGAACACCATCCAACTGCAAGAGGTATAGATCCTCATGAGCCCCCGCATTTGCGGGGGCTCATGAGGATCTATGCCTCTTGCTGAACCCACTGTGTGTCCATGTTCTTTTGACGTATTGGGAACTTTGACGTTGAATTACGATGATGTGAAAAACGCAACGTGTGGAAGTACAATGGGGAGACGACACATGACAAAATCATGGGAGAGAAGCTACTGGTGCGGGGGCACATGATGTTCTTTGCCTCTTGCTGGCCCTATTTATATCCGTGTTCCTGGAATCGATGAGAACACAATCCGTGTTGAATTTGCTTTGCTTTCAAAGCCACCACCTTGCGACCAGTGGCAGCGGAGGGGTGAACGTACTAATTAACTCATTCGCGGCCAGCCGCATCCGGATGCGCGGCATAAGCCGCGCATCCGGATGCGCTGGCCGTGAATGAGTTAAAGAACTGTCCAACATGACACTCTATAGACCAAGGGTCTCATAATGTGATCTGTACTGACATAGCAAACATTTTGAACGATCAGAACAAGGAAACAAAACAAAATGTGAGGAGAGGTGGTGGTGGGATGGGGGTGGGTGGGTGGGTGGGGAAGGGGGGAGGGGGGGGAGAGGATGAATACAGAAGAAAAGAAGGGACAAAGGATGTGAGACACTGAGACTGTAATATATAAGGGGGGGGGGGGGTGAATACAGGAAAAAAAAAAGAAGGGATAAATTATAGTTCGGGATGAAATACAATCTTGTTTGTGACGAAAACACTAAAGTTTCGATTCTTGTCAAGCATTGGTCAAATTAGCAGTCTTATACACAATGGAAATGTATATAATATTTCTGACTCGCTTTACATACTACATATACACTATTCAAAAGAACGCCATAATCAAGAAGCGTAGATCCTCATGAGCCCCAGCGAATGCAGGGGATTATGAGGATCTATGCCTCTTGTTGGTCGAGATTAGCATCTGCGTTGCTCGGTGGGTGTTCTGACAACAGGAATCAAGGATACGCAGACGAAGTAAATGTGATCTGCCTGAACTGAGGAGAAAGCAAGGATCATTAACCGATTCAGCCCTGACGCCCTACAGCAGGAGATGAATCGACCAGGATAATTCAAGGGCAGTGCCAGATTAGCTTGGCGCCGACAGGCGCCACGCTAATCTGGCACTACCCTTGAATTATCATGCGATTTTTTTTTCTCTTTCACTTTTTACGTCTTCTCTCGCTAAACAGTCTCAGACCTGATAGTTTCTAGGCAGCGCTGCCCGTTCTGCATCTGTCGCTGCATAACAACGCTGCGGTGTCTTGGCGAAAGTC
>BTPG01000005.1:176006077-176053577 GCA_036245525.1 Semisulcospira habei | reverse complement strand
AATTATAATTATGTTCCTCTAGCATGGGGGGTCTCGGAGAAAACTGAGAGAGGAGAGCAAGTCAGTTAACACCCTAAACCCTAAGGCCAAATCTTCCAAATGTTGAAGTTGTCCTTCATTGCAGTAAAGGAAGCAGATTCGACCATGATAGTTCAAGGGTGGTGCCGGAATAGCTTGGCGCCTGGAGGCGCCAAGCTATTCCGTCACCACCCTTGAACTGTCATGGTCCATCCATATACTGTTGCGGTGTGCCAGGGCTGAACGGGTTGAAATTTAGAAAATAACGTTTTTCGATAGTGATTGACAGAAAGGAAATGCGTTTGGCTGTTTTACACATTTGGCTTTATAGGAAGGAAAATGTTATTATTCTTTATTTTGCTTTTGCAAGAGAGTGGTATTAAATGGGTCTTCCACAAAAAGAGCTTTTATATTTTGCGTTTCTAAAGTTCAAAGTATTTTTCCGTTGCACTTTTAGCAAGCAATTTACAAAATGTGCTCTTGAAGTCCAACAGCGACCTGCGCGTTATCCATAAATGAATGAATGAATGAATGAATGAATGAATGAATGAATGAATGAATGAATGAACGAACGAACGAACGAGCGAACGAGCGAACGAACGAATGAATAAATGAAAGTATTTGAATCTATGAAACAAGTATTTGAATAAATGAAAAAAGTGTTGCGAACGAACGAATGAACAAACGAACGCACGGACGAACGAACGAACAAACGAACAAACAAAAGAACGAATGAATGAAAAAAGTATTTAAACAAACGAACGAACGAACGAACGAATGAATGAATGAATGAATGAATGAATGAATGAATGAATGAATGAATGAATGAATGAATGAATGAATGAACGAACGAACGAACGAACGAACGAACGAACGAACGAACGAACGAACGAACGAATGAATGAATGAACGAACGAACGAACGAACGAACGAACGAACGAACGAACGAACGAATGAATGAATGAATGAACGAACGAACGAACGAATGAATGAATGAATGAATGAATGAATGAATGAATGAATGAATGAATTGTGTGCAAGCAAACTGGCAGTACGGAAGAAAAGAGGCAGCCAAAGACCCAACAAAGAATTAATGTGCGACTGCATCCAACCATTCAGACACAGAGCGATACAATATTCCTTTGCTCTGCAAGAGCGTATAGATTCTCATGTGCCCCTGCAACCGCATGGGCTCATGAGAATCTATGCCTCTTGTTGGCAACGGCGGACTGCCCTTCAAATACATCTGCAGACTGTGGAGGCCTTCGGGTTTAAAGTATGCGGAGGTTACGGTACATTAAGGGAAACTTATCCGACAAACATCGCTTTCTTTCTGTGAAATGCGATTCCACCCCAGTAACCAAAGGCCCTCGGGCCCACGACGGTCGCAATGGTTCCGCGCACGGGCCGTACGCGGGCCCACTGCAGCCGTCGTAAGCCCGAAGACGCTTTGCTACTGGGGACCGCCTTGTGAATGCCTCCTTCTGTTACGTCTGCTGAGGTTAATTAATTCTGTTTTTTTTTTTTTTTTAATATAAAAAAACTAAAAACAAACAATTACACGTCTCTAAGTACCGACAATGGAACCTCAAGGGGCCGGAGGCATTCCTTTCAAAGCCAGTAACTTTAAACTTGCGCTCTCAAAACATGTACATTAAAAGAATCGTGTAACCGACCGCAAAAAAAAAAAAAAAAAAAAAAAAAAGAATTAGGAGTATCCGCACTATAACTTCCATAGCCCTTTGGCTGTCGGTAGCGTCGTCACTTTCTGCCGAGATGAGTCCTGCTAGAATCACGTTGACAAAAATACACTACAGACAGCAAAAGGGTTCACGTTGACTAATCCGCTGCGCCTTAGTTGTGTTTGTTTGTTTGTTTGTTTGTTTGTTTGTTTGTTTGTTTGTTTGTTTGTTTGTTTGTTTGTTTGTTGGGGGGAGTCAGTCAGCATAGCGGAAAGTTCAGAAATGTGATTTTGCTGCCTGCGAGTTGGTCAAGAATTAATGTCGTTAACCCTTAAAATGCCGAGTTCACACAAAAATACCACCCATACGCAAGAGGCACAGATCCTCATGAGCCCCCGCTAACGCGGGGGCTGATGAGAATCTGCGCCTCTTGCTGGCCTCAGCGACTCCTATAAAATCGGTTTGCCTCAGGGAACAGGATCCGAGCTCATGTTGACCCTTCTAGGATAAAATTTCAAAAATGAATTATTTCACGCCACCACACTTTCTGGGTCGTGTGCTTCTGCTTTGTCCGGTAACGCGGTACCATCCGGACGGGCGAGCTCTGAGAACCAGCGTTAACCCCTTCGCTGCCAGTGATCACGAATTTCGCGTCTGAAACCACCACGCACGCACCGGCATTCGCGCTAAGAACGCAGATGTAAGCGGGACCAAACACAGGCATAAAGAACATAACAATAGACATAAATCCTCATGAGCCTCCCCGCGACTGCGGCGGCTCATGAGGATTTATGTCTCTTGCACCTACATGGGTAGCGGTCGTCTTGCCCCTGGCAGTTTAAGGGGTTAAGGTCACCTGACTGGAAGGGTTTGTAATTCACTCCGGATCGGATCGGATTTAAAACGTGCGATCCAATGTAAACGCTGTAGAATTTTTTTTGCAGGAAAACGTGATTTTATCCAGAAATAACCAATAAGAGAATTTTTGATTTAATGTTTTCGTGAGCAAAATTCTGCCTTCGTTATTATTACTGAAATCTTTCGCCGCAAAAGGTTGCAGAGTATCACGGTTCCTTAAACCCTTATCTTTCGGAATACACCAGTGTGTGAAATAAGATTGACTAAAATAGTTCAAGGGTAGTGCCAGAATAGCTTGGCGCCTCTAGGCGCCAAGCTATTCTGGCACCACCCTTGAACTAAAGCCATTGGTCTCAGTATATCCTTATCTGTAAGTACTGTAATGTAGCTCAGCTTGCACGGCAGTGTACAAAGTTGAAGCTTTTAGTCTCAGTATGATATCGGTTAAAGTAAGTCCGTTTGGCAATTCACTACCAAAGTGTTGTCAGCGAGGGGCATAGGTCTTCGTGAGCCCCTGCGACTGCGGGGGCCCGGGAGGATCTATGTTTCTTTCAGTTGAATCGTGTACACCTTAAATTACTCTCGGTTAAAATGCCAACCGCGTAGTGAGTGAGATCGCTTTCAAGAAATATTAGTTTTGAAAGCGAGTACACATTAAATCCAGCCACTGACTTCGCTTTAACCCATTCAGCCCTGACGCACTACAGCAGGAGATGGGTCGACCATGATAATTCAAGGGTAGTGCCATATTAGCTTGGCGCCTGTCGGCGCCAAGCTAATCTGGCACTACCCTTGAATTATCATGGTCGATCCATCTCCTGCAACAGGTGCATAGTCGTTAGATGACGCCTCCAAAATTTGGGAAATACTGCCTTCGGTCTGAATGAGATAAGATGAAAAGATTTATCACTCAGATGTTTTCAAACTGAGACGTCATTGTAAAACTTGTGTAAGCTGTGACGTCTGTAAAACTTGTGTAAGCTGTGAGGCAAATGAATAGGCCATGCTAGTTCAACGCTAGTTCCAGATCAGTTTGGCGTATGCGAAATCGCCCTGCTAATCGGGCACTACCGTTCATCCATGTCTCGCCGTGCTGTATGGTAATGATGAGCATGTTGACAAATCATTCATTCACGTAAGCTAGAATGCAATTAAACCTGTCAAGGCGGCCCTTTGAATAAGGCGACCGTCTGAATAATGCGACCACCTATATAAGCCGACCACACATTTTGAGGGGATCAAGGTAGCTCAAGCGGTAGAGCGTTCGACTCTCGACCCAAAGGTCGTGAGTTCGGATCCATCTGTGGTAAAAAAAAAAAAAAAATTTAAAAAAAATTTAAAAAAAAATGTTTACTGAGACCGTAATCTTTGAAATCACCTCCGTGGTGGACAAATGACGTTACGCTCTAAACGCGTAACGGTTTAACCCATTACATCCAGCTTTACCATCAAGTACAGGCTTTACACGTCCCTCGTAGTGTCTATTCGGCTCTACGGCTGTGAGACTTAGACACTGCTTACAGACTCAGAAAAGAAAATCCAGGCCTTTGAGAACAAGTGCCTGAGGAAGTTGCTCCGCATCTCGTACCGCGAGCACAAGACCAACGAATATGTACGGAGCATCGTCACTTCCCTGGTGGGCCCACATGAACCCCTTCTGGCAACCGTGAAACGGCTCAAGCTTGCTTGGTTTGGCCATGTGACCCGACACAACACCCTGTCCAAGACTATCCTCCAAGGCACTCTCGAAGGAAGCCGCCGGCGAGGTCGTCAGAGAAAGAGCTGGGTCGCAAACAAAAGATTGGACCGAACTCGAGATCCCCGGCATAGGCGCCAAGCTATTCTGGCATCACCCTTGAACTATCATGGTCGATCCTTATATTGCTGTGGTGTGTCTGGGGTAGAATGAGCTAAGGCGACAGTTCTGTGGGCGGTAGGTCACCTTACGCATAAATCGGAAGACACATTTCCACACCATTTGTGTTTGTTATGCCTTGTCGACACACCTGATGAACTTTAACAAAAGTCTGGACACGCAGCAACAGCACACGCGTAATCGCACTTATTTATTCTGCGCTGAGTGTTAGCGTGTCAATCTAGTTTTAGCTGTTTCTCGTACTGAGAGCGTTGTATTTCTAGAACGGAGCCGCAAAGTCATTGTCAGATTACCTGATATACAGACGACGTGTGCTGAAATGGATTGTCCTGTGCCTAAATGAACCATAACAGACCTGTGGAGTGCAGCGTTTAGTAACCATCTGTTACAGAAGTGTATCTTTGAACAGTTACCCCGATAATGGGCCTTCCGCAAACAAGAATAACCGTGTCTGCGCTCTACTGAAGGAGCAGATACCTGCCTCCGCGGACGGTACCTCCCTAGGAGCCCTCCCAGTCAGCAAAAGAGCCTCGGACGCACTGCGGCCGACGTCGGCCCGAGGCTCTTTCGATTGCTAGGTTCAGACTGGCCAATATACAGTAAATTTTCCTAAACTCAGCGGCCCCGGGTGGAATGCCACGAGGAACGAAAACACAGTTTTGGGGATGTTGATCGTTGCTAGCTAGACGCATAGATCCTCATGAGCCCCTGCTACAGCCTGCAGGGTCATAAAGATCTATGCCTATCGCAGCATTAAAAGTGGGTTAGGCAAACTGTCGAACTAACAGGTGGGCCGTCACACTACGAGTATTTATCTGTTGTTTCCGTACACATATTTTACCATCGTGTAAACAGCCTGTATGGTGTACCAACACATAACGCATTTTTCCCTCAAGTGGCTTGCTATTGAGGATTGATCGATTCTGCGGTGTGTCTGTGTGTGTGGGAGGGGGGAGGGAGGGCTGATGGGTCGGTGTGTGGGGGTCTCACGCTCCTCTTAGTGTATTCCCGTCCAAAAAGCTAAAATTACATTGCATTTCTGAAATTTGGGGGGCATGATAAGTGTGTTACGAAACGCAACTCCTCAGACCTCCACCCCCCCCCCCCCCTCCACCTCCCCTTCGACCCGTACCTGGGTTGGTTGGAGTTGTTTGCCTGATTTTGACCGGTTTTGGTCGGTGATTATTTTTTCTTCAAATAATCCAGAAGGATGATTTGATCGGTTATTTCGTAAATCAGTAGTGAACGAAACCAAACACCAAGTGCCGTTGGCCACAACACACGAAATACCTGGTAAACACATGCGTGGGACCCCCATGATGCATTTACACGTCTCCTATACGTAACGTACTGACTTGTCGAGATTGACACCTTTTCGTGTTTGTGCAAGACACACTTATTTTTTTCATAATAAAACGTCTCCTTGTTATGAAACGATTTAGGATTTGCATTTAACGTTTTCTTACTGCATTACAAAAAAAACGTGACCATCACCCAGCTGCAAGAGGTATAGATCCTTATGAGCTCCCGCAGTTGCGGGGGCTCTTGAGGATCTATGCATCTTGCTGAAACCACTTTGTAACCATGTTTATTTTACGCTGGGGCTCATCAGCACACGTAATACCTGGTGTTAGACACATGCGTGCGGCCTTTACCAGGCGGTTCAAACGTCTGCAATACGTAACGTACTTTTTTTTTTAACCAAGATTGACGCGACTCGGTGTTTGTGCGAGGCACATCCATTTTTTTTCTCACCATATAACGCCTTGTTATTATCAAACGACGCACGATTTACATTTAACCCTTTCACTGCCGAGAAACCTTGAACAGCACCCAATTGCAAGAGTTATAGATCTTCATTAGCCCCCGCAGTTGCGAGGGCTCAAGAGGATCTATGCCTCTTGCTGAAACCACTTTGTAGCCGTGTCTTTTGGACGGTTCAGTGAGGATCTTCGGCGTTGAACTTAAATGATTTCAGAAACACCGTCTTCAGTATACCTATCTATCTATATCTATATATATATATATATATATATATATATATATATATATATATATATATATATATATATATATATATATATATATATATATATATATATATATATATATATATATATATATATATATATATATATATATATATATATATATATATATATATTGCTTGATATAGTTCACGTCGTAAGATTCGAGTCAAGTAACCACATCTGTCTGTTTATCGGCACTATATCAAACAAAATTGTTGCTCAATATAATTTATGTAACCAGTCCAAAACAAAACTATGCCTCGCGTCATTCATATTACGGCTGATTGCGGTGTTCAGACAATATATATATATATATCATAATGAACCCATCGGACCGAAGTCGGCCGCCGTCGGCCCGATCGCGGAGCACAACCTTTTCGGCACTGACATACATGAGATTGTTTTAACCCATTCACCCCTGACGCACTACAGCAGGAGATGGATCGACCATGATAATTCAAGAGTAATGCCAGATTGGCTAGCAACAGGCGCATAGTCGTTAAATGACGCCTCCAAAATTTGGAAATACGCGCGTGGGGTTGAATGAATTTAGTGTGGGCGAGTGGAGACGGGTTTTTTGACCAAGATCATTACGAATTGAGCGCGTATCACAGCTAAACCAGGGTCCTACAAATTGCATAATGCTATGAATCAGGAAATTCCGCGTAACTAGTGATCAGCTATAAAAGCCAGTGTAGATGACTTTAACCCCTCCAACGCGGAGACAAACATTAACGCGAGCCTACTGCAAGCGATATGACGGTCTACGTCTCTTCACGACTCCATTTGTATCCACATTCCTGGAACGGATTGGGTTGGTTTTGTTTTTTCTTTTGAGGGGTGCGGGGGGGGGGGGGAAGGAAGGGGGTGGGGGTGGGGTGTAATTAACAAAGAGTTAAGAAAAGGGTTGGGGTTAACCTCTTCCCTGTCACTGTACGTACATTTTTGTTTCTGAACTCTGCGTTCACTGAACGACCCAAAGCCACAGCTGTCCACAGAGAACAGACACAAAGTGGTCTCAGCCGCAAGAGGCATAGATCCTCATGAGACCCCGCATTCGCGGGGTCTCATGAGGATCTATGCCTCTTGCAGTTGGATCGCGTTCACTTTTTCTCGCCAGTCAAGGGGTTAAAAAAAATCACTCGGTTAGTGCACGATGAGAAAGAAAAAAAAAATCAGTTAGCATTGGTGAAACTAAGAAATATCAGTGCTGGACGGGTTCGTTATGTGTATTGATTTACGCCCCACACAAAAAGCGAACTAGACGCCTTCTGCGCTAGTTAAAGGTGAGGAGCAGATAACCGCTAGCAACTGTTGCAGGAGAATGCGAAATCTCCTGGCCCAAATACCAAAGGTGTAAAGCGTGTTTCGCCGTTTGGAGAAACCTCCAGAAAAATCCTACAGTCCCGACAATTCTATCTACAAGAGGCATAGATTCTCATGAGCCCTGCTGCCGCAGGGCTCATAAGAATCTATGCCTCTTGTTGAAACTGGCGCCGGTTTTTATTTTTACATCTCTTCCCCTAAAATGATTGAAATCGTTGGGTTTTAGGTCTATGACTGCGTAGCATAGGCAGTGCTCTATGCTGAGGGATATCACGGAAACTCCTCTGCACAGTGCAAAACGGCCATTTCCTGAAAGTTAAAGGGGGTCCTTTTAAAAATTTAATGTGTGATCAAACCATTTGCAACGGAACGACTTGCGAGGGCAAAAGATGCGATACTGATTTTTTTTTTCTTCAAAACTTTATGTTGCGTCAATACAGACAACATGTGTGCAGCAGCCGTGGGAGATGAACCTACCATGATAATTCAAAGGTAGTGCCAGATTACCTAGGCAACTCTCCACACAAACCAGACCTCTACGCATCGACCCAGAGACGCCAGGCTATTTTGGCATTACCCTTGAACTGTCAAGGCGTCTTCATTTCCATCTGTGGTGTCTTCAGGGTGAACCAAGTGCGCAACAAGGTCATCGGGCCGACGTCGGCCGCTGCTGGGCACTGCTGGGAACTATTAATAATTAATGGATGCTGTACACATAAGTCCATTTGGTAAGGTTCTTATTCGTATACGTGTGCATTGAAAAATCTATAAAGGAAATCTGATTTTAAAAAGATTAGCACCGTTCAGTCACCATAAAAGAACAGACTAGAAGCATGCAATAAAGGGTTGATAGTTCGCAATATCTCCTTAATCATTTTAGCCCCAAGGTCCCATTTATCAAATTTTGGAGGTATTGCCTAACGACTATGTACCATGTTACGTTTGTGGTTGTGTTATTCTTTGAGAGCATTAGTTATTTGAGTTGTGTTGGATAGGAATTACGTACCTTTTTAGTAGGAGTCATTTTCTTCTTGCACGTAGAATTGCGATCAGTTTTTGTTGAGACGCGTAGTTTCGCCACGACGTTGTAAAGTTTGACCTACATTAGACTGGAAGGTTCAAGCAGGGTCGCGGTCTTTATAGTGACCTCATAATTATATGACGTCAAAGTTGTCGGCAACACTTCGTAACGTTGTATCAAAGGCGCTTAGTGGGTAGTAGAAATTTGTAGTAACTTCTAGAGAGTTCTTTTTAATGAATATTAATGAGTTTTGGTTTACGTTTTCTGATCTGACTTGTTGTGCTGGGAGAATTTGCTGGATTGTTCTGAAAATTTGTAATAGTACAAAGAAAGTATGTGTGTACATTGTATGAGAGACGCAGTGTGTCAAAACTGTTGATGTATTGTAGAGGACACAGTGTACCAGTGTTGGTGCATTTGTGGATGCATTGTGTGGAGATTACATAGCTGCAATAAAATATTGTTGGAACTGTTACTCCAGTGTGGTCTACAACCTTATGCCACGTGTGACGAGTTGCAGCTGAGTGAAGTTTCTTTACAAGAACCATACGTGAGTGCGTCTGGTGAGATTGTATCATACTACGACTACCACGTAACATACCAGTTGTAGGAAATGGATTGATCATGATAATTCAAGGTTAGTGCCAGATGAGCTTGGCGCCTTCAGGCGCCAAGCTCATCTGGCACTACCCTTGAATTATCATGATCAATCCATCTCCTGCTGCAGGGTCCCAGGTTTAAAAGGGTTAAAATGAATCAACAAGGGATGAAAGGCGAACATGTCTTCTAATTCCAGTCTTGTGACTGCCAATCGTGTAAGATGAAAAGAAAGCCCCAACAAAGAAAGAAACACGTTTAGAAAGGACAATTGCAATTACCCTTTCCATACGAGTTTCTGTCTTTGTACAAATTTTCTGTGAATATGCCTTCAGTAGTAATACCTTTCATGCCACGGAAAGTACATTGAAATTCTGAAGTCTTTGGTCATTCAACGACCAAAAGCTACAAAGGTCCAAGGAGGAAAGATGCAAATTGGTCTCAGCAAGAGACATAGATCCTCATGAGCCCACGCGATTGCGGGGGCTTATGAGGATCTATGTCTCTTGCAGTTGGATTGTGCTTCATTTTTTTCGGCAGTGAAGAGCTTAAGACTCTTTCAATTGCAGATGGAACTGGGCACGGTCGACTTCGCTTATAGCGAGGTCGGATTCTGACAAAAGCCGGATATAACGACGCTTTTTCACAGGTCCTGCTCACACTTACCCCCTTTCACTGCCGAGAAAGGGGAACACCGCCCAAATTGCAAGAGACATAGATCCTCATGTGCTCCCGCAGGTGCAGGGGCTCATGAGGATCTTTGCTTCGTGCTTACACCACTTTGTGTTCATGTTCCTTGGAGGGTTGGGGCTGCTCTCTGACGTTGAATCAGTCACACTGATTTTAAAAAAGCAGTGCGCTTCACGAGTAGTGAAGGGGTTAATCAATGTAACTACTGGCTATATGACAAAATTCGGATTCAACAACAACGACAAAATCTCGGGTTCAACGGCCATTTTTTCTTTTGTTACATCAGATGTTGTTGTACTTGCTACTGCAAATAGAAACAGGCTTAGCCCCTTTAACGCATTCAGCCCAACGGCCGTATTTCCCAAATTTTGGAGGAGTCATCTAATGACTATGCACCAATTGCAGGAGATGGATCGACCATGATAATTCAATTCAAGGGCAGTGCCAGATTAGCTTGGCGCCGCCATGATAATTCAAGGGCAGTGCCAGATTAGCTTGGCGCCGACAGGCGCCAAGCAAATCTGTCACTACCCTTGAATTATCATGGTCAACCCATCTCCTGCTGTAGTGCGTCAGGGCTCAATGGGTTAACCCGCATAATTGCTTTCTTTAGAACCACGGCTGTAGTGGACATAGAGACCTTAGAACATTCGGGGTCTATCACTTTTAACCCCGTCATTGTCAGTGATTACAGATTGAGTTTCCGGTATCTTTGTTACTGCCAAGCCAAAGAACCTCAGTCGTCACAGGAACATGCATACAAAGTACTGCAAAAGTCATAGATCCTCATGAGTCCCCGCAACTGCGGGGGCTCATGAGGATCCATGTCTCTTGCAGTTGGTTGGCGTTCGCGTTTTCTCTGCAGTGAAAGGGTTAACAAATCTTAACCCGTATAATTGTTTTCTCTCCGGAATCACGGCTGTAGCGAACACAAACAGCCAGAACGTCTCTTTTTCTCCACACTCTTAAACCCACACGACCACTTTTGTTGGAGTGCAAAGACGTAAGAAATAAAACCGGTTCTTACAGCCAAGAGACCCAGGTTCTCATGAGCCCCATGCATAATGCAGCGGTACATGTGAATCTTTCTCCTCCAGCTGGAATGGTCTGGCTGCCGGAGGACCTTCACACCAGGCGCCGAAAGGTTAAAGGTGACGCCAGCGAGTGGTTAATTTTCTGTGAAGACTTACTCGGCGAGGGGTCCCCGAGAGGTAAATTTATCTAAGTTAACTCATTACACCCTGAGGATGAAATTATCAAACTTTCCAGAAGTCCTTTGAGGTTCACGTCACTTTCCTGAAGACAGATTGACCATGATAGTTCAAGGGTTGTGCCGGAATAGCTTGGCGCCTACAGGCGCCTAAGCTATTCTGACACCACCCTTGAATTATCATGGTCGATCCTAATTCTGCTGCAACATGTCAGGGCTTTATGGGTTAAATCTATCTTGCTGGACATCCGAGGCCTCAGGATGTGTTCTGCACAAGACAAGACATAAACTTCGTTCCGTTCCCTTTTGACACTTCCTTAACACATTCAACTCCGAAACGCCACGGCAAGACATGGATCGAGCGTGATAGTTCAAGGGTTGTGCCAGAATAGCTAGCCGCCCATAGGCGTCAAGCTATTCTGGCACAACCTTTGAACTATCACGCTCGATCTGTTTCCAGAAGTGTAATACAGTCTTCAGAGGGCAACTTCAAAATTTGCGGATTTTGGTCCTGGAGCAGAATGTATTAACAATATACCGGTTTATCATTTGCAAAATGTTCTCCGCGTACATGTATGCATTAGTGTATTTATTGACTGATTTATTTTCTTTCCTCTTCTTTGCCAGACAATATTTCCTTAGGGCTTAGCTTTTATCCCGTTATACAAGTTTTATAGTGAAACACATGTGTTACAACTTCTCTGCCTTTTCGCCATTGTGTGCATATTGCATTAGTATATCGGGGTGGTCCGTGGCGCAGCGGTAAAAGCGCCTGCCACCAATGCAAGAGGTGCGAGGTTCGATACGCGGTTCCGGCCGGCGTCGGACTTTTCTCCTCTAGTAAGTGTCACCATTAATTCGGGCGGACCGTCGGGGGTTCTTTCTCCGGGTACTCCGGCTCTTTCCTCCCCCACGAATTTGGTATTAATTACAGTCCAAATCAAATTTTAAAAAAAAAAATCGATTTTAATTTCCAAAACATTTCAGTAGCTCGCTTGAGCTTGCCCTTAGCACCACGTGAATGTTCTGTGTTCATGTACAGTGTGTGAGGGAATGCGCGTGATTCACGTGAGCGTGCTTGTTGGGTTCAGTTCACGGCTATGTCGAGCGCATTGAGTTGTATTATAAATATGAGAAATGCGCCATATAAATACTATGTATTATTATTATTATGTTGCAATACATATTACACTAAACTAAACCTGGACATCATTGCAATTTCAAAGACTGCTTGTATCATTATGCAGACACATATGCTGGGACATGCTTTTCGGGCAATGGTATGCGAGCAACAATGCAAAAAAGCTAACAAATTTATACGCGACATCATGTATGTGCATCAGAATCCCGCGAACTCGGACATAACGCGGTATATGGCTCCCAAGCCGGTACCCACAGTCATCTGGCTGATGTCAGCCTTAACTGACCCGCGCACAGCCGTGCGCGGGCCAGTTAAGGCTGGCATCGGCCAGAGAAGTGTTTGCTTACTGTGCTCTTTCTTCACAAGCCTATGCAAATTTAACACCACATTAACCCGCACGCCAGTAACGCGGTCTGGCTTGATGGCTCCCAGGTATCGCAGTTATAATGAGGCTGACCCGTACCTCTCTTCTTGTGCTTCTAGCAGCACGCGGTTACCCAACGTGGTCCTGCTATCCACGTCCAATTCGGTCTGTATAGCTTGAGGTGCATGTCTGCCACACAGTCGTACCCTTAACCCAAAACAACAACCATCCCCTTAATTTACTAAGGAACAGATAGAGTAGATCTTAGTCAGCAAGAGGCATAGATTCGCATGCGCCCCTGCTACTGCAAGGGCTCATGAGAATCTATGCCTCTTGCAGGAGAAGCGGCATGGCTTTCAGTCGACGCGTGGCTTCGGGTGCATTGTCTGTGGCACTTAGCTCGAAATAACATCCTCGACTGGAGGTACCGCTTAGGTCGATCTCTTGGTCACCAAGAGGCATTATAAAGATTCTCGTGGAAACCCCTACTTGCCTGCATGGGCTCATGCGAATCTATTGCAGATGGCAGTGACTGGATGACCGGCTGCATCTACTTGTTGTTGTTGCTCTTTTGGAATCCAGTCACGACCTTTGTCCGTTGTGCAGCTGCCATCATGTGCGTGTGAAGATGACGCTCGTACAAAGACTGAACACAACAGGCGATCCCCCTCGGGCCGACGTCAGTCGCAGACGGCCCTAGCACAACTGTGCGCGGGCCGACTGCGACCGACGTCGGGCCCGAAGATTTTTAGGCGTACTGGGAAGAAAAGTCCGACACCAAACTTTCGCTTCTAGCTGTTCTAATGCCTCTAATGCGATGTGTGCATTTTTAATTTTTATTTTTATTTTTTTTTATTTATTTATTTATTTTTTTTTGCTGCTCCAAGTTTAATTTGTCGACCTCAGAGGTGTTCCTCTCACACCGCTCATCTCCATCAACACCAGTGTGCTCACTCAGGCCAGCTAGTTGTTCCAGCCAGACACCCGGCCCTGCTGCTATATATGTCAGGTAGTAGGCAACTCCCTCCGGAGGAAACTCTGCACTGCTGCCGAGTCACTTTGGTGGTGCTCAGTGTGGCCTTCAGGTGACCACATGTACCCTGCCCCCTACTTACGACATTGTTTTGCTAGTCGCGGAGTCGACGAGTGGGAGCTCTGCCCAAAGGTGGCGAGTCAACCACTACGTCCTTCCACACACAACAGCAGGGTCTGGCCGAAGACAACTGCGCACCTAGGGCTCCTGGAGGACTGGGCTGAGGTCACCATGAGATGGAGACTTGAGGGATCAGGAACAACATTTTTCATTTTGCATGATGATGAGGATGAGAATGATGATATGATGATGCCGTGGTGGTCCATGTGGTTGGGGGCTGCGTGACAGGGCCACATTCCACGCTTCCTGTCATACATATCCTGGTGTTAACCAGGCCCGGGAACTGCGGACACTGCGGTGCCAGCCGTGTAATCATTCACACCTTGCGATGTGTCATAACCCGGGTAGCAGCCCCCAAAGTCGCACCCGTGGGTAAGTCTCGGCTGCGTGGCATCAGCCTTCCCATTGGGTCCATAGCACACCCGCTCTGGGTAGGAGCCGACCCAGGTAGGAAAATTCCCGCTTGACTCGGCTGGGATTCAAACCCGGATCTAACGCCGCCAGTCCGACACACTAACCACTGCGCTACGGAGGCCGGTTGATGCGTCGATTATTATATGATTGGCGCAGCTGTTATAATACTCAACCAAAAAATGTAAAATTGCAATTAACTCATTGTGCCCGAGGTACGAAATACCCACAGGCGCCTATAGGCGCCAAGCTATTTTGCCACCACCCTTGAACTATCATGGTCGAGTCATATATTGCTGTGGTGTGTCGCGGGCAGAATGAGTAAAAATAACTGAATTATAGTGTAGAAAGCTTGTCGCCATCATCACCAGTATAAGCATTACCCTTGTCTCCATCATCATCATCATCATCATCGTCGTCGTCGTCGTCGTCGTCGTGCTCGTGTATGTGCACATACACACCAGCGTTTTAGTGGCTGTTTAGTTTTGTTCTTTTATTTTGTTAATATGTATCTGTATATTTATGGTTGCATACTGCGTGTCTATTGTAAAGCGTTTAGAGCTCCGTCAGGAAGTTAGGCGCTATGTAAATATCTATTTTTATTGTTATTATTATCATCATCATCATCGTCATCATCGTCATCGTGGTCGTCGTCGTGTCCTTATCTTAGACGTCGCCGTCGACGCTGTCGTTGTAGTCGGTGTCATCACTAGCATCATCGTTATCAACGTCATCGTTATGGGCGTCATTACTACCATCGTTATCACCATTGATACCACTAGCACAATCATTTTTTAAAAAAAAATAAGTATTGTGTTCGACAGTGCGCCTGTTGGAACGCAGCAGTTAACTTTGCCGATCTAGATATCTCTCTGTCAAAACGTAACGCAGCTGACGACTGATGATGACGAAATATTTGCATGATGCTACGTGCTGACGGACGAGCCCCAACGCTGGAAGAACATCACATTTCCCTCGTCTTTGTGTCGTGTTTTTTGCAGTTCCAGTATTCCGAGAGGTAAAGGCAATTTAGAGGAAGAACTAACCAGCAAAGAAAGAAACACGCTTTGAAAGACGATCCCAAAACAGTCAGTTGTTTTGCTCTCGTCCTTTCAAAGCGTGTTTCTTTCTTTGTCGATTGTTCCTTTGCATCTTACACGCTTGTACACCTTTTAGGACTGGTTTTAGAAGAAATGTAAGTGCTAACGTTTTTTGCTTTTCCATGAAAGCCAAAAACGTAAAGTCAAAGATAGATATCTGGGTTTTAAAAAAAAGAAAAGAAAAAAAAGCGATTTCAGGGCTAACTGTGGGACACGGATCATCCGCAACAGCTTGATTAGCTTGCTACTTTGAAGACACAAGGCACTCAAACATTCCCATCGAATGATTATGGTCGATACCTCTCCCGCAACAGCAGACGACTCTGAACCAAACAAATGACTTCCAAGCGTGTAAAATGTGAAAAGTGTGGGGTTTTTTTTAAAGATAGAAACACGCTCCGGAAGGACCATTACAACAAAATGTATTAAATTATGTTGTAGTTGCTTTTTTGTTTGCAGGAATTTTCTTTGCAAAGGATTCTAAACTGAAAACAGTAAACCATAGTGAATCTAAAATGAAAATTGAAAAGGAAGTACAAGCGTGTATGTGTGATGGTGAGGTAGTGAAGTGGGTGGGGGTGGGGGTGGGGACAGGAGGGGGGGGCAGTATAACGTGTTAACTCATTCGAGACGTGCCGCCTCCGGATACGCCTCCGGAGGCGGCACGTCTCGAATGAGTTAATGGTTGAAAAGAAAAGGAGAGACTGCCAGTGTTAATATTTTAGGAAGATTACAATTTACATTTGATCGCGTCTGGCACGACGGACTCTGGCAAGTCATGAGATCGTTCAACATAGAGGAGGGACTGATCCAAATGATAGAAGCGCTTTACAAGAACGCCTGCAGCGCGGTTCTACTTAACAATCAGTCAGGCGTGTTCTTCAGGACGACGATCGGTGTCCGTCAAGGATGCCTGCTCTCTCCTGTCCTTTTCAACATATTCCTGGAGAAGATCATGCAGGAAACCCTCCACGACCACCATACTTCAATCTCTATTGGTGGCAGATCCCTGTGCAATCTTCGATTCGCAGACGACATTGACCTCATGGCAGGCAGCAATAGTGAGCTTCAAAACCTGACAGACAAACTTTCAAGTAGCGCAGGGTCTTATGGCATGGAGATCAGTACGGATAAAAGCAAAGTGATGATCAACACCACAAGCGACAGCAGCAGCAACATTCACATGAACGGCCAGAAGCTAGAAGAGGTCAATAGCTTCAAGTACTTGGGAGCCACCCTGTCCAAAGACGGTAGTTGCATAGCAGAGATCCGTATCAGGATAGGTACAGCAACATCCGCAATGGCCAGGCTGGACAGGATATGGCGAAGTAACTCCATCAGCTTCACCATCAAGTACAGGCTTTACAAGTCCCTTGTAGTGTCTATTCTACTCTACGGCTGTGAGACTTGGACACTGCTTGCAGACTCAGAAAAGAAAATCCAGGCCTTTGAGAACAAGTGCCTGAGGAAGTTGCTCCGCATCTCGTACCGCGAGCACAAGACCAACGAATATGTACGGAGCATCGTCACTTCCCTGGTGGGCCCACATGAACCCCTTCTGGCAACCGTGAAACGGCGCAAGCTTGCTTGGTTTGGCCACGTGACCCGACACAACACCTTGTCCAAGACTATCCTCCAAGGCACTCTCGAAGGAAGTCGTCGGCGAGGTCGTCAGAGAAAGAGTTGGGTCGCAAACATAAAAGAATGGACCGAACTCGAGATGCCAGACTTGCTTGCCACCGCCCAAAATAGAACTCAGTGGAGAGCACTGTCTGTTGCTGTTGCCTTTCAGTCCCCCCAACGCCCAGTTCGGGCAAGGGACTGATGATGATGATGATGACAATTTAAAGTAGGTAAAAGCACTGTTGGGTTGATGGTGGTGGTTATTTTTTTTATTTTTTTTTTTTTTTTTGTTGTGTTTTTGTGGTTTGCTTTTTTTCACCTGAAATGTCAAGGTTAGACCAAAGACAGCGCACTAACAAAATCAGCGTCGACGTGCCGTGTTGATGTACGTACCATGTCCGCACGTGAGGATCTCTAAAGCTGCAACTTTACAGCTTGGGGCAACCGGCGCCAATGTAACTGTTTTTGAAGATGTAAAAAGTCAGAAACGCTCACTACGTGACAATCTCTGCAAAGATCGCCAAACCTCGCGTTAACAGGAACCACGAGTGTTAACGGAAATATCAAAACAATAGTGGGGGCGGCCAATGACAACATACTCACGTACATTCACCCCTTCACAGCTATTGGACGCAAGATAATGTCTTTAACCCTTCGGCTGTCGGTAGCGGTTTTTGTCGCGATGATTCCTGTCGGAATCATCGCGACAAAAACCGCTACCGACAGCCGAAGGGTTGAAGATCATCGCGACAAAAGTCTCTACCAGCAGGCGAAGGAATAAAGCATAGAAAATTCTGACGCGTAGTAACCCCATCGATGTACTGCTTTCGCCTTCAGTTGCTTATGGCTACTGCGCTGTTGCAGATAATGGGGAGCTTTTGTCTCCTTTTCTTGCGCGTGGTATAATAATGGCGTTCTTTTCTTCACTGGTGTCGATTTTCGCGCCGGTGTGCGAAGTATTCAGTTCTAGAATCGACTGGCTATCTACACGGGGGAAGGAGAGGAGAGAGATGACAGAGAGTGGAAGGAAAGATGTACTGCTCCATTAATTTGGAATTCCTTACCGGCTGAGCTGAGAAATGCCTCAGAAGTGTGATACGCAGTTCAAAGCAAAGTTAAAAACTTACTTTTTCTCGCACACATTCGTGTAATTTCTACGGTATTTCTGTACACACCCCTGCAAACTGTGCGTGTGTGTGTGTGTGTGTGTGTGTGTGTGCGTGCGTGCGTGCGTGCGTGTGTGTGTGTGTGTGTGTGTGTGTGTGTGTGTGTGTGTGTGCGTGTGCGTGTGCCTGTATGTGTGTGTGAGTGTGTGTGTGTGTGTGTGTGTGTGTGTGTGTGTGTGTGTGTGTGTGTGTGTGTGTGTTTGTTTTCGCCTGCGCATTGAGTTATATTATAAATATGAGAAATGCGCTACATAAATACCATGTATTATTATTAGTAGTAGTAGTAGTATTTGTGTTGCAACGAACTTTGTCACAACGTGAGAATTGTTACAAAGCTGATGGAGAGACCCAAATAAATGAATTTGTTGCGGAGTCTCCAAGGGCTTCGTAACAATTGTTACAAATGCTTTGGGGCCTTTACGAAACTTTTTGCAACCGAAAATGTTGTTACGAAGCACGATGACATGCCAGTGAGTGCTCAAGCGTTTTGTTACAAGTGTTACATTGTCACAAATCTCGTCATACTAATGGCGCTGCCGGAACTGGACTCCCAAGGCAGTTGTAATACTTTGAGCATTTTATCCTTAAAATCGGTATCTCTCTCGTGCCTTCCTAGGCTTCTTTAGCCTTTAGGGTTTCGTAAGTTTCGATGTTTTGCGTTTTAAATGCTTCACAGCCGAGAGAAGAAAAACATATACACCACTGCAAGAGACATGGATCTCCATGAGCCCCCGCATTGCGGGGGCTCATGAGGATCTATGCCTCTTGCTGACACCACTTCGTATGTAAAATCATTAGACGGCTTCCCCTCTTGCATGAAACTAAATTTGCTAAGAATGTCAGTTAGGGGATAAAGAGCTTTTTAACTCATTCAGCCCGACGCACGCATTTCCCGAATTTTGGACTGGAGGCGTCATCTAATGACTGTGCGCCTGTTGCAGGAGATGGATCGACCATGATAATTCAAGGGCAGTGCCAGATTAGCTTGGCGCCGACAGGCGCCAAGCTAATCTGGCACTACCTTTGAATTATCATGTTCGACCCATATCCTGCTGTAGTGCGTCAGGGCTGGAAGGGTGAAGTTGCGTTTCACATGCTTCTAAAGTATTCGATCGACACATAGTTCGTTGAAGAGTAAATTTTGCACTGGATAGAATCTTTCACTTTTGATTTTACACTTTTTTTTTTTTAATTTTTCACTTTTAATTCCCCTTGGTTTGTTGTACGTTTCACTTTTGAAGTTTTTTTAGTGTTGTTTTTTGTTTGTTTGTTTTTGTTTTTGTTTTTTGTTAATCTCTCTCTCCCCCCCCCCCCCCCTTTCTCTTCCCCCTTCCCCCAACACACACACACACACACACACACACACACACACACACACACACACACACACACATACACACACACAGAAACACACACACACACACACACACACACACACACACACACACACACACGCTAAAGCGTTACCTTCAAGAAAGTCGACTGATTTCGACAGCTCAAGGGTAGTAGCCACAGGCATCGGGGTGGTCGCTGTGTAATCGATCACCTCTGTAACACGAGTGGTTGGAGAGGTGACCGATTACGCAGCAGTCAACACGTGACTGTGGTAGTGGCTGGTAATACTGGAGCACAATTGTTTCGCAACGTGAAATAGTCTAAGCACTACCTAAAGGTCGCTGAAAATGATCGCGCTCGACCTCGACAGCTTATCCCTTTCCTTCCCACTGTACGTACATCTTTGTCTCTGAAAAATTTGCTCATCAACGACCAAAAGCTAAAACCGTCCCAAGGAACATGGATACAAATTGGTCTCAGCAAGAGGCATAGATCCTCATGAGCCCCCGCATTCGCGGGGGCTCATGAGGATCTATGTCTCTTGCAGTTGGATCGTGTTCACTTCTTATCGGCAGTGAAGGTGATAAAGGCAGTGCCTGATTGTGCCTAATTACCCAAGCACTACCTCTTGGGCTAACAACGTCTAACCTTTCTTCCAGGATAGGCACTGGAAGCGAAAGAGGCAAAGACGAAGTTAACCCCTTCACTGTTTGTCGAGAAAAACTGAACACCACGCGACTGCAAGAGGCATAGATCCTCATGAGCCCGCGCAACTGCGGGGTCTCATGAGGATCTGTGCTTCTTGCTAACATCACGGTAATTCTACCTTCTTTGGACGAGTAGGGCCCTTCAGGGTTGAATTAACAAACATTTCAGAACAACAGTCTGCCAACCATTGGCACTTAAGGAGTTAAAAACACAGAACCGCAAGAGACCAAGAAAACAATGCGATGCGCTAAAAACACACACACAAACAAAAGACTGCAGAAAACAATCTATTTTCAGTTAGGAGCAGGCTCGTTACGGAGCAGAATTCAGCTGAAAGACCCATTGTGCGGATGTTTGCGTTAGCCTGAAAACCTGTGTCAAAAATAACACCACACGAAATCGAACCAGTAGAGAACTTCGCACCACAAGGGGAGGTAAAAGTAAAGTGTATTCCATTTTTCCCCTTTAAAAAAGATATGTTTACGTTTTCAGAGAATGCCATTAACCGCTTGGAAAAAAATTGAACATCACCCAACTTCAAGAGTTACAGATCCTCATGAGCCCCCGCATTGCGGGGGCTCATGAGGATCTATGCCTCTTGCTGACACCACGTTGTATCTTTGACGGGTGGTGATCTTTGGTGTTGACAACACTCGGATTTCAGAAACACAGTCTGCGTCCAATATGACAGGGAACAAAATATTCAAAGAGGTTTCAGGTCACCGCCGTTTATATCTTCATTATCATTATCACCATCACCAGCATTATCGTCGTCGTCATCGTCATTATTCCTGTTGCTCAAGACTTAAAACCATTCCGCTGGACTTAAAAACAAACAGAGAGACAAAACAAACAATACAACAAATCAAGCAAAATAGTCCGTTCACAGTTATCTGGACAAAACCACTCTTATGTCAAGGGAGGCACTAACATGTTTTAAGGCCAGTAACCCTCAATCACTACTGTCAAGGGAGGCAATCACAAGCTCTCTCACTCGTCTCCGAGGCGTGATCCAGAGTAATGGGTCTGGCGTGGCCTGATTTAAGTGAGAAGTCCACAGTGGCACCAGAAGAGCTTCATCAAATTTTCGGTGACTATTTTGCTGTCCAATCCCTTGTGACTAACAGCGTTTGCTCCCGTCAACTGAAACCAAGAGGATCTGGGTACAGTTGCATGAGTGAGCTTTGTGCTGCACAAGCCGCTAAGCAACTGTCAGCATGAGCATAGATTCAACAAGGGCACAGATACTAGTTGCGCCCTAGTGCGCTGCAGGGACACATGAGAATCTGTGGCTCATGCCAGGTTTTCTTGCACAAACCCTTGTCACCCAAAGCAGTCGAAGGCTCAACTCATTCAGCCCGGCGCACGTATTTCCCAAATTTTGGAGGCGTCATCTAACGACTATGCACCTGTTGCAGGAGATGGATATAACAGGCGCCAAGCTAATCTGGCACTACCCTTGAATTATCATGGTCGATCCGTCTCCTGCTGTACGGCGTCAGGGCTGAATGGGTCAGCCTGATGTCCTCCCTTAGTCCGAGGACTCCCATTATGAGCTTCTGTGGATATTGTCGCTCCGAAACGCCTTGTGATTTGCAACAGTGGTAAACGTAATCCTTTAACTGTTGGTAGCTCTTTTTGTCGAGGTGATTCCTGCAGGAATCACCTCGACAAAAAGCGCTACCGACAGTCAAATGGTTGACTCCGATCGGCCTTAATTCTGAGATCTATGCGAATGGAGCTGAATGTTATCATCAAAACTATGGATTTTCACGAGAAATTGCATTATACAGGAGCATATGAAAATCTTTAACTCTTGTAGATAAAGAAAACAGGGCGGTGTGAACGACTGAGTGAAAGTGTTTGGCAATCGGAGTGTGTGACTTCAAATGTTCAGTCAGGCGCGGACTAAACTTAATACCTTACTCCATCCGAGAGGCAAAGGTGTATGAATTAAAACTTCTCCCTATCTGATTTTTTTTTTAATCCACATTCTCTGGACCACTAGGGCTGCAACGGAGACCCTCGTGAGAATCTATGCGTCTTGCAAATGGAAAAGGCTGGCTGAAAGATCGGTGGTGCTTTTTACAAGGTGTCAGTAACCCATTAGTACAGCACATCTTTATTGCAGTTATCTTTAAGGTTGGACGGATCTTGGAATCATTGACTCTCGTACTGATTTGCTGTTTCTGTTTCGTGTTTCGCAAGTTGTTTTAAAGCAATCTCACCGCAGTAATTCTGTGAATACATTGACTGTTTTAACCGCTTTACAGCCAACGGACAATTAATGCGTTGTTTATAAATCGGAAGTCTGTGTAAATTCAACAAGTGGTTTCAGCAAGAGGTCTAGATCCTCATGAGCCCGCGCAACTGCCTCTTGCTGTTGGGTGGTGGCCAGTTTTGTTGTCCGCAGTGAAGGGAGTAAATAGCCTAATGACCTTTAACTCCTTCAGCCCGGCGAACATATTTCCCAAATTTTGGAGGCGTCATCGAACGACTATGCACCTGTTGCAGGATATGGATCGACTATGATAATTCAAGGGCAGTGCCCTTGAATTATCATGGTCGACCCATCTCCTGCTGTAGTGCGTCAGGGCTAAAGGGGTAAATCGTTGACCGTTGTGGGCACCTTGGAACATGTTTGTAACAGCCAAATAAATGCGGAATGCATGAAATAATAATAATAAAAGTTTTTTTTGGTAAAAGTAAATAAGTAAATAAATAAATAAAGAAGAAAAAGAATTATAATTTTGAGGCACCTACACTTGCAATGAAAGCTCGAGGCTCCGTACAACTGGCATACTGTATCCATTGCATCATACACACAACACATGATATTTACTCTGCATAACATAAAGAGCCTTCACCTTTACAAACGCCACAGTACACTCACGCAACATGATTACATGAAAAACGAAAAAAATGAAAAAAATAGAATGAGACACTCAAGGAAAAAAACTCACACAAAAACACCTACCATAAAAATACACTACACAAACCAATTGAATGAGTGCATAAGGTCGTAAGGTTCAAAATCAAAGACAATCACACATTTATCAAACAGAGAATTCGTGTGGACGATTCAGTTGAAGTTGAAAGACCGTTTCGTTTTCTGGTTTGGTTAGATTTCGATTCGCTAGCTGGCAGAACCTTCTGCGTGTTTCATTACAGTTCGTCTAAATATCTGCGTTGTTTTGTTCATCAGACTAACATATACTGACGAGCGAAAGAAATGCGGCATCATTGGAATCATCGGAAACACTTTAGTGTTGCCGATGATTCAAATGATGTCGCATTTATTTCTGCTCGTCAGTATATGATCTATCGGTAGCGATATACTGCAGCGCAAAGTCATTCACGGAGCCAGTAACTAACGAGAGCAATGATCGATGCAGTGCATCCAGGTACTCCTTTAGGTCCTTGCTCTCTCTATATATGGATCGCTGATGAGGTTGATTTATGAAAGCGGGCTTCGTGACTAAACAATCCGCACTTATTGCACAATCAGGAGAGCATTGTCAGTGGGCAGCAAGAGTATCAGCAGTGAGGTTTCGTTTACAACGAACGACTTCTCGCAACCAACGAGAGCGAAGTCACGGCGGACAGCCAGCAACTGCCGTAAGCATAGACAACACTGCAAACAGCTCCAAGAGGCATAGATCCTCATAAGCCCGGAGGGCTCATGAGGATCTATGCCTCTTGGAGATGTTTGCAGTGTTGTCTATGCTCATGGTACAAGCTGTTTATCCGCGTGACTTCGCTCTCGTTCGTTGTTTTGAGCGGTTCGTTGGAAACGAAACTTCACTAGCGTTCGATGCGACAAATTCGTCCTCGGTTCCGCCTTGCTTTTACCTGTCCACTTTCTTCATTAGGCGAAAGATTCTGATGGGATGGATTAGTCTTAACAGATTACTTAAGGTACCTGATGCGAACAATTAAAGGTTAATTGTTCGTGATATCTGCTTTAAAAAAAATGTCTTAGTATGTCTTACAATAATGCTGCACAAAAGTGTCACACAATGAAAGGCTTTTCTGCTGTTCTCTTCCTTTATACGTAAACGAGTTTCACAGGTGCCGCAGAGAACATCTGTTAACTTTTATCATTCGGAGTACACCAGTGTGTGAAATACGTTTGACTAAAATAGTTCAAGGGTAGTCGGCCAGATTAGCTTGGCGCCTCTAGGCGCCAAGCTATTCTAGCACCACCCTTGAAGTAAAGCCATTGGTCTATATCCTTATCTGAAAGTACTATGATGTGGGTTTAAGTGTGCCTGCTCACGTGACAGGAGGGTAGAGAAGTCTTACTTGGGGCAAGACAACATTGAGCAACCACTGTATCGGCCAATTTTAGCAATCAAAGCCCGCCCTGCAGCAGACTGCTTTCATCGTGATATGTGTTAAATAACACTATGCGGGCATGAGTAATGAAACTCCAGCAAATAAAGTACGATCCTGTCATTGCAGGGACAGAGCTGAAACATCGCACGCTGTGCAGTGTTAACCCCTTAGCTGTCGGTAGCGCTTTTTGTCACGATGATTCCTGACGCAATCATCGCGACACTAACAAGCGGTACCGACAGCTAGAGGGTTAATCACTTCTGTGTGGTATCAAACAAGGATTTTTGTTTGTTTGTTTGTTGTTGGGTTGTTTTTGGTTTTTGTTTTGTTTTGGTCTTTTTGGTTTGGGGGATGGGGGATGGGGGATGGGGGAGGGGGGGGGGGGGGCGGGGGGGGGGGGGGCTCAGATAATCGCTGCACGTTAGCACACATCCAAAAAATGCAACCTTTTTTCTGCCTAAATCTTGTGTCTGCTGTTAGACTTCATGTAAAATAAGGAACTCAAAAAACTCGTTACAAATCACACATAAAATGGCACGATCCAACGTTGACTTGACCACGGCTACTGAATTTCCCACGCAGACCCACATCCGGTGTGTCGAAAACCACGTGACCATTTGCATCCCATCCCATCCCGGCCATTCAGCGACTGGTCAGAATGCTAGCGGGTGTCCAGTAGCATGAGGATTTATGCCTCTTGGAGATGTTTGGAGCGCGCGCGCACGCACACACTAACACTCACACACACATCGACGCGTTTTGACAAGAGCATGCAGGTGACCCGTGTACTTAGTATATCATGTAGCTAGGTAAAGTCAACCTGCTTTCACACAAATATTAGCAAGACTGAAATTGTACCTTAAAGTTCTAGTTTTGTCACCATTTTCTCAAGCCTATAAAACGAAAGTGAAACTCATATCACGTAAAATATCAAATTACGTAAAAACTAAAACTTAGGTCATGACAATTGACATTTGACAAATCATTGACGCATATGTCCTGCGCCCCTTATAGAACTCACTGAGGCAAGGGCAGATCTGTGATACTTTTTAAATAGGAGATATTCAACATCAGAATCAGGTCAAAGACAAAAGGTAGAGAGTCCATTGACAGCGAGGACAATACTTATATAGAAGAGACTTTGTGGGTTATGGTTCATCGCATCTTGGTTTTTTTTATTTTAAGCTATGCTTGACTTTCAAGTCACCGTGTGTAGGTCATTCTGCGTATGCTAAGAAGTGTACATATGGCGGTGGCACAGGAACCAGGAAGGGGGGCGGGGGGAGGGGCTAGATCCCTCAGTGAAAAAGGAGGGAGGGAAGGGGACAGAGTATCCCTTGGCCCCATCCAATGTTTTCATTGAAAAAGAAAAGGAAAAAAATTGGAGAAGAAATTATTACAGTACAGTGTAATATAATACTTTTTATTAATCATTGTTATCATTTGGAGAACACATATTTTTGGAGAAAAAAATCTGATAATGAATTTGATTGTCCTGTTTGATTTGTAGTTTGGACTGTCGCCTTTTCGCCCCTCCCCCCCCCCCCTTCTCTCTCTCTCTCTCTCTCTCTCTCTCTCTCTCTCTCTCTCTCTCTCTCTCTCTCTCTCTCTCTCTCTCTCTCTCTCTCTCTCCCTCCCCCCTCCCCCACCACCCGCCCCCGGTTTTGATGTTTTAGAGTCTGGAAAGTAACATGCCAGGCACTTTGACAATAGTCCGTTATGTCGCTGAAGAATATGATCACTCAGGGATAGTGCTTGATTAGCTCGGCGCCTAGACAGGCGCCAAGCTAATCAGGCGCAACCCTTGATCTCGCATAAACCTTCTCCAGACATTGAGCTTTAAAGTCGAACTCCCAAATGGAGGGTTGTCACATAAAGGCTATATACCGGCGACAAGCTATTCCGGCACCATCCTTGAACTGTCATCGCTGATGCATTTCTTGTTGTCGTGCGTCATGGCTGAATGGGTCAACTTCTCGTATAATTATTATATCATTGTCCGTCCGTCTCCAGCATGCGACTGTACAGCTGAACTAGATATAGATAACCAAACTGTTTCACACAACACAAAAGCGAACACACAAAAACGAAACCCCTCCTTACCTTGATGGGAACGCAGATCAGCACGAGAAGGAGGTCGGCCGAGGCCAAAGACAGCAGGAACACGTTGGTCACCGTCCGCATTCGTCGATAATAGGAGATGGAGAATACGACAAGAGTGTTGCCGATCAGGCCCAGCAGCAAGGTCATGGAGTAGGTCAGGATGACGGGGATCAGCTCGCCGAGAGGGACGGCGTAATCCCCCATGTCGTAGTCGTAGTCGTAGTAGTACTCGTCGTCCGTGACGTTGCCGGATGTGACGTTTTGCGATGACGTCATCCCTTCTGTCGTCGACGCCGACATGATGCCGTGATCGTGGACACAACGGTAACTGTGAGATAGTTCTCCGCTGAAGGGCGATCCACGTGAACGTTAAGAATATAATGTTATTTCCTTTTCCGTTACGGACAGGAAGGTGTTAAATTGTCTTGACAAGTTAGTATGTGGAGACACCACCACAAGACTTGCTCCGTCTTTGATATTTTTCCTGCTCAATACAGTCAGCCGGTCGGGGTGTGCCCTTGTGTAGAATCACCTGTCACAAAGTAACAAAATTCATCACTGCGGGATAAATCAGCCTTGTGCAGAGAAGGCGTAACTGACTTCTTGGAATAAAATAAACCCATTTAGCCCAAACGCCTTACAGCAGGAGATGGATGGACCATGATAATTCAAGGGTAGTACCAATCTGGCACTACGCTTGAATTATGATGGTCAACTTATCTCCTGCAGCTGGTAGATAGTAGTTAGGTAACACCTCCAAAATTTGGGACATGTGGCCATTGGGCTAAATGGATTAACCTTTACTAGAGGTCAGTTACGCTTTCTCAGCAAAAGGTTGAGCGTATTCCGCAGTCCTAACTTACTTGTGACAATAACTGATTTCTTGAGTCAGCCACGCTTCCTCAGCGAAAAGTTAATTGCTATCGCTACCTTACTAATAATACAAATGTCGAGACATCCACAAAACACGCCAGATCTCAACCTTTTATCAGATTTCAACCCAAAGTCAGTTGCGCTTTCTAAGCTTTAGTCTTCTACTCCGTTGCTTTTAGAATATTATATCAAGACATCTACAAAGCACAGTGGATTTCTCCCACTCAACGTTCCTTAAACAGCGATTTTTTTTTTTTTTTTTTTTTTTTTTGGTCGATGTTTATTTCAAAATGTACTCTGGTCTCTCCTACACGATCTTCTCTGAGCAGCAATAAGTTTCTTTGAGCTAGTGGGGTGTCATTTGCAACGAATGACTTCTAACGGCAACGAACGAGAGCAAATCACGGCGGATAACTAGCTTACATCATAAGAAAAATAAAACTCCAAACATCGCCAACACACATAGATCCTCATGAGCCCGGATGGCTCATGAGGATCTATGCCCCTTGGAGATGTTTGGAGTGTTGTCCCAGACCCTTTGACAGATGCTGGTTATCCGCCTTAATTTCATTGTGAGGATCTATGCCTCTTGGAGATGTTTGAGGTGTCGTTTATGCCTTCCTAGTTATCGTGAATGTCCGCCATGATTTCGCTCTCGTCCGTTGTGGGGAGTCCTTCGTCGCAAACGAAACTTCACCGTTTTGTTTCATGATACGGTCAAATTGATCGTGCCTGCAGTTGAAACGGCCAAAAAACACCGTGCATAAATCTTCCCACCTTATCGATGGCTTCGTTGATACAAAGGAAAGGTTATTGCAAACACGTAGGCAGGCCAAGTGTACAGCGACATACTGCATGCGGGCAAAAATGGGTTAACCCCTTCACTTCCGAGTAAACGTGTACGCGATCCATCTGCAACAGGCATAGATCCTCATGAGCCCCCCGCAGTTGCTGGGGCTCATGAGGATCTATGCCTATTGCTGATACCACTTTGTAACCAGGCTCTTTTGACGGATGGAGTTTTCTAGAGTTAATTTAACACATTCTATCCCAAGACCGAAATCCCCAAATTTTAATGTTGCCCTCTGAAAGACTGTATTACAATTCTAGAGACAGATCGAGCGCGATAGTTCAAGGGGTGGTAGCCAGAATAGCTTGGCGCCTATAGGCGCCAAGCTATTCTGGCTACCACCCCTTGAACTGTCATACTCGATCCGTGTCTTGCTGTGGTGTGTCGGGGCTGAAATGAGTTAACAACATTTTCAGAGACATAGTCGGCTTAATAATTCACAATAGCTCCTTTATAAAGGCGTGTGATGTCTTGGTTACAATAGCAGTAAGCAAAAGGACTAAAAATAACTTTTGTTTAACTTATGAAGTGCAAATGTCGTACAATTCAAAACATTTCTGTTTTTTTTTTTTTTTTTTTCCCGCCCACGAAATAAAAAGAGTTCCCGACTCGCGAAAGGGAAATAGCGACATCTCCGTGTTAAGCGTGTCTACTCAAACGGCTTGTAAAAAGAAGGGTAGTAAGTCTTAGTGAAAGCAAGAAAACGTTGAGAACTCGTTTGATCGGAAAATGTTAGCGCTCAAATGTTCAATATACCTTTAACTTGGGAAATCAAACTGCCGGTGTGAGCTCAGCGCATTCCGTAAGCAAAAGATCCTCAGGCCAACCGGCAGCCGCTGTTGGCCCGCCCACGGTTGTGCCCAAACCAACAGAGGCCAAGGTCGGACCGAATCCCGTTTCCAGCACCGTGATCAATAGCTAGAGCTCAAATGATTTTTGTCTTTCTCCAGGTATTCAAGTGTAACCCGTTCAGTGCCGAGAAAACCTGAGAGCCACACAACTGCAAGAGGTATAGATCCTCATGAGCCCCCGCAACTGCGTGAGCTCATGAGGATCTATGCCTCTTGCTGATACAACTTTCAATCCACGTTTCTGGGAAAGCCGAGGACATTTTGGTGTTGAATTTACGCAATCTACGTCAACCGGCACTGAACGCGTTTAGCCCATATCATACTGAGGCTAAAAACTTCAAATTTGTACACTGCCAAATGCAAGCTACATCATAGTACTTACAGAGATAAGGATATAGATCAGTGGCTTTAGTTCAAGGGTAGTGCCAGAATAGCTTGGCGCCTAGAGGCGCCAAGCTATTCTGGCACTACCCTTGAACTATTTTAGTCAAACAAATTTCACACACTGGTGTATTCCGAATGATATGGTTTAATGGCTTCTGGGCTGATGTAGACAAATGTCCCCAGTATATCAAACCTAGGAGTTTAATTTGGTCTGGTTTTAACAGTTTCATTTCCAGCGTGGTTCCCCAGTCTTCGTTAATTCAACCCCAAAGAGCCCCAGCCGTCCAAGGAACATGGACTCAAAGTGGTGCCAGCAAGAGGCATATATCCTCATGAGCCCCCTACAGTTGCGGGGGCTCTTGAACATCTATGTCTCTTACAATTCAGTTGGAACGTGTTCGCATTTTCTCGGCAGTGAAAGGGTTGATATTCGTCGAACAGTTTGACATAATGTTGAGACTGCTCGTGGGACGCTTGGTTACTTTGAAGTCATATGTGACGAGCCGCGTACTAGCGTATACGGCGCCTCTCAAATGGGTTTCGGAGTAGACGGTACAGATTAGTGAGGTTACGTTTGCGAAGAACGACTGCCAACAAAGAACGAGAGCGAAATCACGGCGGATAACCATCTTCTCCCACAAGCATAGACAACACTCCAAACATGTCCGGGCTCACGAGGATCTACGCCTCTTGGAGATGTTTGGAGTGTTGTCTATGCTTGTGGCACAAGCTAGTTGCCCGCTTTCGTTCGTTGTTGCGAGTCGTTCGTCTCAAACGTGATCTCACTACTGTCTCCTTTAATCAGTCTCTACTTATTCCCACGCGTTGAGTTGTGATTAGATTTTATTAGATTATTAGACTCGAACCGCCGCAGCGTATGCGAGGTTGACCCCTTTCACTGCCAGTGGGCGCAAATTTCGTTTCAGTCGTTATTAAATCTCTGTTGATTCAACGCCAACGCGTCACTACAGTCCAAGAAATATGTGTGCAAAGAGGTGTCAGCGTGGGGCATAGATACTCGTGAACCCCCGCAACTGCGGGATCTGTGTCTCTTGCCGTTGGATCAGGTTCACTTTTTATCGGCAGCGAAGAGGTTAATGGTGTTAACAGAAGCGTCGTCAGATACTACCGTTTACGTTTAACCTGTTCAGTGTCAGCTACCGCAGACAGTGTTTCTGCAATCTTCGATGATTCAACACCACCAAAACAAATGTCACAGAAACATGGATTCAAATTCGGGGCTCATGAGGATCTATACCTCTTGCAGTTGGGTGCTGTTGAAATGTTCTCGGCACTGAACGGGTTAATCAACCCAAGGTATCAATCTATTTCCACGTGTTTGAAACGTTAAACAATTAAGACCTGTGCTACAGAACTGAAGACTTTTACTGGCTAAAAATGTTTTAAAGATAAAGGAGTCCCTTCACTGCCAAGAAAAAGCAAACACGATCCAGTTGCAAGAGACATAGATCATCATGAGCCCCCGCAAATGCGGGGGCTCATGAGGATCTCTGTCTCTTGCTGAGACCAATTTGTATTATGTCCCTTGGACAGTTGTTGCTTTGAAATCGTTGAACAAAGATTTCAGTTAAGAAAAGACATTTACGTGCAACACCAACAAACAAGAAAAGATAGCATTTCCCTTACTTTGTTTCCAACGTGTTCAATTATCACGCAGTAGAATATCCATTGTTCAGCCAGCGTCGAATAATTGTCTGCAGTCACTCAATCTACAGTGGCATCAGGTGGTGAGAAATGCGTATCACAATTGCCACGGTCAATCTTCGGTGTCTACAGGTGATGAAAGTCTCGCTATTCGATTAACCTTACGGCGGCAATATCTCCGGTTTCAGAGCCTCTCACTGAAGCAAGCTGGGATGATTCAAGTACGTGTGGCAATACCTGAAACAGAGACGTTCATAACAAGAGAATGTGACTGAACACTTCAAGAGATCTACTTCGGGCAATAACTGGTTAACTCTAATCCAAGACATAAATAAATTCATTTCAGGTAGATGACATTTTAATGTACTGGGGATTTATCGCCACGTCAGTCGGCTGCGCCCAGGAATGAGTCCACTGCAGAAAACAAGTCGCGTATGAATACAAAACATCAGACGAAGTATATGTGAGTCGTCTCATACGCAGGCGCTTTTGTCGAGAAACTTTTTTTCTTCTTCTTTTTTTTCTTTTTTTCTTTTTTTTTTTTTTTTTTGGAGGGGGAGGGTGTGTGTGTGTGTGTGTGTGGGGGGGGGGGGGTGGCATGTGTCAATAGACCGCATTTACCATGTCTTCATTTTACGCCAGTATCAAAGAATATACAACAAGGGAATACGTTTACGCCGAACGACTCCCAGCAACGAACGAGAGCGATCATCATCATCATCATCAGTCCCTTGCCCGAACTGGGCGTTGGGGGGACTGAAAGGCAGCAGCAACAGACAGTGCTCTCCACTGAGTTCTATTTTGGGCGGTGGCAAGCAAGTCTGGCATCTCGAGTTCGGTCCATTCTTTTATGTTTGCGACCCAACTCTTTCTCTGACGACCTCGCCGACGACTTCCTTCGAGAGTGCCTTGGAGGATAGTCTTGGACAAGGTGTTGTGTCGGGTCACGTGGCCAAACCAAGCAAGCTTGCGCCGTTTCACGGTTGCCAGAAGGGGTTCATGTGGGCCCACCAGGGAAGTGACGATGCTCCGTACATATTCGTTGGTCTTGTGCTCGCGGTACGAGATGCGGAGCAACTTCCTCAGGCACTTGTTCTCAAAGGCCTGGATTTTCTTTTCTGAGTCTGCAAGCAGTGTCCAAGTCTCACAGCCGTAGAGTAGAATAGACACTACGAGGGACTTGTAAAGCCTGTACTTGATGGTGAAGCTGATGGAGTTACTTCGCCATATCCTGTCCAGCCTGGCCATTGCGGATGTTGCTGTACCTATCCTGATACGGATCTCTGCTATGCAACTACCGTCTTTGGACAGGGTGGCTCCCAAGTACTTGAAGCTATTGACCTCTTCTAGCTTCTGGCCGTTCATGTGAATGTTGCTGCTGCTGTCGCTTGTGGTGTTGATCATCACTTTGCTTTTATCCGTACTGATCTCCATGCCATAAGACCCTGCGCTACTTGAAAGTTTGTCTGTCAGGTTTTGGAGCTCACTATTGCTGCCTGCCATGAGGTCAATGTCGTCTGCGAATCGAAGATTGCACAGGGATCTGCCACCAATAGAGATTGAAGTATGGTGGTCGTGGAGGGTTTCCTGCATGATCTTCTCCAGGAATATGTTGAAAAGGACAGGAGAGAGCAGGCATCCTTGACGGACACCGATCGTCGTCCTGAAGAACTCGCCTGACTGATTGTTAAGTAGAACCGCGCTGCAGGCGTTCTTGTAAAGCGCTTCTATCATTTGGATCACTCCCTCCTCTATGTTGAACGATCTCATGACTTGCCAGAGTCCGTCGTGCCAGACGCGATCAAATGCTTTCCTGAAATCAATGAAGTTGTGGTAGAGTTCGCGCTGATGCTGCAGATGTTTCTCGATCAGGACGCGGCAGTTGAAAATCTGCTCTACAGTGCTTCTTCCAACTCTGAAGCCAGCCTGTTCTTCTGCCAGCAGTTCCTCGGCGAAAGTTTTGAGGCGGTTGAGAATGATTCTAAGCATTACTTTGCTAGGGTGATTTATCAGACTGATAGTTCTGTAGTTCTGGCACTGTTTCAGGTTTCCTTTCTTGGGGAGCGGGATCACTAGAGACTGTGTCCATTCTACTGGCCATTTCTTTTGCTCCCAGATCTTTTGACAGAGTGTAGTGAGGACCTTCGTTGTTACTTCTCCTCCATGTTTCAACAGTTCAGCAGGTACGTTGTCTACACCTGGAGACTTTCCTCCCTTCAGGCCGCGTACGGCTGCTTCCACCTCTTCAGCTAACACTGGCAGGTCTTCAGCCTTCCTGGCCCCAGCCTGGTTGTTTTGGAGGATGCTGGTGTCTGGCTCAGCCTTGTAGTTATACAAGTCTCGGCAGTACTCAGTCCATCTGTTTAGTACAGCAGTGTTTTCCGTAAGGAGTTGGCCGCTGCTGTCTTCGATGACTGTGGCTGTTCGCTGTTGAGTCTTGGTGAGGGTCCTTAGCGTTTCATAAGCCTTCTTGCTGTTGCCGTTTGCCATGCCCTCTTCCACGCTACAACACTGGTCTTCAATCCAATCTTCTTTGGCTTCTTTCATCCTCTTCCTGATCTTCTTGTTGACAAGTCTGTACTTGTTTGCTGATGTGAGGTCTTGGCCTCTCTTTTTCTTCCAGGCTCTCCTCTCATCACAGAGATCGAGGATGTCATCGGTGACCCAGGGCTGTTTGCGCTTCCTCTGCTTCCCCAGCACTTCTTCTGCTGTAGAAAGTAACACCTCTTTTATATTTCCAGCAAGGGTGTCTACGTCGCAGTCCAAAGTAGCCAAGGCTGCAAATCTGCCTCCCACCTGGGCTTGGAAGAGCTCTTCTACTTCCGGGTCTTTTAGCTTCTGGAGGTCGAATCTGATGCGAGGGCTCTTGCTATCTCGTTTCAATGCCAGCTTCAACTTGAGGCTAGTAAGGACGAGGTTGTGGTCGCTGCCAATATCAGCGCCAGGAAAGGACCTCGTTTGTGCTTTGTTAATGCTGGATTTGAATCGTCGAGGCAGCAAGATGAAGTCAATCTGGTTATGGACCAGGCCTCCTGGCGATTGCCATGTCACTGTTCTTGACTTCTTGTGTGGATGGAGGGTATTAGCAACGGTGAGACGGTGACTCTGTGCGAACTCTAAAAGTCGCAGGCCTCTGTCGTTTGTTTCTCCAAGGCCAAACTTGCCAGCTGTTCCTGCCCATTGTTGGTAGGCGTCAGGGCCGATCTTTGCATTCCAGTCACCGAGGACAGTCAGAATGTCTTTCTTAGGTGTTTTCTTGATGATGTTGTCCAGTTGTTCGTAAAATTCTTCTAATTCTTCATCATCATGATCTGCTGTTGGAGCGTATACTTGAATGATAGTGATGTTGTGCGGTCGGGCGGAGATGCGGATGGAGATTAGTCTGCTTGACACGGGGGTGCAGCTGATGACAGTTCCAGCCACCTCTTTCCTTACGATAAAAGCTACGCCATGTTCGTGCTTGGTTTCTTTTCCGCTGAACCAGATTTTATGGCCTTCATCTGTTGTTGTTTCTCCGAAGCCTGTCCATCGAACTTCTGCAAGTCCTACAATGTCCCAGCGATAGCGCTTCAACTCGTGGGTGAGTTCCTTCACTTTGCCGCACTGGTAGAGTGTGCGAACGTTCCAAGTTCCGATAGTTATTCCTTGCGTGGGCAGCTTGATGGTGGGTTTGGTTCCAGTAACACACTTGTCGCCCCCACCCTGGAGACCTCCAATGGGGTGCGCGGTCGTTGGTGATCCGGGCCCCGACCGATCCGGCATGTTATTCTTATTCTGTTGCTTGTCCATCAGTCCTTTCAATGGGCTTAGGCGAACTTGGCGGCGCCCGTCTCCTCTCCAAGTATTTCAACTGACTGAGAGACGCGTCAGCCCCTCACAACGTTTCGCCCGCCAGCAGAAGCGGTTACCAGGGTGTGGCTAGGTAAAGGACCTGGAGCCAGCTGTGAGAGTTGAGTGCCATGTGAAGACCAGTGCTCCCGCCTGCCCCAAGAGGCGCTGCTGGCTGAAAAGTCAAAGGTACTACTTCTCCATGAACACTCTACACCCAAACGAGAGCGAAGTCACGGTGAATAACCAACTCCGAATATCTCCAAGAGGCATAGATCCGCATGAGCCCGGAGGGTTCACGCTGATCTATGCCTCGTGGAGATGTTTGGCGTGTTGTCAATGCTTCTGGTTGTTATCTGCCGTGACTTCACTCTCATTCGTTCTTGGGAGTCGTTCTTTGCAAACGAAACCTCACCATTACTGTATTAACTACGATCTCGTCAGTGAGAACGCGTGCACTGGCCCACGCCTGCGCACACGGCACGTGTAGGGCTCAGTGAGATCCGCCCACGCATCTTTTACAACAATGCAAACCTTCACGACCGAGAAAAAAATGAACGCGACCCACCTGCAAGAGGCATAGATCCTCATGAGCCCCCGCTGTTGCGGGTGCTCTTGAGGATCTATGCCTCTTGCTGACACCACTTTGTAACAAAGTCGCTGATCCGGCCTTTGGTTTTGAATTAACGAAGTTTCAGAAACACATTTTGCCGCGAGCCCTGGCAGTCTAGGGGTTAAAGGCGCTATACATGTGACGTCAATATCTGAACACGTTTATCAGTCACGTCATCATCGTCATCATCATCACCATCATCTAAAGTTCAAAGTCGACAGGTTTTTAAAACTCCCTTGACTTGTCCTAGAACCGCTGTTAAACTCTGGACACATTTTATTTTCTGTCTCTGACTTTTGTAGAAAATTCTCTTGGCTCTAACGCATGACGGATTGAAGTCATTTGATCAAAATATTCAAAGCTTCATGTTTAAAACGTGAACAGTGTGGGCAGTATTTTAAGACGATCAAGTTTATAATTATTAAATGTAGTAATCAGCTGACTACCGTCACAACCCGGGTGTCTGACATACATCCGACTTGCTATGCAGAAGGCGCCAAAAACGACTGACATGGAAGAGATTTAAAGTTAACCTTATTTTAACTCATTCAGCCGCGACACACCACAGCAACACATGAATCGGGCATGATAGTTCAAAGATGGTGCCAGAATAGCTTGGCGCCCATAGGCGCCAAGCTATTCTGGCACAACCAATGAACTGGCATGCTCGATCTGTCTCTAGAATAGCAGTACAGTCCTTCAGAGGGCAACTTCAAAATCTGGGGATTTCGGCCCAGGGCAGAATGTGTGAACTCTTTACCTTTTCAAAGCCGAGAAATTTTGAACACCACCCAACTCCAAGAGGAATAGATCCTCAAGAGCCCCCTCAGTTGCGGGGGCTGGTGAGAATCTATGCCTCTTTTTGATACCACTTTGAATCCATGTTCCTGGGACAGCTAGGGTTTTGGGTGTAGAATTAACGAATTCTGCAGAAACATAGTTTTAGTCAGTCAGTAACACTGAGCGCGTTAAATTCCCGGACGGAACTAAATTACTTCCATTCTATACGACGGAAGTCGTTTAGTTCTGGGAGTTTAAGGGTTAAAGCTGAGATGTTGCCACATGCCGGAGTGCCACAGTACGTTGGTCTGGAATTCGAGAAAGCTCTCTCCTCCAAACTTTCTGCGAACCGCACTTTCAGAGACGCATTTAGATTTTTTTTTGCGATCAGAGGAGGATTCGATTATTGTTTTGTGGAGGACGTTCGTCTGATACACTGAGGTGGGTTGTGACACGGATGTGAAATCATAATTGACACATTTTCGATAGTTCATACGATGTGGGTAAACTGGTCACTTCAGTACGTTTTTTTAACCCCTTAACTGCCGGAGACAAGGCGCACGCTAACCCATTTGCAAGAGACATAAATCCTGCTACGAAGATGTGAAAAACTGGATGACAGCAAACAAGCTTAAACTGAATGACGACAAAACGGAAGCCATGCTGGTAGGCACTCGCCAAAAACTTTCCCAGCTCCCTCCCTCCCTCCACCTTCAACTCGACAGCACCTCCATCTCCCTCTCTGACTCGGCCAAAAACCTCGGCGTTATCCTCGATTCCTCTCTTTCCATGACCAGCTTTCGTTTCCGCCACCGCCCAGGCATGCTACTTCCACCTCCGCCGCATCGGTCCGATCAGAAAATACCTCACTACCGAAGCTGCGACCAAACTTGCTGTCTCTCTCATCCTATCTCGCATCGACTACTGCAACTCTCTCCTTTCCGGCCTCCCTCACTCCACCACTTTCACTCTCCAGCGCGTCCAGAACAATGCTGCCCGCCTCGTCCTCAGAAAGAAAAAAATCCGACCACATCACTCCCCTGCTCAAACTCCTTCACTGGCTTCCCATCCCCCAACGCATCCAATACAAAATCCTGTCTCTCTGCTACAAATCCCTGAACAACTGCGCTCCCGCCTATCTCTCAAACTTACTTCACCCCTACATTCCTCCCCGCTCCCTCCGCTCCGCCTCCGACCCTCTCTGCCTCCACATCCCCTGCACTAAACTCAGCACTTTCGGTCCCCGCTCCTTCTCAGTATACGGTCCATCCATCTGGAACACTCTCCCACTCTCTCTCCGTCAGAAACACTATCTCTCCTCCTTCCAGTCTGCCCTCAAAACTCACCTCTTTCAACAGTTCTAGCACTATACTACCACACTCCCCACCCTAAGCAGACTTTCGTGATGTTTTCTTTACTATTTGTGGTTCGTGAGTCGTTGTCTAAAGCGTGCGATTGCGTGGGCGAGTTGTGAGTGCGCGCTTAGAGTTATAATTATTTTAAGATAAGCGCATTATAAATACCGTTATTATTATTATTATTATTATTATCATGAGCCCCAGCAGTCGCGGGGGCTCATGAGGATTTATGTCTCTTGTGAGTCCTGTGTTTGTTGTGCCCGCGTCTGGTTCCATTTATTTTGATTTCTTCACACAAATGTCTTTTAGAGTGCAGTGGTTTCAGACTCGAAATCCGCGTCCACTGGCAGTCACGGGCTCAAGTGAATAGTTCATTCGGTGTGGGCAACATAGTCACTTCAATACATTCTTTTTTAAGGCGATAGCTCATACGATGTGGTTAACTTCGTCATTTCAGTTCTAGTTAACCCCGTCACTGACGGAGCACGACGAACGACGCTCAAACGCAAGAGACATAGATCCTCATGAGCCCCCGCAGTTGCGGGGGCTCATGAGGATCTACGCCTCTTGCTGGCCTCGCGAACGTTTCTATGTCTCGTGTACATGGCACTGAGCATACGATGGTTCCAGATGGTGCGTCATTGCAAACGATGGTTTCAGATGGTGCGTCATTGCAAGCGATGGTTTCAGATGGTGGGTAATTGCAAGCGATGGTTTGAGATGGTGCGTCATTGCAAGCGATGGTTTTAGATGGTGCGTCATTGCAAGCGATGGTTTCAGATGGTGCGTCATTGCAAGAGATGGTTTCAGTTGGTGCGTCATTGCCAGCGACTGACAGGGAAGGGGTAAGGCTATTCTATTCTTAGCGAAAGATGAAAGTGATGAAAGTGATGCTACGCACCAGCTGTCGAGACAGTACAAGTCAGTTGTGACGCTTGTCAGCGTTCGTACTTTTACTTAACGCCTTCGCTGCGGAGATAATGTGAGCAACACCAAAGTGCAAGAGGCATGGATCCTCATGAGTTTCCCGCCGTCGCGGAGGTGTGTGTGTGTGTGGGAGGGGGAATTGGGGGGGGGGGGGGGGTTCAAGAGGATCTATCTCTCTTGCTGTTCCCATGTCGCATCCATGTTCCGTGGACGGCTGGGACTCTTTGACGCTTAATTGACTCTTTGACGCTTAATTGACTCTTTGACGCTTATTGACTCTTTGACGCTTAATTGACTCTTTGACGCTTAATTGACTCTTTGACGCTTAATTGACTCTTTGACGCTTAATTGACTCGGACCAAGATTTCACCGGAAACACAATCTGAGACCACTGGCAGTGGAGGGGTTAGGTTCAGTCCTGCGCCTTCAAGCGACCTCCTTCGTCGCGGACTTTGATTGTTAACGCATTCGAGACGTGCCGCCTACGGATACGCGGCGGTTCGCCGCGTATCCGTAGGCGGCACGTCTCGACTGAATGAGTTACAGTTCGCGGTTACAACGGGTTATCGATGTTGTCTTGCCTCAACAAAGACTTTTCTATCCTTCTTTTCACAATCCACGCGAGTAGGCAAACCTACCAGAGGTCTGACACTGCGGCCTTGTGAGTTTAACGGAAGGAACTCTCCTGCGTACAAAGGAGAAAAAGAGCGGAAAAGTCTTTCATTTGTACGACATCCAAACTTTATCATTTAAATTGGCCCTTTTTGTCCAGCATTATTGCGAGACATACTAAAAACATTTATGAAGGAGATATTGCGATCTATCAACCCATTATTGCCTTGAGTGGTCGCTTTAACTCATTCAGCCCGACGGCCGTATTTCCCAAAATTTGGAGGCGTCATCTAATGACTATGCATCAGTTGCAGGAGATGGATCGACCGTGATAATTCAAGGGCAGTGCCAGATTAGCTTGGCGCCTGTCGGCGCCAAGCTAATCTGGCACTACCCTTAAATTATCATGGTCGACCCATCTTCTGCTGTAGTGCGTCAGGGCTGAATGGGTTAAACAGATTTCAGAAACACAATCTGCATCAACTGGTAGTTGAACTTCATAACACTTTCAACCAGAACAAACTCACAAGTTTGTCTTACTGAGGAAATTTTTCTACGTCAGCTCTGAAGCCATTTAAATTTCAATGCCGCATAGAGAAAGACTTCCATACAAACATCATTATTTATTATTGACGTCATCATCGTCGTCAATCATTCTATTACATGCCTCCATCATAACAGACACAGATCAAAAGATGCGGGAACAATTCGCTGTAATTACTTATTACCAGGAAGCGAACTGAATAATTCAAGAATAACCACCTCAGTTACGTCAACCGGCTGCACTGCAAGCGTGTCTTTGTTCATCCATCGCCGAACAACCACTGCCGTCCAAGGAACATGGATACAACGTGGTGTCAGCAAGAGGCATAGATCCTTATGAGCCCTCCAATTGCGGGGGCGCATGCGAATTTATGTCTCTTGCAGTGGGAACCTATTTCAATTTGTATCGGCAGAGAATGGGTTAACAAACATTAACTGGTGTTGTTGCTGGCTTGTTGTTGCTTCTTTTTTTTTAATACCCGGTCATCATACTTTAACTGATTAGCGTCATTTTAAATTGCGTCATTTTAAAACATTGAGCCTGTTGACTTTTTTTTTTCAATTAAAAAAACCAAAACATTTCGTATGCGAAGAGATTTTCAACTAAACTGTTCTTTAGTGGTTTATGTACGTATATTATTTTCAGAAAAAAAAAAGTATTTATATTATCAGTAACTTAAACTGTTGTTGCTTACCGCCAACGTGATTGGCATCAAACATGATTGTGTTACTTACAGTTCGCACGACTGACTGATGGCGGTTAAGAAGAGCCGTGTCAAATCCACTCCTTCGCTGAATGAGCTTTCCATACAGAATACACACATTTTATTTTGTCCAACACTTCGCTCCGTCTTATAAACCACGGACTGATGCACATACCACCCGGCACTACTTTGCGCGTGACACTCGCGCGCGCGCACGCGCCTCTCCCGCTCTCTTGCTTCGCTGTGTCTTCGAGAAAAGCTGGACTGCAATACAAGAGCTATATAGCGTGCAGAATTAACATCATGTTCAGTTGCCGCTCTGCTGAAACCCTGATCACTTCTGTCGTTGATAGAGCACAGTTGTAAATTCAGTGTGGCAAAAGGCATAGATTCTCATGAGCTCCTGCGGCCGCAGGGGCTCATGAAAATCTATGCCTCGGCTTGGAGATACATCATGTAGAAAAGCTACTCGGCGGAGAGAACGTGCAGTCTTCAAAGCGAAGGGGGAGTGGCGTTACTATGCGGGGAGCGCGAGCGTTGAACGTGCTCACGTGCACACTGCTTTATACTAGATCTGTCTGGCAAACAGTACCATCAGAACGATGTATAACATAACAATAATTCTGTTTGATATTTGTCGTCTGACAAACGAAAAACCTCAAACTTCAAGAATTAGTAGACATTCGACTCCGCATAATCGAATGGAATGCATTTTCCAGTGCAGTTGACTTCTGGTGTTGCTACGTGTAAGCCGTGAAATAATAAGAATGTCAGTGTTTTTTTTTTTCGATATTCGTTTCACTGTTACGGGAGGAAAGAAAGAGAGAGAGGGAGAGGGGGGGTGCAAGGAGGGGCGGTGGGGGGGGGGAGGGGGGTTGAGCGCTATAAAGATTACCTAAGTCCCACCTTCGTTCTCGGCTGTTCCTTTACGCTGTCCGACGGTCACGCGGCCGACGTAACGCGTGGACAATATGACACGATTGATCATGTCAGTGGTGTTCGTTGTAGAGATACCTGTGTCGCTTACATCACAGCCGGACAGCACACCTTTTAACCCTTTCACTGCAACTGGACGCGGATTGTTTGTTGGTGGATGTGTGTGTGTGTTTGTTTGTTGTTGTTGTTGTTGTTGTGTTGTGTTGTGTTGTGTTGTGTTGTGTGTGTGTGTGTGTGTGTGTGTGTGTGTGTGTGTGTGTGTGTGTGTGTGTGTGTGTGTGTGTGTGTGTGTGTGTGTGTGTGTGTGTGTGTGTGTGTGTTTGTTTGTTTTAAAACTCATTCAGCCCCGACACACCACAACAAGATTTGGATCGAACATGGTAGTTCAAGGGTGGTGCCAGGATAGCTTGGCGCCGACAGGCGCCAAGCCATTCTGGCACCATCCTTGAACAATCATGGTTGATCTGTCTCCTTAGTTGTGATGCAGTCCACAGAGGACAACTCCAAAATGTCGGTGTGATTTCGTACCTGGGACACAATGGGTTAATCGGTGTAAATTCAACGTCAAAGGTCCCCAGCCGTTAAAGAAACGGGGATACAAAGTGGAATAGATCCTCATCAGCCCCCCACCCCCCACCCCCAACTGCGAGGGCTTATGAGAATCTATACGTCATGCAATCAGGCCGTGTTCAGCTTTGCTCGGCAGTGGGGCTTAATGGTCTCAGTCTAAAGCACAACATGCATATCACGAGAGATGGGCTGACCATGATGGCATACTGACTAGTAACCATAGTACCAGACCAGCCGCTTGGAGCCTTAAATACTGGCGCCAGTCTAATCCGGCATAGTGAAGGGGGGGGGGGGGGGGTCAGTAGCATGAGCGAGCTTGAATCTCGCCGCAAGCCGACCAAGGAAAGTGCTAAGAACCTTGCTAAAGCCGGTGGAATGCGCAGGAATTACGCTCGCTCATGCAACTGAACCCAAGAGTTGTGTCATGGTCTCGTTGTTATAAACTTAACCCCGTGACTGTCAGTGGACGCGGATCTCGCAGCATCTCAAACCACTGCACACTGACCGACACACAATGTAACGAGACCAGGCGTGGGCACAAAGAACCCAGGACTAACAAGCGACATAAATCCTCATGAGCCCCCGCGACTGCGGGGGCTCATGAGGATTTATGTCTCTTGCAGATGGGTAGCGTTCGCCTAATCCCCACCAGCAGTTAAGGGGTTAACTTCTCGCTTGAGGCACTCATATTATTCACTTTTGTTCATTTCAACGTCGATTTGGCGCCGAAGTGGCGGTGAAAGTAGAAAGCGACAGGCGGATTAGTCAAACCTGTGGCCAAAAGTGCCCATAGCGCGAAAAGTCCTCGGGCCGACGTCACCCTGACGACCCTTTGCTTCCCGGGGTTCTTTTAGTGACAACTTGTGTAACTGAGCATTGTGGTGGCGAATTCACTGAGCCGTGAACCCACTCAACAGGTCATATAACACGTGATTGAATCAGTAGTCAAAAGATTTAACAGTTCAACGTGTATCGTCACAATTATCTAACGAACCCATTTAGACCCAAGGCCCTACAGCAGGAGATGGATCGACCATGATAATTCAAAAGTAGTGCCAGATTAGTTCAGGCGCCAAACTAATCTGGCACTACCCTTAAATTATCATGGTCGATCCATCTCCTGCAACTGTAACATAAGCGATGGGTGACATCTCCAAAATCTGGCAAATGCGCCTTTAGGGCTAAATGGGTGAGTGACGAAAACCCAGGCAATAATTATTACTAAAGCATAAAAGTGGCGTGTTTGTGTACTATCCTTCTTTCACCCAGCAACGACCGCTTTTTTCGTCCCATAGAGGCATCCTCTCCCCCCATCCCCCCCCCCCCCCCCCTCAACCGGCCTTACCCGGTTTAAAACTTCTAATATGAAACCAGTTAAAATGTTAGTCTTTGATCAATTTTATTGCTAGAGAGACATTAAATTGGACTTAACAACATACTATCATTTATAGAAAGACCGAGCGGCTGATAAGTGCATAAGTGTCAACCGCGCGGTCTGTCTAAAAATGATAGCATACGAACTACTACTAAGGCCGGTTTACTGTCCCTGGGACACTAGAGCTTTTTGTCATGATCTATGAAAAAAAGGGGGGGGGGGAAGCGGGGGGAGAGGGGCGGGGGGTGGGGGGGTCAAATAGGTTGTAGAGGGCCGGGAAGAACAAAGCCGTGCGGCAGTCTGGACCCAGATGCACCAAGGCCGGCCCGACACCAAAACTCCACGATCCTTTTATTTAATTAAAAAATGGATAAGATATATTATGTATATTATGCTTACAGTATATTATTTATAATAACTTTATTTAAGTTAAAAAAGGGTTTAAAGGATCTGTATATATACAAGTTAAAACAAGGTTAAAAGGGACCTGTATGTAGAGTAGTGTACGAATACTTCACTTCTATCTTTTATGGAACCTTTCACAACCGCAGAATAGATATAGACAGTCGAAACCATCTTTTGAACAGGAGCCGGCTACGCGGCATTTATTTTCGTAAACAGTACACGATAACTCTAACTCAACAGTTGACTGAATCAACAAATACAATTCGTACCAAGCACAACAACAAAAATAGGATGCAATTTAACTTGCAACATATGAAACAACAAAATGTATGCGAAACTAGTTTGAACTCAGCATTTATAAACTGAAATTACATTACAATGCAAATGTGAAGTTGTTTCCCTTGTTACTAACATTCTTGGTATTTCTCGCATTCCTGTGGTATTCCGGTATGTAGACTTTTTCATTCGATTCGCGATCTAAACTTCTTATTTCGAAATAAATAATGAGAAATAAGGTTACAAAGTAAAGTAGGTAATAGCACTAAGTAAAAGAAGTGGATCTATGTAGATCTACCAGTAGATCTATGATCACTGGTCGATCATGCACACTTCTCTCCCCTGACAGTGCTATTACCTACTTTACTTTGTAACCTTCCTAAAATATTAGCACTGGCAGTCTCCCCTTTTTTTTTCAATGAGAAATAAGTATATTTTCGGATTGTGCGTAGCCTTTCTACATGTAAAAAAAAAATGAGCTTAATCAATTCAAATGTGAAATATGTGTTATAATGCGAACACACACTCTAGCTTGCGAACTGACTACAGGTTCACCATGATATCCCAGACACCTTTGCGGGGTGAGACTATCACATAATTATAGTGTGGGGATGTATCTAAGTAAAAGTGGTCTTGAAAGGTTCTATAGGTTAACAGGTCGCAATATCTCTTTTTAAGCGTTCTTCGCGTGTCCTATAATACTGTTGTTCAAAAGGGGTTTAACTTAAAAAGTCTGAATGCAAAATTAAAGATCAGGGGCGGCTCTGGGGGGGGGGGGGGCGGGAGGGTTCCAGGGGTTCCGGACCCCCCCCCCCCTCCCTCCGACCCATTTTTTAAAAAATGCTACAACAAAAAAAGTCCCTTTTCGGGGCTTTTGGACACCCCCTCCCGTAGGGGAGGGGGTGTCCAAAAGCCCCGAAAAGGGGCTTTTTTTAGGTTAAAAATTTTGGTGAGTTTCCCCCCTCCCCCTTCCCCCACCCACCCACGGTTGTTTGATATTTTGGCGAACGGTGAGAGTCTTAACACGCATGTCCCTCCTCTTTACCCCCCCCCCCCCCCCCCAGCCCCCCACCCCCACTCCCAGCGTTTTTCGATTTTTCGGCCCCTGGAAGCAAGGTCTAGCGTCGGGGAGGCCTTTTGTAACAGGCTGAAGGTGCCAAACATAAAGTTGGACCCCGCCCCCCCCCCCCCCCCCCCCCCCCCCGAATGAACCTCTTTCACCTCTGCCTAATCACATGAATTGTGAAAAGAACATGGGCCAGTTGCATGAGCGAGCTTAGTCCTGCACCAGCCACTAAGCAAGGTGCGCCGCTATAGCGGCACACCTTGCTTAGTGGCTGATAGCGGCGCACCTTGCTTAGTGGCTGGTGCAAGACTAAGCTCGCTCATGCAACTGGCCCCATGTCTCTTAGCTGACGCAAAACAACATCGAGAATCCGTTGTGTCGGCAACAGTAACCCCATGTGTCGGCAAACAGCAACAATCAATGCCCGCCTTGGGCAACTTTTAAGTTGCCTTTTGTCCAACAGTATTTTTAACACATACTTCGAACATTTATAAAGGAGATCCGGACCCGAAAGAAAGGTGACTGCCAAACGTGTAAAATGTGGAGAATAACCCAGCAAAGAAAGAAGCACGCTTAGAAAAGACAGTTACAACACAATTTGTTTTGTTTATTTTTTTTTCCAAATAGACAAACAAACAAGAATACACTTCGCTGCTTATCGTATCCGTGCGTGTAGAAGTGTCGCTTCTACATGCACCGATACGATAGGCAGCGACCTAATGCGCAAAAGGCCATCGGGCCGACGTCGGTCCGATGACCTTTGCGCGTTGGGCAAGTGTGGTCTTGTTTGTTTGTCTATCAATAAATTGTGATTAACTGTCTTTTCTAAGCGTTCGTTTTTCTATGCTGGGTTGTTCTCTGCATTCATAAAGCAGATATTACCCTTCATTGCCTGCAGCAGGTCCCTTTAAAGGGATGTTTTCGAAAGACAATTACAACCGCACCACGTGAAGAAGGCCTCATTTAAAGGCCCACTACCGCCGTAACTGTTCAAAGATACACTTCTGTAACAGTTCGTTACGAAACGCTACACACAGGTCTAGTTATGGTTCATTTAGACACAGCAATCCAGTTCAGCACACGTCGTTTTGATATCAAGTAATTTGACAATTACTCCGTTCCCAAAATACAACACTTTCAGTACGAGAAGTAGCTAAAAATAGTTTGACACACTAACGGCAGCGCAGAATAAATGAGTGCGATTACTCGTGTGATTTTGCTGCGTGTCCCAACTGCTGTTAAAGTTCATTAGGTGTGTCGACAAAGCATAATAAACACAACTGAATGGTGCTGAAATGTGTCTTCAAATTTGCGCGTAATGGTACTTTAAGCCGCAGACAGTATATATTTTTAGGCTCGCCCCAGAGACTTACGATAACCTGAAAACGGGTGCGGTTGATACACACAGAGGAGGGCACGTAAATACCTTAATAAACCCAATCACGCTCACTGGGAGTATCCTTGTTAGAAGGGCCAGTTGCATAAGAGAGCATAGATTTGCGTAAGCCACTATGCAAGGTGCTCCGCTGTAGCGGAGCACCTTGCATAGTGGCTAGCGCAAGACTAAACTCACTCATGCAGCCACAGGTGGAGAAAACCGATGTTATGGTAAGACTGTTGTGCCGCTAACGCGGAGAGCGTCGATAGAATATTCAATGCATGTGACGCTCCGAGTCAGGGGTACAACTCTTCACACGACTGCATTAACTTCGGTTTTCTCCCACTGTGATGCAGCTGACTTTTCCAAGGACAAGGGGTATAGATTCTCGTGAGCACCTACGCAACAGGTGACAACGATTGAACTCGCTCGACACGCGCCGCATAGAATACGCGGCAGTTAAGGATCGTCAGCGGCAAATCTCGAAAGTATTACGGAAACACTTATTCTCAGTTTCTGTGAAAGGTCTGGATTCTCGTGAGCTTCATCGGAGTGAGGCGTGGAGTTTTTACGAGCTCTTCGGCTGAAAGGGTGTAAATTTTGAGACGGACAGTGATGGAAGAAACATGTCCCCTCTCTCTCTCTCTCTCTCTGCGTGCCTACTGTCTTCATCCTTAGAAAATAAAGTTTCAATTTCAATTCAACTCTCTCTCTCTGGGGCTCATGATGATCTATACCTCTTGTAGTTGAATGGTG